>JAKLTH010000065.1:0-600000 GCA_025175895.1 Wurfbainia villosa | reverse complement strand
CCCTTGAGAATCCAGTGCTCTGACGCCGAAGTATATGAACAAATTCTTCCTTTGACAGATTCTTCATCTAAAAAAAATCAAAACAAAACCACAGAAAGAGGCAAAAGTAAGCGGTTGACAAATATTATGAAGAAAATGTTTGGATTCTTTTGCACAATAGGAACCTGATTCAGATCTTCTTCATAATCACTCAGATTGAAATTGATATCAGCATCAACTCCCCGAAACTTAATTGCAGCTCGATCATATGCCCTAGAAATAGATGCAGATTCTGAACATTCCTGCCTAGATAAGCAAATAAAAAAAGAAAGCAATAACACTAATCTCACCTTGCAGCAGCATGAGCAGTGTCAAAGCCTCCTAACAGTGTCCAAAAATAGAAACACGCAAAGATCAGAATTTTTCATTTTCGATATAACTATGAATAAGCTAATGTTTAATCTAGAAGGTAACTGCTTACCCAAGTACACTTGCTTCCCGCAGTCCCTAACCAAAGAGGAAACTGGAGTCAATTTGCAAAAATCACGGAAGAATAAAAAAGATAGACGAAGGCCAAGGTGCTAACCAGATATGAGATTCCCACCTCCCTGTCCTGCGATAGAATGTAACTCCTCGGTACTGAGAACTCCGGGATCTTGGTCCCCGGCGACTCTTCTTTGGCTGTTGCTGTGGCTGATGGAGCAGGTGCTGGCGATATGGAAGTCTTGATTCTGGTGGTGAATCAGCTTGGCAAAAGGTGAGATCCATCAAAGGCAACTTAGATGATGATGAAGACGAAGCTGTTACAGGTACTTGATAAGCATCCAAAACCACAGTCCCTGGAGGAAGGAGTTGCTTGGTGATCAATCCAAGTTGTTGTTGGGCATCACTTCCATCCTCCTCACGCTCCACTTCGACTTCATTTTCATCTTCTACTGAAATGGAGCTCTTCAAGATACCAAATCTGAAGGCGGCTGCAGATCGGGTTGAGCAAGAATCCTCTTCAGCTACGTCCGCAAAAACCGTACCATTAAGGACAGATGAATTAGTCGTCCCAGAATCATCCATCTCCACATCTCCAGAACCCTCTGGGTCAGTCTTATCTTGAAACGCTGCCGATTCACTGGAGGATGCCAAGTTAAGGTCCAGCACCATTGCTATTCGATTGATGCTGACGAAAAAAACAGAAAAGGATAAACTTCGATAGCAGGATTCAACCTCTTCTTGATAGCAAATAACTCAGGGTCGATCCTTCAATATCAGGAAGACCAGCAAGAGAAGATAGAAGTGGAAGCAGGATAAGGCTGAATGAACATCTACGACAAGACTTCCAATACCAAATTTGTCACGTCCCACTTCAAGCTGGATTCTTTCCACATATTAGGTGGTAATCTGTTCACTACAAAAATGAACAAAAAACTCAGTCATCCACCAAATTTTAGTACACATCATACCAAAAAAAAAAAAAAAGATTGTTCCAACTAAAGCAGTATCCAAATCAAATTTCTATATACAGACACATGAGCACACTTTTAGTTTCCCAATCAAAGCATTTATATGTTCACAATTCAACTATTGCTATCTGTCTTGCAAAAATGGAGACACCAGCTGTTAAGTCCATCGGCTAACCAGAAACCGTGGTGTATCCAGTCGCCGCTGACATAGCACAGCGAAGTGACCATCTGCAATTGGTTGCCAACCGACTTAAATAAGTAACGAGAGAGACGACGATGTTCAAGGCAAAGGAAGAGAAGAGCAGCAGAAAAACGACAGTGGACTCCAGACGAGGTGATCAGAAACCTCTCTTGATTTCAGGATTCCACCAATACTTCAAAGTTCTCCATCGCCAAGTCGATCAACTCCCCCGTTGGATCTCTTCCCTCGCGGATTCCACCCCACAAGCTAGATCTTCCACTAATCCACCATCGCAAAGCCACAAGGATTAAACAGAACACACAACACCAGATCCGATCCGTAGTAAAAGAGACGACGAAGAACAACGAGATCGAAGTTGCAAAAACCAGAAAAGAAACCAAAAAAAAAAAAAAGGCAAACAAAGCATAGAGATCGAAGAATAACATACGAGGCTCGACCAAAAACCCACCGATCGACCATTCCGACCGCCGACGAAGGCAGCGAAGAAGAGGAACATCCGGCGACGGCAAGCGGCGGAGGAAAAAGAACTGCGGCACTACTACCGAAGCCTCCATTGCGTGCTCTATAAATATACGCAGCGCGATGAACAAGGCGAGAAGTAGGCCGACCGAAAGAAGCCGGTAGTCCGGTCCACTCGGAGACAATCCAGATACAGCAACTTTTCCTGCTGGCTCATCCTGGCCGTTAAAATCCAATCGGACGGACAGGGAAGACTACGGCATCGGATCAACATGTTTAGTTCGGCGGGTTGAGAAATGGACCGCGTCCACTTGCTAAAATTAGCCAGCGGATCATTTTATAATCATTATCATTAAAGCAATGATCCCAATTAACGGGGACTAATTTTTAATTATCTCCGCTAGAGAACTAAATGACGATAAAATTATTCAAAGAAATAAGACTCAATTTTTAAAAATTATAAAATGTTTCGAAATACTTGTCTTTCTATTATATTAATTTTTAATTGAATAAAAATATTTTTTATAATTTATCTTTCTTAATTTAACAATAAAAAATATCTGAAATGTGTCCCAAAGAATTAATCTTTAATTTACCGACACACTAATTTTTTAATAATAACATTAAACTCCATGTAAATTTAACGTTTTCAACTTTGGATTAAAACATAATTTAGAATTTTGGATCGAATAGAAAATGTCAACGTCACAATGATGAAGCATGTTGGAGAGAGGAGACCTCGTGTTACATTTATTTTATTTATTTATTTATTTTTACGAACTACTGCAACGAATTTTTTTTCCCAATTAATTTCTAAAATTATATTATTTAATTCCATTTAATTTAAATAATAAATGATTATAACGAAACGTCTCTATCACATCAATAAATAAAATATATAATTCAGAATTATATTATTTCAAAAGAATAAAAAAAATTAATTATGAAATTATCTAGAATTTTAATTATATGATTATTTAATAATTACATAATTAAAATTATATATGATAATTTGAACTAAATGCATCATTAATTTGTGCATAAATTTGAAAATTTATCTTCATGAGTTGACATTTGGTATCTATAGATACTTGCAACGTGAAATTTTGAGAATTAACTTTTAGCGGGTGCGAATGTCTAACTAGGATTTTGATCTTTTTTATGATAAAAAAGTATTGACAATTTATAAAAGGGTGCATCTTAAATTTAAAATTGTCAAAATTTTATAATTTCATATTTATCAAATGACACATCTCATTCCTTTTTTATCTCTCCCGTTAAATATTTTTTACTAAGTTGGCTGACGAAAAAGTTATATTAGGAATTTAAATCTCAGGTCTATTGTATTCCTGAGAATATAATTTTTAGCATCATCTTTTTTTTGGCAGTTGATATTGTATGTGGTGTTGGAAATTTAAATTCTAACACCACTATATTCTTGGGAATATAATTCCTAGTACCACTGTGTTCGTGTGAATATAATTCTCAGCACCATTTTTTTCCTGAGACAGTTTGATATTGTAAGTAGTGTTAGAAATTTAAATTTCAGTATCACTGTGTTCTTGAAAATTTAAATCTCATGATCACTGTATTCCTCGGAATATAATTCTCAGTAACATCTTTTTTAGACGAGCATGATATTGTACGTTGTATTGGGAATTCAAATTCAAGGACCACTGTGTTCTTGAGAATATAATTTTCATCACCATATTTTTTTCTAGTCAGCTTGATATTCACGTTTGACGGGAGAGATAAAAAATGAATGAGGTACGCTCTTTGATAAATATAAAATTATAAGACTATTTGAATAATTTTAAACTTGAAGTGGACTCTTTGATAAATTGCCGAAAAAGAATTACTATGTCAAGATAAAACTCTACATGATTTATTATTTTTCATTGAATCAAGGGATCATTCAGCATGAATATTCTTATATTAATAATAGAAATGGTAATGAAATGGTAGCGTACGCAGACGTTATGCAGAAACAGCGGATCGATTCCTCGCAAATACGAGGTATCGCTCCTCCATACGCTATTATTCTTATTACCGAGGACAGCCTCCGTGATTAATCTCCCTTACGATGATCCGTGATGAACTGATAGGGACTGTTAGATTGATAGATTACAACCTTTGCATCATATGAATATTATTATATTTCATCATTTAATTGGAAAATGTATGTGCTATTGCGTTAATAGAAACCTGTAACTTTGATTCCACAATAAATATACCTTAGCTAAGATTTAAATTACTACGATGAATTTTTTTTTGATAATATTCACTTCGAATATTTTTTTATTTTTCCGTGTCAAAATATACGAAGAGATTCATATTTTTTAAATAACATACCTTTCAAAATATTTGAATTTTATTTATTATAATAATTTTATCATTTGAATATGGACTGTGGTCATTGAAAAATAATAATAATAATAATAATTTAAACCATGATACCGTCTTAGAGGGGGCCACCCCAAGGAACATTTTTGGTTGGTCTATAAGAGCAGTGAATTGGGTAAAGTTTTAATTTGTGTGGAGGACCAAGGAAGGAAGGAACAAGACAGCTCGCCCGGGCCCACGTTAAATAAATAGTCACCAACTTGGCCTATCAAAATCAAGTTCGAGCAGAATCTTTACCAATTGCACCCACAAAATTAAGGAAATAAATAAAGAGGAACAAATTTTTCTTTTATTTTTTTTATTTTTTTTAATTCATCTGACAGTAAATAAAAATGATAGAAATCTTTTTTTTTCCCTTGCTAATTCGCTTTATTTTCTCTAATGATAAATTTTTGTATTCTTTTTTTTTTAATTAGTATTAAAGTATTCGAATCTTCGATCCGATTAATTTCTGAGAGTGATCGATCATATTCTACAGACCTTCAAAACATCCAGAGCCGATTCTGGAACAGGACTTTTGGAGGCCAAAAAAAAAATTTATAAGGACTCAATTTTCAAAATTTTAATAGAAAATGAAACTCAATTTCTAAATTTCGCATAGGGTTCTAACTTCAAATTTTAAAATTAGGATCGACTCTGAGAACACATCACCAACAATTGAGTCGGATAAGGTTGAAGTTCAAATGACATCCACCGATTATTAATGATAAATCAGAAAAATACTCACGATTTTTTTACGGTTCAATTTAGACTCTGCAATTGTGTCATCTCTGAACGACGATTTAACATCAAAATCGGACTCTATCTACCGAATAAACTTCTAAGTCTCAGGATCGTTCGAATAATTTTTTTTTTTATAAATTCATCACCGAATAATATCATAACAGAAGATTAAATTGTATTTTTTTACGGAATGTCTTTCTATTTTTACCGCGGTTGCATCGTGTCTATGAGTCAGTTAATGAATTATTGAGTGAGATAAGACAAAGTTGAATAATTGAGTATCAATAATATCCTTTAGCGGGCGTTGAGGATGCACCAACGTTGTCGTCCAAAAAGCAATGAAACTCGATAAGAAAAAGATGGAGGTAGAAGAGACTTGCACCGAAAGGAAATGTGACACATTTAATTTAATGTCAAACAAGTAGGGACTTCTCGTTGTTTGGATTAATTGCCGACTAGATAAGTATTATGGAATTGTAGTATGATTAAAAGGAGATGATAAAACTCTAATTATGTCATATATATAGTTGACTAAATATAATATATATATATATATAATTATTGTGGCCATTTTTTTGTCAACTTCGTTTTTAAAGGCATCTTCATTCTAAGTATGAATACGGTAACAAATAATATTTTTCATAAGATTTTGACTCGGTCAATTAAGAAGTCAAATAATTTATATTCTTTTCTCTCTAATTCTAATTTTACATGTCTTGCACCACACTAGCTGCGCATTATGTGCACGAAGATAGAAAATATATAGTATTTTTTATCATGGTACATTTCTCACACGAAACGATCGCTCAAGCACTGTTGCTCCATATTAGTGTTGAACGATCAGATTTCGATCGCGAATCAGTCTAAATATGTCCGCGAGTCGATTGATGTTGGAATTCGATCGGATCGTAGTCGGATTTGATCGGAATCCGATCAAATTGCGATCGTCAGTGATGTGGCCGCAATTTGATCAGATTTCGATCGAAAACGACCGCAATTTCGATCGCCAACGCTGCCTTTTTCGATCGGACACCGATCCCAGCTAGATAGCGATTGGATTTCGATCGGAAAAGGTCGTCATTGTGGCTGCAGCGCTGGCGGCCACAATTCAATCGAATTCTGATCGAAATTCGACCATAGTTCGGTCGGGCGATTGACTGATCGTCGTCGTCGTCGTCGTCGACTCCTCGACGGGTTGAGATGTTGGCTATACCGTGCACTAGAGGAAGAAGACGACGAAATTACTATGCATTTTCTATTACTGTGCATCTCCATTCGATTGGACGATGAAGAACGAGTCACGCACGGATCATCGCTCAACATTTCAAAACACTAAATATATATATATATAGGAAATAATAACATATCAAAATTAAATAATTATCTAGGTTAAAAAATCTCAATTGAATCTCTATTTGAAAGATCAAAAATTTAGATTTACATATTATCAAGATTTGAATATTTTGGAACACGGGAAAGGAATCAAAAACATCGGTACTCAATTTTGTAAGTCGATAATTGAATCTCAATTATAATATTTTAGTTACTTCAAATACTTTTTTTTTTAATCATGGTACTCTATCTGTTTTACAGATCATTACTTCAAGTCCTCAACACCTCAGTAATTTTAGATATATTTTTTAAATTTATGGGACCCGCGGGTTGACTCGCTTAACCCGCAACCCGCCTTGGGTTGGATTGTGTTGGAAATTTTTCAACCCGCCGAAATGGCGGATCGGCCCGCCCTCTCTCCGCTAAATATTGAGTTTACGATGGATTGACTCGTCCCACTATGGATCAGTCCGTTTGAAAGCTCTAATTATCGTTCTAATATTCAATGAAAATTATTATGGAAAATGTGCAAGTGGTGAGGAAGAAAGATTACTTCTAAAACTAGAACTACATTAAAAAAAAAAATGGATATTAAAAAATAAAAGTCTTTGCTAAAATAAAAAAAAAAAAAACATAAACAAATCATCATTATTTATTTATTTTGATGGCCCTACTTTCCATATACAGTAACCTTTTTTCTCCCCAACCTTAAAGGCCTCCCTATCCGCTTCTCCTCGTATCCACGATCCAACTTTGCGGTTTTGGCCGTTCGGCGACTGACCGGCTACAGCCGGTGGCCGCCTGGCACCGGGATGTCGCTTTCAGCCGACGGTGCCGAGGGGGAGGGGTCCAGTTCTCCAACCAATCAGTCACAACGACGCCTTCCCGATCAATTAACTTCTTCTTTTTTGCCTTTTTTTTTAAAAATAAAAAATAAATAAATAAAAAAGTTCTAAAGTTGTGGATGTGGCCCGTCTTTTGCTCCCTCCACAAGAAAAATATAAACAAATGTGAAATATCAAATGGAGCCGATGCCGTCAATTATTGTGCGTGATTTTCAGTTTAGTCCTACGAGTTCACATAATTTGAAATATGTATGTATTTATATATATTGGAAGTTTTAAAATTATCAAAAAGCCTTTTACAGTTTTCCAATTTTGACAGTTTAAAAATTGTTTTATTAATGCCTAAACATCTTTAAGATTTCTATTTTACTCTCAAAATGCCTCCTGATTGAGATTAAAATAATTATTTTGCCCGAATCAATTATCACTCAAATGGTTAAAACTAAGGCTAAGGCCGAATAAAAATATCAATTAAATCGAATGAATTAAAATTTGATTTAATCAATTCAAATTTTTATTTTTATTCAATAAACAATATCGATTAATTCGATTTAATTGATTTCGTTTTGATTTTAAGAATTCAATTTAACTAAGTAAATCGAATTAAAGAATACCTTCAATTAGATATTAAAATATATTAATTGATTAATAATTCTGAACTGAAGTTTAGAATCATAAAATTACGATTTGAAGGAATTGTATCTCCGGAACTACGGTGGTAGAGTGTCCATACAGTTTTATAAATACATGTGATTCGAGCTTCAATTATTATGTATTTATAAATTATTATTTTTGATTTATTTTGATAACTGATAAAAAAATTTTTGTAAAATCGAATCGATTATCTTCAATAATAAATTAATGATTTCTAATTGATTGTTAAAAATATAACAATCGAACTGATAGTAATATTATTTAAATGATTGTCTAGTATTAAATTGAACATCGTGCAACTCACTTGCCTGACTGATTAATAAATTATTTTAATTTTAGATCGAATTATTTAAAGGGCATTTAGTTCATAAAGAATTTTTTGTTTTTTATTTTCATTCTCTTATTTTTTTTATTTTCCAGTTTTTCAGAAAATGCTCTTTTATTTTTTTGAAAACAAAAATGAAAACAGAAAACGATTATTTTTTATTTTTCAAAAAACACTTCTTTATTTTCTGAAAAATACAAATCAAAATGTGTTTTTTCATTTTCACATAAAATGAAAATAAAAAATAAAGATAAAAACGCTTACCAAACGCCCCTCAATTTTTTTTATTGATTCGCAAATGGTGCAGGCGTGGAGATCTTATTTAGGATGGAATGCTATTTCAATTGTAATCTGCTGCGTCAGTATTATATGATTTTTTGTGGCAAGTGGGAGAGTGAGCCATATCCCATATGACATTCCAATACAATATATTTTGTTGAATATATTAAATCCAAATGATACCATAGTTCTTCCCAAAGTTGCAAAACATTCCTAGACACATGAACTAATAACAAGCTGATGCAGATTTGCTCATCAGTTACTCATTTTCGCGAACAAAATCACCAAACTTTTAAACAATAGCAAGGAACTAACGGAGTTGAGATTAGAGGGTCACTAGGTTGACGATTTCAATCTTTGCACAAAGCAAAGAACTAACGTAGCTGTGGCAGAGTAAACGAATGGCTAGAATCGGCATCTGGTCGAGGGTTGATCCTGGCGGCTACAAAGTCAATGGCTAAAAATTCATCAGGTCGGGTGTTCGCCGGAGCTTGCTCCATTGTAATGGCCTCTTGGATCTCCTTGAGCACTTCAGACATGAATGGCCTGTTCCTCATTTTGCAGTCGACACATCTCATTGCCACATCGGCGACCTTCCACACGGACTGGATGCTCTGGTAGCCATTGCAAACAGAAGGATCGATTATAGCTTCGATATTTCCGTTCTCGCAGTGAAACCTTGCCTGCACAGACAACTTGCACTGAGACAAACCCGGTGGAATCAACACTTACATTGCAAGATGACTAGGAACATGAAAATTCACCTCGAATGGGAGCACGATGTGGTTCAGTTTAAGATAAACGGGAGAAAACAATGTGAAATTTATGTTTTAGCGGTGAGAGGTAAGCGAAACTAACCCACTGGCTTATGCTGCGGAATTGGTCTCCGAAACTCGTATTAGATATCGGCTCTTTGCCAGAAATAAGCTCCAAAAGAATGACACCGAAACTGTATACATCACTCTTCACTGTTAATTGCTGCGAAGTGTAGTACCTGCATTGCGATAAGCCGTCGTATTTGGTTCGGTTATTTAGATGGAAAAAGGTATCAAGTTTCTCGATAAAGAAACTTGTTTTTGAGTTGGATAGGTTAATTAGGCACGCGCAACTTACTCAGGGTCCAGGTAGCCCAATGTTCCTCGAACAACACTTGAGACGTGGGATTCATCCACAGCGGGTTTTGAGAGACCAAAATCTGAGACTTTTGCCCTCATTTGCTCGTCTAGAAGAATGTTACTGGTCTTGAGATCCCTATGGATGATGGCCGGAGAGCAGCCAGTATGGAGATACTCAATACCTGGTATTCGATATAGATTCCTGTCGTCATTGTTCGATGGATCATAAACAACAGGAAGATTAGTATTTCTGTAGCCAAACCTTTTGCAGCATCTTCGGCAATCTCAAGACGCTTTATCCAACTGATGGGTGTTTCCTGAGACAAGGAGTCTGCGAATACCCAGAACCAACTAATTACTTTTTGACTCAGATAAGTGTGAAACATTACAGAATCATGCTTACCATGAAGATGCTCTTTCAGTGTTCCATTGTGCATAAACTCGTACACAAGAATGCTTTTGCCTTCTTGCTGGCAATAACCGAGAAATTCCACCAGATTTCTGTGATGTATTCTTGATAGTAGAGAAACCTGGAACAAATTTTATTGGTCAAAATGGGGCAATAATAACTTAGTGCAATCCTTCAGCAAGCTGCCATAACACACTTTATGAAGAACCTTAAGCACATCTTTTTGGTTTGGCTAAGCAATCATCTAAGCGTTTAAGAGTAACCCTTTACAGAAACTTTTCCAGGGCTACGTAAAGGGTTACCTCAATCGAGAACTGTCTGTTTCTCTGACAAGAATCATTGGTTTGAACTTTGACAGCAATTTCTTTTCCGTTTTTCAACTTTCCATAATACACTATCCCATAGCCTCCAGAACCAACTTTTTTAGCAAAATTTTCTGTGGCATCATTGATTACAGATAACCCATATCTATGTGCTGTTTCCATGCCAAATCCTCCGAAAGAAGCACTCAACTCATTCAACGGTTGGGGAGGTGGAAGATCATCTGCGAATGAAAAAGCAATATCTTTAATTCATATACAAGTTTCTGACAAAAGTTAAGTCAGTTGTATTTTGAGTTGTACCTTCTCTTGAAAATAGTCTTAGTTTCTTGGATGCAAATAAGTAGGTGAATACAGTTGCAAGTAGTACAGAGAATCCGATCACACAAAAAATGACAATTATGGTGCGCTTCTTGCTATTGCATCCCCCATCTAGGTATGCATTTCCATAGTAGCTGAACAAACATGTCAAGCAAAAAAGTTACTTTATTTGGCAATGGCATCTTGAATCCATAGACAAAAAATTCAAGCAGATTTCATTATTAGAAAGTTTATCTCTTTAATGGAATCCAAAAAAGAACCACTAATTCTCAATTCCATGTCGAACGGGATAGGTGTGTTAAGGTCAGGAAATTTTTTTGTCATATGCATATTTTTCACATATGATAAAACTATAGGCGAGACCTTTTATGATAAACAAACTTGATTCATATTATGGGTGGGCAAATGCAATACAATATAAGTCGTATAAACAAACTTGATTCATATTATGGGTGGGCAAATGCAATACAATATAAGTCGTATAAGCAAACTTGATTCATGTCGCATAGTTAATACCATGAAACAACTACCATATCTCTTTCAGTTGTCCAAAATGTAATCCTTCAGCTATTCGGTAGAAAATGCTCAGAAAAATAAACCATAATACACTCAATGGTGAATTCAGTCAATGACAACAAAACAACTGTTCCTATAATCCACTTAAGTAATAAGTAAACATATGAAGTGAAATGCAATGTAAAATACAACATAGGTTGTTTTGTTGATCACCAAGAACAACCATGATCAGGCCAGTCTAAATTCTGTTCTCATGTTAATGCACTTGGGGATATGCCTTAAAATATCATACCCTAGTTCGACACGATTGTAGTTCCATTGGAAGTAGGACATAAAGAGAAATTCAACACCATATAAAAGAAATACCCACGTGAAAACTATATTTTTGCCAAGAAGATGACCGGGTACTGTTCCAGACAGCATATTGTTCTGCACATACCTGCAAGCTCAATAGTTACCTCATGCAGGAGTTGGTGCTAGACAAAACTATACATTAAAATAGAACAAATTTAGGCAAACATTGATGTTCGTTAAATGACAATATAATGGCGAGAAGTGACATACAGTTCTCGTAAATTTGGTAGGCTATCCAAAGATGATAGATCACCAGTTAACTTATTGTTCTCAAGGTGACTGCAGAAAAAACAAGTCAAAAGTCTGATGAATGATTAAGTGATTGATATATAAACCAACAATATTTTTATGTTACATGTTTCTGAGACTTAAGCATGCACCAAGATCAGGTATACGGCCAGTAAGCGTGTTTCCATCGAGCCATCTGAAATATTTGAATTGACACAGTGACAAGGAGTTATTAAGTCCATCAAAAGTTGTGCCTTATGAAATAAATTGACTCGGAACAGAGGTAGATTCTAACTTACAATTCAACTAGGCCAGTTAACCTAGCAAGCTCTGCAGGTATATTCCCCATCAAATTTTTCCCTGATAGTCGACTGTTCATTATGAAAGCCTGTACATTAGTTCATGCAGAGAGAAGATAGCTAAAATCTGTGCATAGGCACAAATCATAGGTAAGCTAGAGAAACTGGAAATCATGCATGGAATAACAAAGTAAACACCACAAAGACCAACGAGAGTTAGAGAGGCAATTCAGTACATCGAAACAATTTGTGGTTGCGGATCCAGATTACATTGAACCCATGACCATGGAGCTGGTAAGCATGGATCTCCACCTTCTTGTGCCCAAACTTCTTTTGGGAAATGTGAAACGAAGCTTTCCATGGTCAGTGCTGAAGAGAAAAGAAGATACACGCTAAAGAAAACATTGTTGCTCTAGATAAACAAATTGACAAGAAATTTCTCAACTTACCATCCAAGGATCCATAATTTATCTCCATATACTTGTATATCTCCAAAGCATTTAAGATAGGTCCCTTGGATGAATCATTTGTTTTCTTAAAAGCAAAAGACAAGACAAAAGGGAGGCTTATATTATATGATCCTGGTTCATATAGTCGATACTTCCCTTGAGCATTTTCTTGTACATTTACAATGAGACGCGTAAGTTCCTTGTTCCCCGGAAGCACCAACCTAAATTTCCTGATTTCATCTGGTTTCAAATCTTCAATTTCTGCAAAATAACAAAAAGCCCAACCGTTCCCTGGAAATCCATTCAGGTTAAGACGATAGTTTAAGCCTCCATTTTGACCCACTACTGCAGTCTGCATCACCTTGGATGGAGGTCTTTCATCACTATTAACATCTATAGGCACAGTCGTTGATATTCTTTGAGTTCCAGCAGCAACATCAACAAGGTAATTTGCCCTCTTCAAAGAGTCAGATTCCCATATTCGATCATATGGATCATCAGGATACCTGCAAGAACAACAATGTTACCATGTAGAACTCAACAATTATTCAATGCTAGAAAGTATACACCACTATCACACTTAGTATTTGTGCCAGAATGGAGGTACAGTGAACTGCAATGTCCTCAGTAAATAAGTGATAATTCCACTTAATTTGGATCTGTTTAGTTCGTGCTCTGACACTAAGGTGCTCCAATAGAAGAGGCATCTTCTGATCACAAATTTAGGATCATTTGGATGTGCAAAAAGATATCTCTTTCCAGAATTTGAACCATCGACAACAAGGTCATAGTGAAACAATGTTACTTATTTTTACAATTTGCCCTGTGAAAATGCATGGTTTCACTAGAACAAAACATTTCACAGCTATGCAGGATCGGAAGTGTGGGTTCTCAATGGCAATTGAACCTTATTGTAGCAATACCATTAGTCAAATAGGATCTAAGTTATCTCATCTCATTGTTCTTACAGACACATCTTATTGAGTCCTTTCTTTTCTCCAGCTACAGCTTAATGTTTGGGAGTCCATAAAATTTTATATAAAATATATGTGTGTAAATTCAAAGTAGCTCCTCACCTGAATCTGTACTAGAAAAAATTTAATGGCACATAAACATTAGTGATAATTCAAGATACAGTTCTCCATCAACACCAAACTATATTTATATTTGCAAAGTTGCCTTAACTTTAGATTATTATAAACAATTTCTTGGAAAACAAATACCTGACAGATTCATTAGTGTCAGCGCCGAAATTTATTCTTGCAGACAGACTCAAGAAGAACTGAGTCTCAAAATCCGTGTGGTACAATGATCCATTGAACTGCCGAAGCTCGATGGTGGAAATAAATGGCTGTCCAGTTGTAGCATTAGATACACATATGCTAATTGCTGGAGCAGTAGCAAGGATTACAGCCTCTTGTGTCACAATGGTATTTGCATCATAGATGACAATGGTTGTCCAATGACTTGCTCCAATTGAGATGTCAAATTTCGGATAGACATTACTCTTGTCAAAATTACCATACAAGAAGCTTGTTCGCACGAGGTATCGTGTCCTGACTGTAACATTGAATGTGTAACAGTACTTTTGATTATCTGCAGGAAAGTACCGCACTGTCATGTATTGCTTCCGGTTCTCATTTGGAGCTGATATTCTAGCTGTTTCTCCATAAACAAATTGACTATCAGGTGTCCACTCCAATCCAAGCTCATCTGTATATGATTCGCTGCCTCCACAATCTACACTAACAAAACCTGCGTTGCCACAAATATCAATAATCAGTGCACTTTTCCCTCTAAACAAGTGTATAAATGTGAGGAGTTACTTATCAAAACAATCTACGACCACAAAATTACGAATCTTAATCTTCTAGCTGAAATCTTAGCGAGAAGGGGCATTCCAATACTGACAATTGGACTCCAACAAGAAAGGAGACGATAATGAAAGACTAAGTCACTTACTACTGTGGTAGAAATTATCTTCAAACTGACCTACACAAACAAAAGCAAACTCGCAGCCCCAACAGCACGGAAGCAGTAAAAAACACGCCCATTCAGTTCCGAAGTTTAAGCTCGATGATCCAACACCCCCCACCCCCCAACCCAGTGAAAAAGGAACCATTCGTCAAGAGTTCAACTACTAGTGTTCATGGATTTCCGTGGTTTCCCGTTGATTACATGCTTCTCGTTTCGATTAATAAGACAATTTATCGTCCATTTCCCCATTAGAATTGAATAATCCAACGATTAGGTAAATCCAAGTGGAAAAGTTTGATTTCAGCTGATCCCAAATTACACTTTACCTAAAAATAAAATCCACAAAACAACGAAAAAGCAACTTTAAACCTAAAAATGAGCTTAAAAATTCAAAATAAAAGTATATAACACAACAAAGGAAGCTTGGAGGAGAAGACAAACCTGGCATTTGAGCTCTGCAGAGCGAGAAGAGGAAGAGCAACAGAAGCACAAGCGACGCCATTCGCCGGGACGAACGCCGACGAAATCCGCTCCAATGGAGGGATCATGAAGCGAACGGATGATCGATTTGGCGTCAATCCTAAAAATTTCGCGAAATACTTAGAAGCGAAGGAAACGAAGGAGAGGCGAGCGAGGAGCCCGCCCTGTAAAGAGGAGGACGAAGTGGGGGAAGTGAACCGCTACCTCTGCGGCTTCGTAGCTTTACAGTGAGGACACGTGAGGTACTTCGCATTTTGGTGTATGGTTTTATTTGGACCGGCGGTGACCGGATCAGATTCGGTGGGACGACGGTCCTCCGGTGTCCACCGACTCGGTGATTCAGCAGCGCGATTCGCTCCCGTCACCGCCAGTGAGTTTAGGCGATGCAATTCCAAAGTGCAAAGCTCGGACGAGATTTCAATTCTTTTCCATCGGAAATATGTAAATTGTTTCTCCCCCGCCACCGACCCCCCCCCCCCCCCCCCCCCTTCTCTCTCTCTCCTATTCAAATGGCATCTTTACCCTTTTTTTTTTTTTTTTATTTATTTATTATATATATAATTTTTATTTAGTTTTATTTTTAAATTAATTTTGTTTATTTTTTTTCCATTAATACTATATATATTTTTAAATTTAATTTACTTTTATTTAGTTTTATTTTTAAATTAATTTTGTTTAATAATTTTTTAAAATTTTACCCTTTTTTTCTTTGTTTTTTTATTTTACTTATATATAGATTTTTTAATTTTATATAATTTTTATTTAGTTTTATTTTTTAAATTAATTTTGTTTATTATTTTTTCATTAATACTATATATATTTTTAAATTTAATTTACTTTTATTTTTAAATTATTTTTGTTTAAATTTTTTAAATTTAATTTAATTTTTATTTAGTTTTATTTCTTTAATCAATTTTGTTTATTATTTTTTTATCAAATATTTTTATTTTTTTTATTTTATATAATTTTCAACCTAAATCAGAAGCTTTTTTTTTTTTTTTTAAATTACCTTTCTAATTCGACACTTAAATTACTCCCATCAAATTTTTGACACATGTCAGAATCTTCTCTTCTTTAAATCATCCCTCCATCCAATCCTTGACACATAACACATGTCAGAATCTCTCACCCTCTTTAAAATACCCATCCTCCAACTATTGACATCTGTCAAAACACCCCCTCCCTTTAAATTATCCCTCTTCAACGCTTGACATATGTTAGAACCTCCCATCTCTTTAAATTACCCCCATTTCAACACTTACATATGTCAAAATCACTCATCCCTTTGAATTACCCTCCTTCCAACTCTGGACACATGTCAAAATCTCTCATCACTTTAAATTACCCCCTTCCAACCCTTGACACATGTCAAAATCTCTCATCCATTTAAATTGCCTCACTTCCAACTCTTGACACATGTCAGAACTCCTTACTCTATTTAAATTACCCATCCTTCAATCCTTGACACATGTCAAAACACCCCTTTCCCTTTAAATTACCCATCCTTCAACTCTTGACACATATAAGAACTTCCCCTCCTCTTAAATTACCCACCCTTCAACTCTTGACACATGTCAAAACCTCCCTTCCCCTTAAATTACCCACCCTTCAACTCTTAACACATGTCAAAATCTCTCCCTATAAATTCTCCTCTCACACTTCATTTTTAGTCACTATTCAATCACACCTCCCTCCACTGCTATCTCCCTCTTAGCCTCTCATTCTCTCTTCCAAAACATAGTTATCTTCTTAGCCATTACTTTTCGTAATTCATAGAAGGAAACTATGGATGACTATTTGAGTTTATTTTCAGATAGTTGGTCAATTGAGAATAATGTTCCTGGTGAAGAGAGTATATCCAACAATAGTCGCAATTATACAGTCGAATTTACCACATATGAGGTTAGTTATTATCATTGTTTTATACATATTTATTATTTATTTTACAAGTAGAGAAATTATATTAAGACCGGATAATGTCACACTTATACATCTTTGTTTTATTTTTTTATATAGATATTTAAAAGTAGAGAAGATATGATAAATTGGGTAAAAACAGTTGGTCTGAAGAATAGTATTATAGTGGTTATTAAAAATTCTGCTAATTTAAAAGGTGACAAGCTACCAAAGTGTCATCTTATGTGTGAAAGAGATGGAAAGTATAAACCGCCACGATATCTAGTTGATGGACAATCCTTAAAAAGAAATACTGGGACTAAAAAATGTGAATGCCCATTTGAGCTGCGAGGTATACCAATACCTCCAGATGGTGTGATGTGGGGTTTAAGGATTGTTTGTGGTTTTCATAATCATCAAATAGCAGAATATATTGATGGCCATGAGTACCCGAGTAGGTTAAAACCAATAGAGAAAGAATTTGTGCTCGACATGGCCAACAGCACCACACCTCGTGAAATTCTTAGTATTTTGAAGGAAAGAGACCCGTCAAACACTACAGGGATCAAAAGCATTTACAATGTCATTTTCACAAATAAAGCTGCTAAACGGGGTGGCTTAAATCCTATTCAGTATGTCTTGGACCAATTAATCAAGAAAGAATATCTCTATAATTACCGTACAAATCCAGACACCAACGAAATCACAGATATTCTTTGGGTTCATCCAAAAAGTCTAGAGCTGTTTGTCAACTTTTCGTCTGTGTTGATCATTGATGCCACATACAAGACCAATGAGTATCGGATACCACTATTGGAGGTTTGTGGGTATCACATCTACGATGCAAACTTACTCACTTATGTTTGCATATCTTAGTAATGAGAGGACAGAGCAACTGACATGGGCATTAGATACCTTAAAGAAGTGGATGGTTGAAAAGAAGGCATCGTTGTCATTGGTGTTTGTTTCAGATCGAGATTTGGCGCTTATTAATGTCATTGAAACTTGTTTTCCCAATGCACGTCACATTCTTTGTATTTGGCACATAAACCAGTGCATAATGAAGAAATGCGCCCCTATGCTTAGTCTGGAGTGGCAACATTTTTATGCATCATGACACTCACTCATTAATTCATCGACACAATGGTCTTACCAGCAGAAGTGGGATGTCATGCGTAAGGAGTATCAACAATTCGAAGGTGTTCTAAATTACCTTTGGGATACATGGTTACACCCTTACAAGGAGCAGTTTATTTCAGCATGGGTTGATACATGTATGCACCTTGGGAGCAATTCAAATCAAAGATATAGTCACTTTATAGCTTTATTATTTAAATTTTGTTCATTATTGTACTATTTCAATTCTTTTCAGTATTAAAACATAATGTATTTTTTTTATTACAGGGCAGAGTCTGCACATGCGAGACTAAAGTTATATTTGGGAGATATCATGTCATCCCTACAGACATCTTTTGAAAAAATACATAAGATGTTGAGAATTCAGTTTGGGGATATTAAAAAGTCGTTTGAGAGATCTCTCAACATTCCACGCCATCAACATTTACATGATGACATTTTCAGTCAAATAAGGTGTCGGATTTCATTAGAGGCAATGGAGTTGATTTCTGGTCAGCTAAAATGCATTGAGGAAGCATCTCACCAGCTAGCTGGCAGATGCAACTGCTCTATCAAAATTGTATATGGATTGCTATGCGAGCATGATCTTGCACATTCATTCCAATTACTTTTTCCATTCCAATTCCTCATTGGAGGAGATTGTCGATGCACGTACATCGATTTAATGACGAGGAAGCACAACCTAACAGGACATCCCACGTTGTTGACATATTAGATGGAATGGATCCACATATGCGAGAGCATATGATAGACAAGTTTTTCGATATGATAGATCCATCTCAAAGTACAGTTCGAGCTCCTTCATACAATACAGAACATAGAGGCCGACCTACGGGTAGAGATGAGCAAAGTGGACGTCGTATACCTTCTTTTGCAGATGCATCAACTTCAGGATCTAGGGTCTCTCAACCGACTGCAACATCTCGAGCAAGAGGAAGACGTGGAAGGGGGTCGAAGGTTTGCAATACTCAAATGACCCATGATCACTCTCCAGTTCCACCCATGCATGATACTTATATTGAGAAATTACCTGTGCCTCTGCAACGTTATATTTCTCACACTATTGATGTTCAACCTGATGGTCATTGTGGATTCAGGGCAAAAGCTGCACTAATTGGGTATGGTGAAGAAGGTTGGTTTCAAGTACGATTTGATCTTATAGAAGAGATTCAACAAAATAAGGATCTATATGATCAACTTTATCCAGATCGAAATTTGACAACTAATCTATTATTCTCATTGAATTGGTTTGAGCCATGGGCACCAGAAATATATTGGATGGACTCTATGCCTTTGGGAATTGTCATCATATCAAGGTACAATCTTGTACTGCATATATTTGGTGAGAATATTGGAAGTTGTTTTACTCACTTGCCATTAAGAACTCCTCCAGTTCCAAACCAAGAGCGTCGAGAAATAGCTATTGCTCATGTTGTGATCACTTCATGAGTTTTCTTACATCCTCATTACCCTGTACCACCTATTCTAACGTGGTGGTGGCAACATTCATCGTATGAAGCTAAAAGATAGGTCACTCGTTATAGGACACGTATTCATTTGTGGTACGAAGTAATAGGTACACCACCACCAAGCATGTTAGGAGCAGAATTTGGAGGCAATATTGATTAAAATTTTTATTTTTATATATTTTCGTGTTTTTTGTCATATACTCTTCATTTGAAAAAAATATTTGTTTGTAAGTTATGAATGTGTTCATTATTAATTGTTAGTATTTTTGTTAATTTTTTATTTTGATCCATATTTTTATACTTTTTAAAATTTTTATAAATAATAACTCCTAAAATTTATAACTAAAAATAAACAAAATATTATAAACATATAACAAAATATTCAAAAGAAAATAAAACTGATAAAAAAATTGATTAACAACAAATATAAAATCAATAAAAAAAACAAAATTTAAAAAAATAATAAATTGAAAAAATACAAGTATTATGAAAAAAATATTAAATAAAATTTATATAAACTTGAAAAAATATAATAAATAAAATTGATTAAAAAAGTAAAACTAAATAAAATTTATATAAAAATTTAAAAATAAAGTATTGATAAAAAATAATAAATAAAATTGATTAAAAAAATAAAACTAAATAAAAATTAAATAAAATTAAACAAATATCGTATTGATGATGAAAAAATAAAACTAAATAAAATTAAAAATATACAAGTATGAGAGCTATTTTTAAATAAAATTAATTTAAAAATCTAAACAAAAAAACGAAGAGGACAAGAATGTCATTTCATGCGGAGAGAGAGAGGAGGGGGAGGGTGAAATGTACGGTGGAAGGGGGTGGGAAAAGCAGCTCTCATAAAAAAAATATTCATAAGTGCACATGCAATAAATAAATATATATATATATATATGAATTTCTTCTGCTGCACGATCGAACCATCCGCGCCCCGTCCGCGACGCGCCGAAATCGACCGCCAGAATCGGGCGGCCAATTTAGCTGCGTCTGGCCGGATCCAGTACCGCATCGGTAGGAATCCGCCGATCAGCGCCGCCATGCCGCGCCATCGACGGCATCGCGTGAGCCGTCGTTCCGGCCGGTTTACATCGGATTCCAAGTGCTAATCGGCGAAAATCGATCACCGCCGGCGAGTCGGCGTCGATCGCGCCCGGTTTGGCCGTGATGGCCGGACGCGACGGCAGCGATGATGGTAGCATGCGCATCGCGGACGGCGCGGACGGTTGATCGCGCGTGAAGATTTCTATATATATATATATATATATAATTACGATATCTGCGCGATCGCTCCCAACGCCCCGAGCCACGCGTTCGTTCATGTCGCGCCGCCCGTCAGACCACCGCCGGACGACGCGATCGACGCGCCACTCGCCGTGATCGCGGGGAGTTTACGGATCGGTTAGCGGCCGGAATCAGCGCTAACCGATCGGAAATCACCAAAGATCGCGGCGAGTCCGAGTCGGACGGGCCGGCGACGCCTTGATCCGTCCGGCCGGATTCTGCCGCATTCGGCGAGATCCGGCGAATCCGCCGATCGCGGCCGGCGATGGGCGCCACCATCGCCGTGATCTTTGGTGAGTTCCGGCCGGTTAGCGTCGGATTCCGACCGCTAACCGGTCGAACTCCTCAGACCGCGACGAGTGGCGCGTCGATCGCGTCGTCGCGTCGGCCGGCGGTCGACGGCGGCGACGGCAGCGATGACTTCGAAGTCGTCGAGGGCGCCGCAGCGCGTAGAAAACCAACGCGCATGATATCACGTGTGTATATATATATATATATAATTTTTTTCTCCTGACGACGTATTTCTCCGTGCTCGTCCGCTCCACGCGTGAGCCATGCTCGTAGGCGCCGTCACCACCGCATCGTTCGGCCACCACCGCCCGTCGGATCGGGCGCGATTGACGCATAACTCGCCGTCGGGACTCGGATTCCGGCCGGTTAACGCCCGCAATCCGACACAAATCGATCGGAAACGATCGAAACACGAGGGCGACAGTGGCATGGCCACTACCGGCCGCGATCGGGCCGGATTCCAACCAAATTATGGTCGGAATTCGACGTCGGACAGACCGACAGTCGACGTCGATCTGTCCGGTATACTCGGCCAGCCATCATTCGGGCGCCGACCGACTGAATCGCGGTCGAAATCGACTGTCAAAATTGACCGCCCAATTTCGACCACGATCGAGTCGGATTCCGATCGAATTGCGGTCGGAATCCAACGTCATCGGAAGGGCCGACGTCGGCTTTTGACCCGTCCGTCGTTAAATTCCGACCGCAATTCGGCCAGAATCCGGCCCGATCGTGACCGACAGTGGCCACGCCACTGTTGGTTGTGTGTTTCGGTCGTTTCTGATCGGTTTGCGTCGGATTCCAGATGCAAACCGACTAGAATCCTAGTCTCGTCGGACTGCCAGCGAGTTACGCATCGATCGCGCCTAATCCGGCGACCAACGGTGGCCGGACGGCACAGCGACAGCGGCGGCAACGACCATTGGTCGACATGGAGCGGACGGGCGAGGATAAATGCATCGCGCAAAAGAAAAAAAATTATATATAGAGAGAGAGAGGTAACAACGGTTGCGCATCGAAAAATTATGCGCTCGTCCGTACCCCCTCACGTGAACAGTGATTTCAATTTTCACGTCACTGTTCACGTGAATATTGAAATCATTGTTCACGTGAGGGGGCGCGGACGAGCACGTAATTTTTCGACGCGCAGCAGAAGAATTTCGTGTGTATATATATATATATATATCCTACACAATTTATCAATGAACACTTCGATTATCTACTGTCCGATCGAATGAATATTATAGTCTAATCTTTGAATTCTAGGAGATCGAACTATGAATAATAGAGATACTCACGAAGGAATTGTGCAGAATATATATATATAGTTTTGATATGTTGCACACGTTATGCTGCGTGACAACGCCTCAGTTGTCCAATCAAATCGTGATTACAAAGTAACGAGGAATGCTCAATGTTTTTTTCTATACGAGATTTCACGGTTGTGAGCATCAATTCACCACCGGTCAGCTGCAATCGGGTCGCCAATGCCTCACCCACTGGCCACCGAGTCCGATAGGATCGTGATCAAATTCCGACTGGATCGCAGTCGAATTCCAGTCGGATCGTGATCCGAATCCGGCCTTCTCCGACGAGATCGACGGCTTCGAACGTGCGATTACTTTGCATTTTTTTATCGTACAGAGTTGAACAGTGAAACGATGTTCAGTGAATCAATTCTGTGTATATATTATCTTTAAAAAAATAAATAAAAATAATTAATGCATTATTTTGAAAAAGAACGATAGCAGGAATGTGAACTGCCGATCTTCCAAAGGCGATTGCGTCATCTCCCGCCGTCTGTCATACTCGTGGATACTGTTGGGTCACCGGAGCAGATTCTCGACCATGCTGGGTCCCTCCCGCCCTCACGCTTTTCGATTCGACTTTCTGCCATGACCATCCAGGTGAGCTTACCTTCCCATGATTGAGGTCTCGAGAGCTCATGTTTTAGTATTTCTTAAAGAAAATGATGACAACGAGAGAAAGTATCAGTCCAGTCCAGTGATCTGGAATTTTTTTCATTTCTCTTTTTACATATTTACTTAGAAAAAGGAGTATGAACACACGCATTGCATTATCTTTTGGATTGTCCATTGCCACACCTCTTACACCTATTGTTTACTTTATTATGCCCGTTATTTAAATGTATTAAAAATTAGGCCTGATTTATATAAATTTGGATATATTTTTTTTTTGTCTCACAAGTGCAATGACCTCTGCAGTCAATTGTTGTCTAGTTGAAATACCTTATGTAGTTTATTATTGTCATTTTACCCTTACATTAGTGAATTAATATTTGGTTAGTCAAGTACTATATTTGAAAATATAACTTAAACTTGGATGCAACTTTGATTTAAAACTGAATTAAACTCTTGTAAAGAAATATTTTCGTTCTTATTCCCAGATTATATATTGTTTTTTTATAGTTGAATTATTAATTTATTTTTTTTATAGTATTATCCTACAATGACTTTTGATTATATAATTCTAATTTTTAATAGTATACTATTCAGTACTCTAGGTCATGTGAGAAGTCCATACCACCGTAGGTGCAAAACAGCGATAAGGTAGATGGCTCTGCGCAGTGAAAAGTGATGAAGTTCTATAAATCATGGAAACCAACCTCTTAAACGAGAGATTTTTTTTTTTCAGAAGGTAGGACAATAATGGATGACTTTATTTTTTAAATTGACATCAGATATATCCAGACAATGATAGATTTTTTTAAGGCAGTACTAAATATTTTAGCTTTCGACTCACTACTAATTCTAGGAGTGATTGTTTTGATCCTATTAAATTATTTTATCAATCACTAAAATAAATAAAAAATATCCGCAATGGATAATGCAATAATTTAACATCCTAAGATTAGTCTCCCTTTGAGGAAAAAATTCTAGAAATATATCAGAGGGATCGAATTGGAGATTATATGGATATCTTACCGCTGCACCATTAGTCCTAGGGCATGATGATTTTTTTTTACTAGTTATAGATATTCAAATTTTAGATCCGATTAATTTTGAAAATGATCGGTCTTGTTCGCGAAAAAATTTTGTTGGTCATTAAAGTACAATAGGATAATTCGTTTGGACAACCTCAGCAATTGCAATGTCTTTGATTTGTCTCTCCATTTGAAAGAAAATCTTAAAATGTACCATGGTCGAAGATCAAACCATGAATATTTAAAAATCAAACTGAATATTCTACCGTTGTACCGTAATTCTACGGGCCATTATGGATATCTTTATACAAAAGATTGTAACTGTCAACCTAATGACCCTCTTGCCTCGACCTTTTAGGATTCAAAAGAGAGTAAATCACGAGAGAATTATATTTGTGGACGTGATTGGTAAGACAATGAATGACCATCTAAGACCAAGACAAAATTTTAGATCGCCTTCGAAATCAACCCTTGTCCATTGTATAATTTTATATATTGATTTATCAATGCATCGCACCCGTTAAGGCGTGTATATCTTTGATATCGTAATGAATTTAAGAGAGAGTTATTGATACGGAGAGTTTTAAATATAATAAAGTTAATGAAAAAATAAAATAGGTGGTTGATGGTACCAGTGTCTGTTTCTTCGGAATAAGTTAAACGATGCAGGAATACTCTGGGTTGAAGAAATTGGTGCAAAACCAATTTCTAAGCTACTCATTTTTTATTTTCTGCCAACTATCCTTCTTCAATTGGTAATGGTACAAAACCACAAACTGATCCAATTGCTATGTACTGAGACTGATTATTTTGATCCAAAAAATTTGAGAACAACATTCGGTCAGACAATTTAGTAGAAGTCAAAGGGAGATACAAAATGCTTAGGCACAATAAGTAGGTTATCAAGGAGAAGTAAAATAAAGAAACGTGGGAACTAGCCTTGGAGGCAGAGGGAAACTAAAATGAATCCATAAAATTCCAGAACTACTGCTGAAACAAACGGAAATAACACAAATGAAACATTAACAGGCGCACCTGAAGCTTCAGACAATGGAATTGTATGTTTGGTTCACAAAGTAGGAGGAAGAAGAATTCAACAGCGGATAGCATATAATCTTGAAATCTTCTCTGGTAAGTGGCAGCGTAATCCGAACCCCATTTTTCCTCCATTATAATTGTTGCAGGAAGTAGAAAAACAACTGCAATTGGAGCCATAAATAGGAGATTCATAGAGTTCAGTTTTTCCCTGAACTTGAAGCATACAAAATTTAACAATACAGAGCAAATGCCATTTACTGTCTTCTGAATTTACAAGGGAAGAGTAAATTATAGCTCACCCCTCAGAGGACATCAAAATTCCTTGCAACACTGACTTGAGTGCTCTAAGAGCAGTAGCACCGATGCACATAATACAGCCAAACAATTGGAAACTTGACTCCCCCTATAAAGTTGAACCACCAAGAGCATAAGAAACATGTTAGCCTCATAAGAAACATTCACAGAAGAAAAGATGCATGACTGAAGTATGAAAATTTTCAATCATTGTAGAATAGAGCATTAGGTAAGCACACGAGTTAAATGAGGAACAGCAGAATGTAGAAAAACTAGGATTTAATTTGAACATAAAATAGCAGATATAGTCAATGCGATGGAGTTTAAAAATCACTGAGCTTACAAGAAAATAATATAAGAATCAATAGATGCGTTCGATGCTATGCAATTATTTTTTACAGTGGAGAACCATGACAAGGAAAAAGGAAACACTAGTAATGATAATTAATATGCTTTGCTAAAGCAGACTGGCACTTGAAATTCATTGCACTTGATGGAAGGTCTAAGCCATGACAATGATTTGTGTGTTATCTGAGTAAGATTTGAATTTTGAGACAGATTTGTGAGATCCAAGTATCCGCTTAGACCAATCTTTTATTTCTTCCAAGTAGTTTGGGAGCTGAGAACGCCTGAGGGCATCTCTCAGATGAATTCAATAGATGAATGGGTGTATCTTAACACTTCGATTCAATCCATTTGCTTAAGATTGATGTAATTGCCGAGGGCATCTCTTAGATGTAATTACTGGGCTAATAGCTAGCGGATTCAATAAATAAGCATCAAACCTAACGTTGAGCCCGCTCGCAATAACACCGGTGACGACGGGGACGAGGGTAATGTAGGTGATCGACAACTCCCGCCGGAGAGTCATGAGGTAAGCGAACGCGGTGGTGAAGAATGGCGATATGGCGCCGATGGCCTGGTTTAACGAGACAGGGAGGTAGCGGAGCGAGACGTTGCCGCTGACGACGGAGCTGCAGAACACAAGGCAGAGGGCGGAGATCTTGAGGAACTTGACGCGCGACCGGATGGGTTGCATTGGCACGATGTTGACTTCTTGAGCCAGGTGACGACGCGTAGCTGAGGAGGGAGCAGGCGCTCATGTGGCACGTGGTGAGGAAGATCGGGCACTTGAATCCGTAGTTGCTGAGAAGGTACTTGTTGAAGAGGAGCACCCCGATGTTGGAGGCGCACCAGGCGGCGACAAGCCCGAGGGTGAAAAACCAGCCGTTCTCCGGTGACAAGGCTACCGCCTTTGAGCTCATTCTTCTCCACCTTCCGGGTTTTCTACGCCTCCTCCTCCGCTTCCGCTGCTTCTCTGGCTGAGGAACATCGTCGGATGGAGCGAGAGGGCTCCGATCCCAGTGGGTCCTCGGATCGGCGGGCGAGGAAGTGGATCGGGGGAGAAGGATCGCGAGAGGAGAAACTGGAGCTAAGAAGTGGAGGAGAGGGAGAAGCCTTTCCACTGTTCTGTTTTCAAATTTAATTTTCAGAAAATATTTCTATTTTTTTTATAAAATTAATTCACTTTAATGAGTAAACCTTTATTACATTTCAATACTATATCACAACAAAACATTAAAAAAATTATTATTGCTCCAGCTCTAGTGCAGCTATAAAAATAGAGAAACATTCCATATGAGAATATAATTTGATCCTCTATTATAATATTGTTTAATGATAAATTTAGAAAAAATTCACTATGACTGTTATGGAGTTAGGAGTTTACCTGATAGACAGAATACGACTTCGGCATTGAATCGTCATTCAAAGATGACATGACGGTAGAATCCGAGTTAAACTGTAAAAAGTTATGAGTACTTCTTTGATTTGTTTTTGATGACCAATAGAAATCGCTTGGACTCCGATCTTATCCGACTCAATTATTGGCGAGACATTACGAAGATTCGTGAGGCAAAATCGATCACTCCGAAGGATTAGTCAGACCGAAGATTCAAATATCTGATATCAATAAAAAACAAAAACATAAAAATTATTATTATTTTGCTCCAAGGGATACGGTGCAACAATAAAAATGAATAGACATTCCATAAGAGAATATAGTTTGATCATTTAATATGACATCGTTCGACGATAAATTTAGAAAAAATCTATTCGGACGACTATGGAGCAAGAAGTTGCTCGGTGAATAGAATACGACTTTGACGTTCAAGAATGTCATGACTGTGGAATTCGAATTGAATCGTGAAAAAGTTGCTAATGCTTTCCTGATTTATTTTTGGTGGTCGGTAGAAGTCACTTGGATTCCGATTTTACTCGGCTCAATTATCGACGAGATATCTTGAAGATCCATAGAATAAAATCTGTCACTCTTAATAATTAACCAGGTCAAAGATCGGAATACGTCAATGAAAAAAAAAATTTAAAAATATTTTACTAATTTTTTTTTATTAAATCTTAGACGGTCATAAGAAAAATTTCGAAAGTCATATCAAGAGAAGACGGACCTGTACTTGAAGGTTACGGTCAAAATGTCAATCTTGGACATCAAAATTACTATTTGGATCAGAAGTTATCACCTAAATTTGCTCATCTAGTAAATTTGACATTATAGAAACTCTATGGAGTAGGATGAAGAATATGTTAAATTTTGAAAATTAGCCCCTCAAAAATGGCCATTTATAATCCCATCTTTTTTTTAGGGGTTAATTCACATCTCCACGCAGTGTCGCAAGTATCTCTCCATGGCTTCCCTCTCCACCGCCACTACCCTTCCCCTTCACTTTCCGTGCCGTCCGCCCACTGCGGCCGCCGCAGGCGCGACGCCGGTGATATGTGGCCCACGAGACAACCGCGGGAAGCTCCTCCGCGGCCGGAACCTCACCACGGAGGCCATCCTCGCCGTGCAGGCGCTCAAGCGCGCCGCGGCCGCCGGCGACGATTTAAAGGTCGACCGGATCCTCTCATCCGACTTCTCCCGCCTCGTCAAGTCGGACCTCCTCGCCGCCCTACGGGAGCTGCAGCGCCAGGACCAGTCGCGCCTCGCCTTGAAAGCCTTCGCTGCCGCCCGAAGCGAGCCGTGGTACCGCGTCGATCTCAACCTCTACGCGGAGATGGTCTCCACCCTGTCCAGGTGCGGATCGCCGCACGAGATCGATGCCCTGGTCGCCGATCTGATGGAGGAGGAGGGATGGTTCTCCACGGAGACCGCCAAGGGGGTTCCTCGGCTCGTTAGGGCTCTGATGGCCGCCGGAAGGGGAAAGGTCGTGGCGAACGTGTATAGGGAAGCAAAGAGATGCGCGTTCGAGCCGGATGAGTACTTGTTCAAGTTTATGATAAGAGGATTACAGAGATTGGGGGAAGAAGCTGCTGCTGCTGAAGTGGAGAGAGACTACCAGTTATGGCTTGAATGTGGATGCTTCCCTGCGGAAACGCTGCCTGTTTGATGAAAAGCCTGGTACGTTTCTTGCTCAAATCCTTTTCATCGTTTTGTTTGATCCACTCATTCATAGCATTGTGATCTCGAAGAATTGATCGAGTATGTTGAACTGGAGATCGAGTTCAGTTCTTTGAGATCCTTGTGTCATATACGTATGCAAATGTGGTTCTTTGTGATATTGTGAATTTGCTTGTCAATCTTTGAGACTCTTGCTCAATGTCTATTGAACAATTTCCTATTCCCTAATCTGGATCTTACATGAGTAAGCACATACCAAAACAAATGAAACAGGAGCTCTCTGTCAATCACCTGCATCCACCAGAATCCATCAACTAAGAATCCCACGGAGCATAGAATTATTATTATTATTATTTTCCTGCTTATCCATGTGGCAACCTGAATTGGTATGCGTGATGAAGAATATACAAAATCCTGGGCTACCAGTGAACAGAGAATGGAGGAAAACACAGCCATTGCCGTAATGGTCAGCCAGGAATGGGAATCCCACTTCGCTGTTCAATTTGATACAAGTTACAAAGGGTAAATATGATACAAATAGGCTAAGCGTCCTAGGGATCCAACCTACATAACCATCCCGTTTTACCACCCTTCTGCCTTCCTACAATCTGCTTTCTGTGTCTCATCTCCATGGTTCTGTATCACTGCTATATAGGTTTGCCCTTGCAGCGAAATGCATCTTTAGGGCGGGGTCCGACACTGCTCCACCTCCAACAAACATTCCTCCCACCATCATGTTTGTGCCCAGATGCATTACCATCGCTGCTGAAACCCTGGGATTGTTTCAATTAAAGTTCTCTCCTGCAGCGTTGGAACAGTCTCTGTCTGCCTCGTATTAGAAGACAATGTCTGCATGCGAGACGGAATACCATCTTTGGCTGGATTATGCGATACAGATACAGATACAACGGTTGGGGCACCTTTGAACTTCAACAACACTGAAGCAGTATCTGGCAATGAAGAAAACCCAGTCTGTATTCTCTTGCTATCCCAGAAACCATGAGTTTTTCTCCAAGTTCACTTGGCATGCACTAACATTCGAGACTAATTGACTAGTACCTTTATCATCATGGGAAGGAGTCATTTTTAAAGCACCATCCATCTTTGGCACACTGGGTCGAACACTTTCTCTTGAGGAGGAGCAGGATTTCTGCAAAGAAGATGCGGTCACGCTCAGTATTTTTCCAAACAGCTTCACATCTCTAGGTTTGTGCTCCTCTACCTCAGCACCAGCATTCTTGGAACATGTCCTAAGGTCCGCATCTGATTGATGTTCACTTCTCACAGGATGTAATGGAGCACACACTGAATGAAGAGTGGAAACATTGCTTTTGTCCCAGTTCTTATCAGTCGAAAATAGAGGATTTGATTGGGAGGCTCTATTTTTCACGGATTCCATTTGAAGCGGACTCAGTTTCTTGTCTGCATGAATGGTTGTTTCCCCATTGGCTTCCTGTTTCACTGACTGCCGTGGATAGCCTCTTAGAATATGCATATTCCGATCGACTTGGCTGAATGGCAAGTTTCTAAGCATATACTGCTGGCATAGATCTCTTTTTATCAAATTCTTAGGCTCGTGATTCCCATGCTCCTCGAACTTTAAGGTTGTCTCATACAATATGCTAGGAGAGCCTCCAAAACAAATATTAGCTGGATCTGTCAAATATGAATCCAGTGGCATAGACTGGCCGTTTTCCTGCTTCAGTGTAGCCCGCAATTTCTTTGCAGCAGGTGGGTGTGCATCAACTTGCATTTCTCCTCGACTGTAAGACTCGAAGGTCAGATGGTCACAACCATTAGCCCTGGGTGCTGAGACTACCGGAAGTGCACTTTGAACTGAACTTTTTGGAGACCAAACAGGGTCGTCTGGGAAATTGATGTTTATGGATTTTGTGTTTGACAACCCAACTTCAGCATCAACTGGTGGTGGTTTTGAATCTAGCTCCTTTTCCATACCTCCAGAAGGAAAACATCCATCAATACCTGCATCAGCGACCAAACCTCCAATGTGTTTTTCGACTTGGCCACTTTTTCGGATTAAGACAACTGGCTCAGCAAGAGAACTAACATTATCAATTCCCTCAACTTTTGTCTCTCTATGAGCAGACTCTACAGCCTCGCAAAGCTGTACAGCTTCACATCCTGATGCAGTAATGATACTTCCCTTTGGAGGCACATAAGATTGGAGATTGTCCCCACTGCCTGCCCGCTTGACACCGTGAACGATAGACTCCGGCCTGTCTACTTCATCCTGGCAGTCCTCGAGATAAGGTCTAATCGACACATTATCAACCAGCTCATTTGATCTTTCAGTTTTAACCTGGAAATCAGTACTTGCAGAATGATCATTCACCTTATAGTCAGTTTTGACACGGAAATTAGTGCTTGCAGGGTTGTCAATCCTCTCATACCTGGGACCGACTAAAGGCTGGGAGACATCCTCATCAATTTTGGAACAGGATTGAGTGCTGCAGATCGCAGAGCCCATCTCTCCAACACAAGCATCATCCGTGTCACTTTTTCCTCCATTTGTTAGACTTGTTGGTGTAATCTCATTAACACAGCCTTGATGAAGCGTATCGAGAGAAAGGCACTTTCGAGCCTTACTGAAGAAGATTTTGCACTGCTCCCTTGATCTGGTCTTCAGGTACCTTGAGATCCCTGTAAAATCCTTCCCATAGATGCTCAAAGCTTGAATAAACATTGACTTTTCCTTATCTGTCCAATCAGCCGAGTCCAATTCTCCAAAGACCTCATCTGAGCAGGAATCATCCTCATCCAGGCTCTTGTCTTTCGCATTCTTAGCAGGATCAATAGACCTGGTACCGTATGAGCTGACAGCCTCAGAAGATACCGTGCCACAAATGCCTGCTAACGCACCAGCAGCAGCCATGAATTCGATTTCTCGAGCGGATGCTTGATCATCTGCCCCATCTACATTCACACTGCTTCTTGCGGTATATTGTTGGTGTAAAGCCATAACAGAGGCAGCACCCAACAAATCAAGAGACGCAGCACTTGTTTTGCTATTCCAGTTCTTTCCTGGTGCTACAAGGTAAGCATTGGCTTGTAACGATTGCCGTTGCTTTCTGAGATCTAAAGATTTCTTAACGTCTTTGAAACTCTCTGACTTGTGGCTTTTGTAATAAAATTCAATGCAGTCTGCTGTAGTTTTATGATCCAGAAAGGAAGAGATCTTAGTGAAATCTTTACCATATTCAGCAAGCATCTTCTTGAAAACCTCTTTTTCCTCATGCGACCATGGGTTTATCATTCCCCTTTCTATCTCCGAAGTCAGAGGATCTTCTATTAATCCATTGTCGGCATCAAACTTACTGTGCCTTCGACCCCGCCCATTTTGTAGCATCGCTGGCATCTTCAGGTTACCTCTGCAAATCTTGATTTGTGAATCTAACAGCAATTTGCTAGTAAAGTTCATTATTTCTGTTGTAGGAACGAGAGTTGAGTTACCTGCAGTGAGTGCAATGAAATTATCAGGCAAATATTTGTAAGAAAATTTCCAGAACAAGAAATGATAAGAAGAAAAAGAAGCAAAATAATATGATACATGGAATGTAAGATAAATAAAAAATAAAAAACTCCTATTCATACCCAAAAGATAGCTTGACAATGAATTTACACTTATTTAAACTACTTCGACAAGAACAAGGACAAAGCAACAGACTCATTAATTCATGAAATACCAAAGCTAGAATAACAAGCTATTTTAGAGCAATGTATATAATATGTCACAAGCTGCTAATGATAGTAAAATAAACAATTATTTGATATAAAATGACGGGAACGATAAATGCTAAGCGAGGATAAGAAAAAAAGAAGTACAGAATTAAATATAATCAGAAGAAAATCAGACGATAGTTTTTAAAACAAAAAAAATAGGAAACCTAGAAAATTAAAAATAGCAAGTTTAACTATACCAGGAATATATGAAAAGCAACAGCAATATTACTTTAAAAAAATTATAAGAAAATTAAAGTTATGTTAAGAGCATACGCAATATATCACACAATAAAATTATTAATTATTTGCAGATAATCAACAACTACATAGTAACACAAAGGAACACCCCACTGTCTCCACTGATTTTAGGGTTTTTAATGTACAATTTAATTACCTGCTGTTCTCAGAACCCAATTAATGATTATGTGAGACTATCAATAAATTGTCTAGGACTTATATGTGATGTAGCTAAAAAACCAATTATAGAATCAACTTAGATTGTTGAGATCACCATTTCCACCAAAAAGGTTTTCGATAGCTGATTAAACCACAGAATAGGGGGGTGTTGGCTCATAGAATAGAACCTAGCAAAATAAATTGTTTAAAAATTCAAAAGAAATAATGATGTAAAGGCTAACCAGGCAAAGCAGACTGTAATTGGATTGAAGAACGTTGCTTTTGAGAACCATTTTGTGAACACCGGTTGGTAAGTTCAGTCCGCCTGCTTGACTTGGTGCGAAGCTTTTTTACCGAAAGCAAGCGCAGGTCCTCCCTCCACAAGCGATGTAATGCCCTAAATTTAAGAGTAAGGACTCGTTCTCTGAACTTCTGTTGGCGCTTTGTAATATCAAGCTTCTGTTTAACTTTCAGCTCGTGCTTGTGACACGAAGCAAAATTAACAAAACCCCAATCATCTGAGCAAGGCAGATCTTTAGAGAATTTTGTATTGAACACCTCCCAGGAAAGCCTTGATGCATTCCTGTTGGAATCCATAATTAAACTTACTAAGTTCGAATCTGTCTTCCTTTGTGTTGTACAATCAGAGTCCACACGAATACTGCTGTTCATAAAACTAGGAGTCTCAGCTTTAAATACTTTCCGTGTTTCATCTTCAATCGATGACAGAGTTGTGATCATTTTCTCCATGCCAAAAACAGGGAGTTCCTTTTCGAAAGGAGATGATACTGTTTCTTCGACCACATTGTCATGTTCATCGAGTCCACCAGACGGCCAGAGCTCATCATCGTCAAGCAATGACTCTTCTATACATTTCACCTGCTGATCCTTGAAATCCTTGCATCTGTTTGATAAACCACCCAATGATCTACTTAGCACATGAGCAGAATCTTCAGCTGATTTCAAGGAACCTTGAAGAGCATCAGTTTTAGTAGCACAAGTAATTGCCTTGAGCTCCTTTTCTAGTAAATCAATTTTATTCTCTATTTTTTCATATGCATTTGAAACTTGCAACTTCAATTTTGAAAATTTGTTCATAGCAGAATGCCTCATTAAACTGGAATCGCCGCCAAAAGCATCCTCCGATTGAAACAAATCAACAAGAAGAGAATCCAACGAACTGATAGGATTAACTTCTAGGTTATCCAGATTAGCAAGGATTTCCTCATAGAAAGAGGGAAATGTCGATTCAGGTAAATCATCGTTATCATTATTCCCTGCCCTGCTGCAAAGTTTATCTTCAGTGCCTGTTGTAATACCAATACCAAACCATACGGAAAACTAAGTGACGAAACCATACAAATAACTAAGTGAAATAAAGATAAGTCAGGGTTAAAATATATGAACACTCTGCTTTAAACTTAGATCTCACACACACGCGCGCGCACGCGTATTTATCTCCAGCTACCAATAATTGTATATATTGTAAGTCACTGCAAGGAGACGATCATGACTATAGAGTACAATCATTTACAAAAACAAAGATTTAAAGAGAGTATACATATCTAACAATTACATTGAAGATTTTTGGGATGGTAAATATGATACAAAATTCAAGAATCTAGAATTAACAAAATGTGTTATTGTCTCAGATGTTTGAAAACTACATCTTCTTAAGGATTATATGTACAAGTTACAAAGAGAGAATGTCAAAAACTGCTGACAGAATTAGTCTTGCCGTCAAAAGTAGAGGCCTCTTTTGGTGAAGGTCATGTGAGGACCAATACAATGAAGCATTCTAAAGAGGAACCCCCATTGTTTAGACATCTAGGCCCCCATCAAAAATGGAACATGCAGATGTTTGGGTTTATTATCATGAACTCAGGCCAACTACTTAAGCCCAGATAAATGAGGATGATCACATTAATGAATCAATTTTTTTACAAAGCTATGGTTACAGGCAGAATGTAATGTATATATACAAGTATAATTGAGCTGCAAGAGCAAAGAAAGGATCAAGTGAAATAAGAAGGGTAATTGGATAATCCATGGAAATGTCAACCTCTTAGGAATTAAGGAGCCAAACCAAGAGGGCATATATGAATAGCCATATCTATAACTGGAATGAGCTTCATGTTGCTAATGGAATACTAAATAACACGTATAACTCATGCCAATCACCATATCCATATCTTTGCCTGATCCAATAGAGATGCATTGATATTGATCAAAGCCTAGGGCACCCACAGGGTGGGTACTTATCAGATTGGGATAAACAGGAAATAACTTAAAAGTACTAATTCCAGAAACGATGAAGTGCTATGCATATATGCGGATCCAAGAAAAGCCAGGAGAGATTCATTGTGGCACACACTAAGAAAGCACAGTCAAGAGGGTGTCAAATCACCTGGCGATGAGCTGCAAGTTGCAGAAGAGGGAGTTGAGGGCGATAAACATCCAGACATACCACCTACTGAAGCTTCTGTAGATCCTTCTACCTTCTGCTTCTCATACTTAGCAAGCCCCTGGCCCCATCCAAGTCTTGGCTTCTTCGGAGCACTTTCATTTGAAGCGAGAGAAGCTACAGGAGACCGTATGGGAGTTTCTTTCTCGCGTGACAACCCTACCTCATTTCCAGCATCCTCCGATTCAGATCTTCCTGTCGTAGTTGAGGCTGGGCGGTTCCATTTCTTCCATGAAATTGAACCCAGAGAATTGTCCCGCTGATTCAATTTGTGAACTGTGCTCGTGTCATCATCCATACATTCAATTTTACCGTAGTTTCTGTTTGGGGAGGTCTGAGATGTTGAAGAAATTGGAGCATTAACTGGCCTCTGAGGGGGCGCATGGGTTTCCTGATGGTGCTGCTGTCGTGGGAAGTCACCAAAATCCCAACATGAGGGTCGCTGACATGATCCTTTGTTCTCCCTGCTGCTGCGGTAGTCGCTGAAGTATGTAGCAGAAGACGGCCTAAAACCACCGTTTTCCGACCAAATTCTGTCGGAGCTCGACGGTGTGGACCCATGTCCGACGACATCTTCCGGGTGGACCTGGTGGAAACTTCCGCCCTGCTGGTATTGATCTTTAAAACACCACCGGAAATTAGAACGGGAGAGGAGGAGAGGTCACAAAGGAACAAAAAAAAAAAAAAAGGGGGGACGCAAGCTTTGCTTGAGATGTCTTAGATCTGAGAGGAAGAGAGTTTCAGGCACCTACCGGTGAGTGATCGTCGGGAGGAGGCACGCAAGAAGTCACCAGGCACATGGTATGGTCCTCTCCACCTCATAGCAAACGAGGATCCGCCACCGGCGCCGCCAAAGGCATCCCCGCGCTCGTGCTTCCGGTGATCCTTGGAGGTGTACTCCTTCCTCTCCCATGGCAGCGGCTCGGGAGGCATCAATTTCCACAGCTCCAAAGAGCATCGATTCCCAAACACCACAGGAGATATAAATTAACAACACAAACCCTAGCAAGACTCCTCCAATCCAAAAGCCTTCCTCAGATTCAGCCAATCCGTAGAGGCTCCGCTGGAGGGCAGATCCAGGAAGGAAACCAAATTCACACAAAGAACACTCCTTTTCCTAACGATTCTTCTCCCGTCGTCGATTTAAAACAGAACAAAGCAACAAAAGTAAACTGCAACACCTATTCCTTCCCCGACCCGTAGGAAATCAAAAGGAGAAGCCCTTCGTGACTTCCGAGGCAAGGGCCCGAGGGGACTACCTGCCGGCTCCGCCCTACGATGGTCTTATCCGGCGAGATTCCTCTTCTCGGCGGTTAAACGGGGCGTCGCGCCACGATGCGGAGAGGAAGAAAGACAACGAGGGGAAGGAGGAACGCGAGCCGATAGACGGATAGCGCCACAGCCACGACTTCAACGCTCCCCCGCCGGCGCCATTAACCCGTTTCTAATTCCTCCTTACGTCCGCAAAAAAAAATATATTTGTGCCACATTTCAAATATCTCCCACTATTTAATTTAATTCCTTCTTTGTGTCTCCCGGCGCCTAAGTGTCCGATTGACCGAGTTCAACGTTTTTTTTTATCGCTTATTATTTTTAAAATAACTAGAATGAGATTTGGAGTTTAAATAATTTTGTTTTTTTTGGTTGAAATCCGTTAATATAGTGACTTTTATTGATCTATCCCATAATCATTGTAAGAGAGATAAATCATAAAGAATTTTATAGACTTTGACGTAATAGTCAAGATACGTGGAGGATATCCAAATTCAAAAAAGGACTTTAGATCTCTTCCACAGTCGATTCTTATTTTATCCATAAATTCTACCATGTCTCGTCATCTCTGTCGAGACAATAATTTTATTTTCTTCATTTGGTATTTTAAATTGCATTCGGTACGAAATAATATAATAAAATTTATAATGTCATATAATTTATATTATACTATTGTATTTGACGGATGTGTATAACATTTTATTATAAAGATTATTATATTTTTTTATTTAATCTATATTATTTATTTATAAAGAATGTAAAATATCTAATTAATTATAATTCATATTATCATAAAATAATAAAAATATCTTTATAATTTCATCTAAATATAATTAAAATTTCAGTTGATTCTCTATGATCGTCATCATCGCTCTCTGTTTATCGATCACTAATGGCCATTAATTTGTCGATGGTTGTCTGTTCCCGATCGTCGATCGTGCAACGATTGACGGTCATCGATCGCCTGTCGATGATTCTTGATCATTAACGATCATCGATAGTCAATAATTATCGATTACTGATTTGATCTAAAAAATAAAAATAAAAATTAGAAATATATTTGACATTTAAATTTTAGATCTCGGGACGTATAATCAATTACATCGATTTTATTTTATTATTCAAATTACGATATTTTATGTTTTATAATTTTAAAAATAGAATAAATAAAATAATTTATGTAATTTACTCCGTATCAAGTATCAACGGCAGCCTTAACATTGCCAACTAAACTTTCTCCCACTTCAACAAATTGTAAATAATTTCTAAAATATCAAGAAAATGAATGGCTTCCATGGCCTTGCCTCTACTGTCAACTAGCAGGCCTTCTTCTTTGCATTGCATCACTCTAATCATTTAACTTAAAATTCCATGGGGACAATAATTGCACTAAAATTTTGAGGTCATTTTCAACGAGAGATATTTTGACTTTTTTTTTTTTGTATTTTTTTGTATTTTTGTGTAATTTTGTCCTCGAGGAAACTCCAACCACGTGGAGATTGTTATAAGGAAGAAAATGACTAAATAAGGGGGCAAATTTTGATTGAATTTTTTTTTGTAAAGATCGTGATACTTTGGTTAATCCAAAATTAACACCAAAGAGTCGAAAGGTTTTACTTCGAAGTTAAAGGATTAAATCATATGTTTTTTTTTTAATGTGGCAAATGTTTCTTAGAACTTATATAGCTGCTACATTATTCAAATTTACCATTTGAATTATTCATTTGTCAATAATATAAATATTAAGGGCTATTTTAATATTAATTAAACATTATAGACCTTATGAAAAGTTGTGATTCAGTTGCCTATGGTTACGTCCAGCAAAGACAACCAAGTGGCATATAGTTTTTTTTTATATATATAATTCATGTCTTTTATCCGACAAAGGTAACCAAGTGATCGACTCTGTACAAATTTTTCATCTACCATGACCCAACATTTGTATAAGATTAGAATCGTCAATCTAACGATCTCATCGATATATTTTATGATCATTGTGAGAGATAAATTACGAAGGACCTTATAAATTTTGATGTGGTAGTCAAAATATATAAAAGTCATCTGAATTCAAAAAAACACTTTAGATCTCCTCCGAAATCGATCCATATCTCATTCACAAACACTGTCGTATCTTAGTCACCATGTCATCCCCGTGAGGACTACCATAATCCAACATCGATTTTGAGTGATTCGAGTACCAATTCAAGTATTTATGAAAATCGAATCCTTGTCCTTTCGAGACAGTCCAATAGCTAAAGCAGTATAAATGTTATTACATATAAATAAAAATTGAATTTCGATATGAAATCTAGAATCCTCATCCAAATTCAAAAGCTCTTCATTATTTTTGATCATCGGATCAAAGAATATAATTTCCATAATTTATCTTTTTTTATCATCACCGTAAAATCGATAATGAAAAATATCAAGGACAAACGTAATTATTTTTTTTTACTATAAATATGAAAATCAAACCCTTATTCTATTTGTTCATCAAGTGAGTAGTATAAAAGTAACAACAAATTGACTGGTATATCACTCAGCTTTTCTTCTGCCTAAAAAATATTTTTGATTTGATCTTTATCATTGAAGTCCATCGAGTGATAAAAATTACTCACACGGACACGTGGCAATGGTAGTCAGATGATAAAAACATCTTTCAAATTAAATGATACGTAGTGATCAATTATAAAGTTGATCCCATGATTTATTTTTTTTTAATATGACTTATTATTATTATTTATTAGCATTGGATATCTAGATTGAAGACCGGACTGATCTTGAGAATGACTGATTCGATTCTATATATCTCTAACTAGATACTAAATAATTTTTAATTAAAATATACTTCATTGACTATTAGAATAAATCAAAAAAAGTATTTACAGTTCAAGAGCTAATCCGACGATACAGTCGTACCATTCTTTTAAGATAGATTTGACATCGAAAATATACTCTATTCAAGAAGATAAATTTTCAATCTGCATCTGTTTGTTTAAATTTTTTTAAAATTTAACCTATGAGATGGTGTCTTTGAATTTTGCTCTTGCATCCTATTGGAACAGCAGCAAATTTCTCCAGCATCTCCTACTGGACCTTGTCAATGTTGTTAATACAGTCCTGGCATACCTTCTCCGAGGAATGTTCATCCTCTTGTTCTTCATATTCAACTGTAGAAGAAGCAAGAGGCTTTCTCACATCAACTTCAGCCTCAACAACTTTTTTCTCGTCGCCGTTTGATACTGGTAGCAACACTCCTCCGGCGTCGAAGATACCAAACTCTGCTTGAACTCAATTCATGGCCATGGTCAAGGAGAACAGAAGTAACTCCGTTGAGCTAGCTTCGCCGTTGCACTCCATCTTCATTGTCGAGATTGGATTCGCCAACTTCTCTAGTTTACATTCTCGATTTCACACTGCGATCGCACGAGAGTGTGACAAAAATTGCAACCTCCCCTGCTTATCGTTCTTTGTCAACTTCTTGAACCCCGGAAAGCCTTCTTGGTCGCCGTGCGTTTTGCAGTACTCATACAATTCATCTATGGACTTGAATATCATTCCGGCGGAGGGCGGCTCGACTGCATCCTTCGCTTTCGAGGTGTCATCTAACTCACGTTTGTTGCCCTCCTGTACCATAACCATTCCTGCAAATATTTCCAACAACAGGGACGCACAGGTGGGATCAAATGCTGCATTTTGAGGGAAATCCCTAATTGATAGGAAAGAACTAGCACGGAAAAGGCCCTAATTGCGGAACCACTACAAAACCCTAATCATAGTTTCCTGAAATGAATAGCATTTTTACCGCAACATAAGTTGCAATTGATTCCAGGACCGCCGGAGGAGGGAGGGAGGGAGGGAGCGAGCCAGCTGCTTGTCGAGGCGAGAGTGGGGGGAGGGGACCGTGGTTAGGAGGGCGAAGAGCCCTGGATCAGCGGAGAGACGGAGGAGCTTCTGATGAGTCGTGGAGATCGGCGGAGAGGAAGAGAAAGGAGGAGGAAGAAGGCGAGAAGGGAAGGAGAAGAGATGGCGTGGGCGGAGGGAGGAGTCGCGACTTATCGTGGCGCAACTCGTACGTGAATCGTCGTAAATCGTGGGTTTGATGAAGATTACCAAAACTACACCCTCCGACGTGGCAGAAGCTTGACTTCATATAGCATAAAGGATCCACTGGGTAGGCTTCCACGTAGACAGCACAGAGCCGCTTTGCGATTGAGTCAGGACTCTGGACACGAGCGACGCTCGTGGAGAAGGACCCGACACGTCCTGTAACTCGCGCTCCGGTATTTTCCCATCGCCGAAACCAGGAGCTGCAGACGGTGGATGAAACGGAGATCGGAGTAGGGAGATCGACGCGAGTTCGCACACTATGGCTTGCCAGTGCCTGTGGTTTGGCCTTGTTCCATGCAGGAAAGTGTGGAGATCTTCGTCGAACTGGTGCTTGAAGGTAACCCTAAGCGCTTTTTCTGGTAGAAAGTTCTCAACCTGCTTCATTGCATCCGCAGCATGGTTGGTTTGTCGTTTGTCTCATGGCCTCATGCACATAAACTATTCGAGAGAGTGGCACAATGGGCAAATTTAGTTTTTTCTTGAATGCGGATGATGTTGATTGTCAAACTCTTTTACCCTAGAATGCAAGATATTTCTCTCCTTGCATGCACAACTAACATCGCTCATACTCTGTCGTTTGATCTCGACGTTGCTTGCATTGCACAATTTGTGGCTTTTCCGCACGATCGAATGATTGTTCTTGGCTAAAGTTTTCAGCTTGCTGCATTAGGTCTGCAGTATGATTAATTTACCGTTTGTTTCATGCCTTCGTGCTCATATGTTTTTCGAAAGAGTGCCATGATGACCAAGTTTTATGTTCTTTTAGTGCAAATGATGTAGATTATCAATCACTTGGGATGAATCAGTTTGTTTGTTTTTCTCTCTCAAATTCAAGCTTCTCGTAGCTCTTTGTTGATCAACCCAGCCAAAATGTGGGGGCGTATTGCAACTTAACAAATTTGATCAATCGTCTATGATTCCTTCTAAGCCTTTTTACCTTGCATACTATAAATTTCTCTGTTTGCATGCACTAACATGGCACATACTCTGCCATTTGATCACAATGTAGCTTGCATTTACATTGCACAACCTTGGTGTTGCTTTTCTCGTGTTGTCTGCCCCTGTGTTGCTTGGTTGCACAATTGACCCTTGTGATAGGGAATGACAGTCAATTCCCACCATTATAGGGCACACACTCACTACTTGCATGCGTCTAGCTCACGACACATAGAAGCAGGGCAAGTTTTTCATTCTACACTCCTGTCTTTGCTGGTCAAAACAACAATTTTCCCATCTTCGTTCATCATTGCTCACGGGCGGCCTTCAAGGTTGCAGCCCAAAGAAATTAACTTATATTTTTGTACTGAGGTAGTTTGCAAGACATAGAAGCTACCAGATTTTGCCTTTTGTGATACTACCAACCTAGGGGCTAAGGGAACGATGACTCTTACAATTGTTTTTTCTTTTTTTGTATGGTTAAGTTCCTGTCTAAATTACTATCAAAAATCCTCTTGTCTCCTGCGAGTGTGGGCAAGCAACAATCACAAAGTAAAAAAATTTACCGAGGTAGCTTGCGAGACATAGAAGCTACCAGATTTTGCTTTTTGTGATACTACCAACCTAGGGGCTAAGGGGGCAATGAAGCAAACCATGTTGTTGCCTCTTACATCTCCCTTTTGTTTGTCAAGGTTCTAGTGTGAATCACTCTTGAACTCCTCTTGCTTCCTACAAGTGTGGATGTCCAACAAGCACAGAGTCGACAATTTATGTTACACCAAATGGCTGTGTCGACGCTTGAGTAGTTGTTAGTCAGCAAACTATGCTAGGGGCCATGTGATTTCACAGTCAATTGTGCGACCAAGCCACTTCATCTTTGTCTAAGAAAAATGGTCATCACTTCTACCATGGGCTCAATCCCTATGACATAAAACCATCCCATTCAAATAAGTATTAGTCAAAACACTCGAAGTGGTAATCAAAATTGTTCTTCTCATCCATATGTATTCATGGCCTTTTTTTGTGTGAGCTACTCATGTTAAGCATAGATTTCTCAACCTACAAGCTGAAAGACAATCAACATATATAGAACCTAAACTCGAGTCCATCTATCAAACCTTGCCTAGCCCACTTACTTCATTGGCCGTTACTCCATTTGTTGTCCTTTTCCAATGAAGTAATAGTGTTGCAATGACACATACTCAATCATGGACAAGAAAAATAGCAAAAGCATAGTCACTGTAGTATTTACAATGCGGTCCAACTCGACCATGGTCCCTACCGGTTTCCATGACGTCCAGGTAACATGACCGCGTAGTTAGTGCAGTAGGACGACTTCTACACCTCCCTCATTTTCTTCCATTCCTACTCAACTCTCCACTAACCACTGTCCAACTCAAGCTATTCATTTAGTTTATTGTTTGTTGTTTCCCTTTAAATTATGAATGAATTTATGTAGTTTTAGATCATCTTATAACATTTGGTTTCAATTTGTCGAGGGACCATCGGCATTATGTAAAGCATGTGTCGATAGGCTCGAGACATACATTATTTCTTTTGTTTTCGCTGCAATTTGTGGGCGCATTTGTGCTCCCATGTGCAAAAGAATTTGCTCTGCACTGTCCTAATTAAGGCTGTCATTTTCTTCTCTAATGCTCAACTAAAGTTAGAAGTGATAATTCAGATTTGCCAGTCATGAATAAGGTCCTTTCCCTTTGATTCACAGCGCACATAACCTATTACAGAGTTAAACCTAACTCGAATTGATTAGTCGTATCATGTGACCTGTTTAATTAAATGATTTAGGTGAATCATATATATATTGATTATTTATGGGTCATAGGTTATGATTGTACAATCAATCCCATGCTTAACTCATAAGATTATAGTTTAGGTCTTCAACAAATTGAGAATATTGATTGGATCGATACTGCCGCTGCGATGCTTGGTCATTTCATTGTCCAAGCTCGGAATAGCTCTGACCTTAAGATTCAATTATCATATCGTAGTCGATATAAAAAGGAACCAGAAATCATTGTGTTTAATTACTATTTATTGCCTCTAGCAACAAAAGATTCAAGGCCATAATGATAGTTTTCGTGTTCTTTGTTTGCCAGGGCTTGGAGGTTGGGTTTAATAATATGTTTTGTCTTTAATTTTAATTTACTAGTGTAAAGTATAGGATCATGAGATTAAAAGGAACCTGATGCAAAAAAATTTTTAAACAAATAATAATAATAATAATGAAGTTGATGCAGATGTGCAATATGGAATTTGGTGTGCAAGGTTTGAAAAATTGTGCTTGTATGTTAAGGGCACAAATAAAACGTGGAATTAGCTAGGGAGTGTTTTCTACACTAGAGTAGGAGGGCTGAAATTCATAGTTTTAACTATCGAACTGATCAATCAAGTCGAGGAAATTTTGGATCGTGTTGCTTTTCGTGTCAATTCTAAAAATAATGACACGAAAGCTATATCCAACTGCCTCTTATAAATTAGTTGATTCGTATCTTTTGAGTTTTAATGTATAACCAATGACGGGACGTTAAATAATTTTTAAGAGAGAGATATTTTATCATTAAGATAAATTAGAAAACTATTCGCGGTTCAATAGTTAAGTTCGACGATACGGTCGTACTGTTTTTATAAGACAGGTTCGACGTTGAAGATATACTTCGTTCGAGCAGAATATCAAATTGTATCGTATTAGTCTGTGATGTGGGGCACCATTATAACCCTACGTGGAGCTGCCACATTAGCGGTCCTCCATCGCTGTCCCTACGTGTGGAGGGGGGTAAATCAAATCTCAGGTGGTTAGTGCAGAAATACAGAGTCATCGGTAGTCTGATCGTCATCTCTAAGAATCAATCCCTTGCCCTTTTAAATCTTAACACGGCTGCGTTAGCCATCTGAGTTTGTCCTGGGGTTACCATTATAATCCTATGACCTTGTTTGGTGGTTGATCCTTTGACTCATGCTATTAAAAATATCGATAATTTAATCTTGATACAGGGCGTCCAACCGTTCGATCAGCCGCCTGCGTCAAATCTGTACATCGAATCAATTACTTATGGTGTTCTTATCATAGAAGAAAGGAAATTAGAATTCTCTCGGCGGTGTTATTATATAAACTTCGATTTGAAGTCCTCTTAATCTAGCTCACCTACCTCTGGACAAATTAAAGTAACTAATTAGTTATTTTATTAAGCTAAAAAACGTGCATTTATTAGCCAGGAAATGGTAATTAAATGCAACTTTTCCACCACCTTTCTTCCATCGCTTTCCCACCCCCCTAATTCAGCTCTTCGTATTCATTCAGTCACGTTTACCTTGTGTGCTTTCTCCCAAATTAAACTCATCGTGCAGGCCGAAATCCAATCCTACGGTTCCAAACCTCTCTTGCTCATCCTTTAATCACTCCGCATCTAACTCTTAAACTTTGTATTTACTTGGATGGAAAGTCTATGGGTGGGCGAAGGAAGATAAATAATACTCTTTTTTTTATTTATTTATTGGCATCTGCGTATCTCTGAATTTTTTATCCGACTAATTCTTAAGAATGACTGATCTTGTCCCACGGATCTTCGGAATATTTCGTCAACAATTGAACTCTATCGGTCATCAAGGATAAATTACGAAAGACTCGAGCTTTTTTACCTTTAGGATTGAATCGCATAAATCTAACGATGGTCAACGCGTTGAAATCGTGACTGCCTACCTGACAAACTCAGTCTCAGAGGCGTCCGAATGGATTTTTCTTAAATTTACTGTCGAATAATATCGCAGCAAAGAATCAAACTGTGTTCTCTTATAAGATGTTTTTTCATTTTTATCGTTGCATTGTTCCTCAAGAGCGATACACTTTAATCATAGAAAGGTAATACAAAATCTAAAAAAAATAAAATTATTATACGTAATCTTATTTATTCTGCTTGTAAGAGATTATTTTTATACTCAAATCGTAATTTTTAAATCGAACAATAGCAATTTTATTGTTGCACAGTACCCTTTCTGTGCACTTTCATCATAAGATCTATCTGAATAAATTGACTTTAAGCATTGTGATATACATGTCTATTTTTTTTTTCTTGCATTCATCTTTTTTTTTTTTCAAGGTATTTATTCCCTATGAATTTTTATATTCCTAATAATATCCATAAATCTATAAAAATTTTAAAGGGTAATTTTTTTTTATTAAGGTAAATTGAGAGTGAAATGTAAACTTCTATATTGTTGCTCCTCATAATTCCTATAGGGACACCATACAAATTTCATTTAAACCGAGTTGATTGAGGCACCATTATCAATTTATTGTCTTAATTTTTTTAATATTAATAAAACTTGAGGAAATTTTAAAAATTATTATTATTTTTAATTGGTGCCCGATATATTGATTTTTGAGTCGATTAATTTTGAAATGACAATTAAAAAATTTATTTTTTGTTGATAATTCAGGTATTTAGATCTTTAATCCGATTAAATCATGAAGGTAGATGTCCGATTTCACGGAAGCTTCTATCGGTTACCAGGATAAATTGAAAAGTACATGTGATAGAAAACTCAGTGTCCTAAGATTTATCACCCCATCGAAGGAAAATTTCTACAATACACCACAATTGAAGATTGAATGCTAGATGTCTAGATCACTGTAAAACCTCTTTATCACTACGTCACAGTCAGAGGCAAACATAAAAAAAAAAAAAAATCAAACTCTCAATCTTTTTAATTTTTGTAATGCTTCATCTTTTTGGAGGCAAAAGATAATGCATTCATTTCAAACGGCCTTCATCTTGATCCGACAGCGAGATGAAGAAAGGTAAATTACGATGGACATTTTTGTCCAACCAAGAATTAGTACAGCGGGAGAGTAAACACTCTTAAAAATTTTACAGCTCCTGAAGATTAATCTTTGCTCCTTAAGATAATTTTATCATCCGTACTAACCACTTAGTTCTCTCGGACTACGCTTCATCATTTTGAGTCTTGACTGGAAAATATCTCGTATCAAAATCCAAAAGATTCTCATGATTTATTTCCCTCACAAATGGTCCTGAGATGGACCGATGGAGATAGCTAGATTAACGATTTTAATTTTTTTTTACGGATAATACAAAAATCAAACCCTCAATCTTTAAGTTACAAAAGTCGACTTTTTGGCGGAGGAAGATCGAGCCATGGTCGTTTCCCACTCTTATTCACTTTTCTCTTATCTTTTATTACATTCCTCACTTTCTTCTCCCAATTCAACTCTCTTCCATTCTATTCATGCACGTTTACTTTGTGAGCTTTCTTTTCCTCCCTCTCGAGTCAAACTCCTTCACGCTATAATCCAATACCACTATTTAAAACTTCTCGCTCATTAAAAGTCTGTGTTTACTTGGATGGAAAATTAAAGGAAGACAACGAGTATTCACAAAATTATGTATGCAATCCCATCATTATACTTCTTCTTTCTTTCTTTTTTTTATTTTTTTTTATTTTTATATTTTGTCACTTTCTCTGTCGCTCCTCGTAAATTGACCATATATAAAACATCACAATACTCGTCTATTTTCTCCCATTGTCCATCGTCGTTTCTTTTCGAAGCAACTTCATATTGATATGGATACTTTAGTTTTTTGATGTAACAAGTGGTGGATGGATCAAATTTTCAAATTTAAAGGGTAATTTTAAAAAAGGTAAATTAAGGTGGCGAAATGCAAATTCCAACATTGTCGCTGGCTATATAACTCCGGCGACTCTTCATGCAAACGCCGCCCAAACCAATTGTCCATGGAGGCGGTGTACGAGTGGCCGGAACCCATCGTTCCTGTCCAAACCCTCGCCGATGCCGCCACCATCCCCGACCGCTACGTCAAGCCCCTCTCCGAGCGGCCCAACTTGGTCGCGGGCGGCGGCCCCGTCAGTACTGCCCGTGCGAGTAATGTTCCGGTGATCGATTTTGCCTCGCTGGTGTCCGGCCGAGAGACGGCGGCGGTGGAGGCGGCGTGCAGGGACTGGGGATTCTTCCAGTTGGTGAACCACGGCATTGAAACTGCGGCGGAGGTGCTGCAGGCGTGGCGGGGGTTCTTCGCGCTGCCGATGGAGGAGAAGCAGCGGTACGCCAACTCGCCGGCGACGTTAGAGGGCTACGGAAGCCGCCTCGGCGTCTTCAAGGCCGCCCACCTCGACTGGGGCGACTACTTCTTCCTCCACCTCTTCCCCCCTTCCCCACCGTCTAAATGGCCCTCCTCGCCATCTCACTTAAGGTAATCGACAATTCCATTTTTAATTGAAATTACAGAGATAATTAAGCGAGGAATTCACCATGTTTTTGGAGAACCAAAAACAGAAAGAAATCAGAGGAGTACTGTGGGGCGCTGGCGAAGAAGGTGGAGGCAGTGAAGAGGGCGATATCGGTGGCGCTGGGGGTGGAAGAAGAGTTCTTGAAGGCGGCGTTCGGGGAGGCGGCGGCGGCGATGAGAGTGAACTACTACCCTAAGTGCCCGCAGCCTGAGCTCACGCTGGCGCTCTCACCGCACTCCGATCCCGGCGGCCTCACCTTCCTGCTATCCGACGAGCACGTCAAGGGCCTGCAGGTCCGCCACGCCGGCGAGTGGGTCACCGTGGACCCTGTCCCCGGCGGAATCATCGTCAACATAGGCGACCAAATCCAGGTCGACAGATTTTTTTACTTTCCCCGTATAAATACATCGTTAAATATATTCAGATTTCAAAGCCTTCGTCCTAATTAAGAATGCTCTTAATTTAATCTCCACACTATTTATACGTAATTCGATGAATATTGCGGGATCTGTCTAATTTTTCTTGCTGATACGTTGATTAGAAAGAATTGTTTTTTTTTTTTTTTTGGTAAAATGAAAGATAAGAAGTTTTTTTGCATGGATCATGCAGCTGCTGTCCAACGGCAAGTTCAAGAGCGTCGAGCATCGCGTTACGGCTAACGCCGCCGCCGACAGGATCTCCATCGCATACTTTCACAACCCGCAAGACGACGTCCTCATCGCACCCGCCAGTGAAATTGTGAAACAAAGTGGGTCCGCCTTGTACGAGGCAATTACGTACAAGGAGTACAAGATGCACATGAGGATGACGGGGCTCTGCGGCAAGTCCCAGGTGGACGCACTCAAGATCACTTGAGGAGTCATCGTGTACAAATATTCGCCCTCGATTAATAAAAACGCAACTAAAACGTGTGTATTTCTCAAATGAATAATTCACATTTAAGTGTGTATATATATATAGAGAGAGAGAGAAAATGGATCAGCTGAGCGACGATTTACTGCGCTCTCGTGTGCTCCATGCCGACCCATCTTCATTGTCGTCGTCATCGCCGCGCCGTCCGGCCATCGTCGGTCGTTAGACCAGGCGCGATCGACAAGCAACTCGTCGGCGGTTCGACGGGGCTCGGATTCCGACCGATTAATGGTCGGAATCTGACGCAAAAATATCAGAAAATACAAAATCACGCGGCCGACAATGGCGCGCGCCACTGGCGGCCACGATCGGGCCACAATTCAGTCGGAATTCGGCCCGATCACGATCAACAGTGGGCGCGCCACTGCCGGCCCCGTGATTTGGTATTTTCCGACGATTTTGCACCGGATTTCGACCACTTAACCGGCCGGAATCCGAGCCCCACTGGATCGCCGACGAGTTTCTCGTCGATCGCGCCCCGTCCGACGGTATTCGGACGACGACGACAACAGTGAAGGTGGGTCGGCATGGAGCGCACGGGCGCGCAGTATTTCGTCGCCCAGCAGATCAATTCTCTCTCTCTCTCTATATATATATACATATATATATATATAGTAATTTTACGCATGCGAACCTCGCGCTCGTCGACGCGCGACCTCCGTCGTTATCGCCGTGCTGCCGTGATCAGCCGCCGTGCGCCGGGCCCGGGCGCGATCGATGCGACTTCGGCGCGGCGTGATCGATTTCCGGCCGGTTAGCGGAATCCGGCGCTCCACCTCGGTTCGACGTGGACGTCGCGTATGGCGCGCCACGCCGGCCGCGATCGGCGGGTCGGTCGAATCCGATCACCGCGACGGACCGGAAGACGACTCTGGTCCATCCGACGCCGGATTCCGGTCGAAATCCGGCCTGCACGCAGTCGAAATCGGCCGCCCGATTCTGGCGGCCGATTTTGGTCGTGATTCGGCCCGCCGACGATCGAATGGCGGCCGACCGTTTATACCGGACGGACCGGCAGACGGCCGATCCGTCCGACGTCCGAATCGGCCGATCGGCGAGATCCGGCGGTCGCGGCCGATGATGGCGCGCCATCACACCACGTGAAAGCGGTCATTCCGGTCGGTTTGCGATTCCGGCGCTTAACCGCCGGCCGGTCATCGATCACCGTCGGACCGCCGCCAGTCAGCGTCGATCGCGCCCGGCCCAACGGCCGTGATGGCGGCGGTGGCAGCGGCGGCGGCAATGACGGTCGCTCGGCGCATCGCGGACGAGTCGCGGAGGTTCAGTCGCGCGGTAGAAAATTTCTCTCTCTCTCTCTCTCTCTCTATATATATATATATATATATATCGTACCGATCTCATACTCACTGTGAAACGCGTGCTCTTGAGCACTTACCTCTGTGCACAATGAATTTACTGTGCACATGCAGAGTTAATCGTGCACATATGCGTAGGAGATCGATACGCTATATGTGGGGTAAATATTTCTCGTTATATGACAAAGTCAGATCGACAGTTAAGCTTAGGTGGAAACAAAGATTGAATTTGATCAAAACAAACACAAAGTCGACTGAGAACTACAACTTTATTTCAGCTCGGTCATAGTTTACGTTGGCCACCTCAGTCATAGCTCGAACTCAGCCATAGCTCGACCTCGGCCATAGCTCGGACTCAGCCATAGCTTGCCTCGGCTTCGGTCATATCTTATGTCGGCCACCTCGCCCATAGCTTGGACTCAGCCATAGCTCGACCTCAACCATAGCTTACCTCAGCCTCGGCCATATCTTATGTCGGTCACCTCGCCCATAGCTTGACCTCGGCCATAGCTTACCTCGGTCATAGCTTGGGCTCAACCATAGCTTACCTCGGCCACCTCGACCATAACTCGGTCATAGCTTACATCGGCCATTGCTCGGTCATAGCTTATATCGGCCATAGCTCGGCCTCACCCACCTGATGTCTCGGCTTGATGTCTCGGTCTGATATCTCAGCTTGATCTAATATCTCAGCTCGATGTCTCAGTCTGATATCTCAGCTCAGCTTGATGTTTCAGCTCGATGTCTCAGCTCGATGTCTCAGTCTGATATCTCAGCTCAGCTTGATGTTTCAGCTCGATGTCTCAGCTCGATGTCTCAGCTCAGTCTGATATCTCCTCATGATGTCTTAGCTCAGCCTGATGTCTTAGTTCTGCTTGATGGCCTAATGTCTCAATCTGATTTCACAACTTAGCTTGATGTCTCGGCTCAACTTAATGTCTCAGCACGATATTTCAGTCTGATGTCTCAGCTCAGCTTGATGTCTCAGCTCGATGTCTCATCCTGATCCCTCAGCTCGATGTCTCAGCTTGATGTCTCAACTCTATGTCTTAGCTCAGCTTGATGTCTCAGCTTGATGTTTCAACTTGATGTCTCAGCTCGATGTCTTAGCCTGATGTCTCAGCTCCATGTCTCAGCGTGATGTCTTAGCTTAATGTCTCAGTTTCGTCTATTATCAGCTTAGTTCGTTAGTTAGATGTTTGTATCTCTACCCGGAAGATATCTCTCCACGGTCTCTACTATTAAGCCGCGTCTCCATCATAATAAGGTCATGTCTCCCAAGATTCCCTTCGAACAATCACATCTCATCATAATGAGATCATGCCTCCTAAGATCCTCTTCGTACCATCATATCTCTATTATAATTAGACTATGCCTCCCAAGATCTTCTTTGTGAAGTCACGGCCCCATCAGGAAATACGTCACCAGATTTCTCTTGCTTCATCACCTACATAAATGTGACAAGGATGAGGAATTAGGGGGGAGGGGGGTAATATCTAATCTTCGACTTTGTCTCTTTAAATAGCTTTCTCTATATTCTCCACGTTTTGACTTGGCTGTCGGAGGGGCTTGGCCAAAGTCCCTCTCGGCCCCCCTTTCTCACCCGTTTGTGAGTCACCTCAGGTCAGCACCCCAACGGATCCGACGATCGCCATTCAACGTCTTCTTCAAGGTCATCCACCACAATATAAAACGAAGCTCCGAAAGCAGTTAATCCAGCCAAATTAGCTCGTGGAGGCTCCCTCAGCCTGCATTCAACTAACCCTTGCCATCTCAACCGCGCACACCTTGCCGAATCATCATCCCTTGTTGACTCATCTCTCAGTCTCAGTCGCAACAATATGAATTCTGATATCCTGCACAATGGCTTCATGCACGTAGGTTCATACCTAAGGTGAGGCTTAGGAGGTGCTCGCCTCATGTCCACTTTCTAAAGAGGTCTAAATCACATTTTAGAATGACCTAAAATTTAATACGAATGACACAAAAATTAACCTATTAATAATTATTTTTAAAACTCAACTCAGGTCATCAAAAATTTAGATACGCCACTGAGTCATGCGCAATTCATTCATAGTCGTCTGATCTATGAAAGTGTACAGTAATTGATAATGCACAGTACTTTCGCCACGATGAACTTCTCCGATGAACACTATAGCTAATCCTCTGAGCTCATCGGAGTCGTCATCGTTGTCGCTCTCATCGTATTGTAGCTTCTAGTGACCACGATCAGGTCGGATTCTGGCCACGATATGGTCGAAGTCGGAGTCGGAGTCCGACTAGATCACAATTGAAATCCAATCTGATTGCAGTTGTTAGATGTCATGATCGGGCTGAATTCCAATCGCGATCCTATTAAAATTTGACGGCGATCTAATTGGATTTAGATTTCGGTCGGACCACAGTTGGAATCCGATCGCTCGATGGCGATGCCGAACTACTCGGGTACGGGTGCTTGGGTGAAATTACTGTGCATTCTTTATTACTGTGCTCGTTTGTATACGAACACACAGATATCTGTCACCTACGATATAGTGCGCAAGCGATTATACACACACACATACACGCACGCACGCGCGTGCGCGAATTTGATATCCTGAGCGTCTTCGCCTGTACGACTCGTGCACGACGGTTTCTCAGTCGTTCGATCAATCATGATTGCACAGTAATGAAAAATACATAATGTTTCCTCCGCGTGCGATTTCATTGGCTGTGGCCATTGATTCATCGGCTGCCGCCCAGATTCCGATCGAAATCCGGCCTCCCGCCGGCGAGTTCGAGTAATGTTGGGTGCGGGTTATTGTGCATTTCCCTTCATCGCGCACGAGGCACGAAAACGCGGGCGCTCAGGATATCAAAATTCTATATTATCCTACCCAACTCATGCGGAGCACCCAAGAAAACCTCTATTATCCATTGTCCGATCTCAGTTCAAGGATTGAGTTATAGTGCTCACCCGATCGGACGGTGAATAATGAATGTGCTCACGGATGAATTTCGTAAAATAACATCTCTCTATATATAAATGTTATCTTACATAACTTATCCGTGTGCACCTCCATTATCCATCATCCAATTCCCTAAGGTTTAAGAATTGGATTATAGTGCGCAAGCGATCAGATGGTAGATAATGGAGATGTTCATAGGTGCTCACGAATGAGTTGTGTAGGATAACATTTATATATATATATATATATATATATATATAAAGAGAGAAATGTTATGTTATCTTGTACAACTCATCCGTGAGCACCTCTATTGTCCACCATCTAATCCCTTAGGATTCAAGGATTGAGCTATAATATGATAGCAATCGGACGATGAATAATAGAGGTGCTCATGGATGAGTTGTGTAAGATAATATTTCTATATATATAGAGAGAGAAAGAAATGTTATCCTACACAGCTCATCCGTAAACACCAGTGAGCACCTCTGTTATCCACCGTCCGATCAAGAGCGTACTATAGTCAAATCCTTGAACCCTAAGGGTGCATGCGTTTGGTTCAAGGTTATCATAGATAACTTTGGTTATCCATCTAAAGTTATCCATAATAATATTGTTTCGTTCAAGGGATAAAAGATTCTCAAATAATGAAGCATGCCCGTCATATCAATAAATGGGACATGCAATCTGAAATCACATTATCTAGGGGAGGATAAGGTTTTTCTTGGCACAGGGATTAACAATTTTTTTTTTTCAAAATTATCTCTCAAATTTTATTAAATCTCAATTTTATCCTAATATAATCAAAACCTTAGTCGATCGCTCACCACTATCATCGTTGACCGTCACCGCTGATCGTCGACCACCGACCGTCGATCACCACCCAATGCCCGTCACCATCCGTCGGTTATCGGCTATCGCCCATCGATTGTCGACCGTCGTCATCGCCCGCCATCGCCTCTAGTGTCATCCGGTGTCATCGACAGTCGCCAATTGCCGCCGTCGATACTGATATCAATACCATCATCTTTCTGAGTAATTGGAACCTTAAGTTGAACCAAGGATAATATAGTAAAATATTAAAACTAGATTATACATTAAAACTTTAAAATAAATAAGTTTTTATTGCATTACTTAAGATTGAACCGAACAATAAATAATGTTTCATTCCCCATGATCTTAATTATGTGATTATGAACTAAACACACCCTAAGAGATCGGACGGTAAATAATTAAAGTGCTCACGGATGAGTTGTGTAAGATATATAGTGTGCTCCCGTCGGACTCCAACGGTATTTGTGTGCTTCGTGAGTGTCCAAACACACACAGTAATGAGAAATGCACAGTGTTTCGCCCCCGTCGAAGTTTCTGTCGCTCGACGTCGTCATCAAGCGGCCGGATTCCGACCGACACTGGAGTCCAATCAAATCGTAGTCGGAATTAGTTGTGATTGAGGCCGCCAGCAACCACGGCGCTGACGGTCACAAATCGATCAGATTATGACAGAATCGTTGTTGGAACTGGCGGTGATTGCAACTGTCAACGCCACGATCGCTGGCGCCCTCAACCGTGGTTGATTCTGGTCGTCGCGATCCAGTCGAACTTCAATGCCAACCGGATCTCGGTGGCGATCTGATCAGACTCCGATGTCGACTGGACTGCGACTACAATCTGGACGGACCATGGTCGGATTCCAATCGGATTGTGGTCGCTAGTGATCGCGGTGTTGGCGGCTACAATTCGATCGGATTCTAATCCAATTCGATCGAAATCCGATCACGGTTCGATTGCCCGAACAACAATGATGAACTTGACCGATTCGAGGTTGGACTACAGTATGACAAAGAATTTATTCTGAGTCGTAGAAGAGAAATGCTGTATATTTTATTTACTAACGAAGAGCTCAATGTATACGGGCGCACATCTACACAATGACACGAGATAAAGTAAATTAGGTTATGAAAATAAAAAATTATTGCTTGATAATAAATTGATCTCGCTGATTAGTAATTAAAACTAATCCTCTTGTGCCCTTAAAGTATCAATCACTTCGTTATTGATTTATCGACAAGAAAATAAATGTCTCCTTAACAGCGACGCCGAGGAGGAAATCGGGGCTGGCTTATTCGAGGCGATCGAGGAGCTGGAGCGCATGGCGCAGGACCCCTCCGACGTTCTTGTTGGGCTGGTCTACTTTGCCCAGGAGGGGAGGGACTCCTACTGCGCGCTCGAGGTCTTCGATTGGCTCCGCAAGGAGAACCGGTTCGACGCCGAGATGGCGGAGCTCGGGGTCTCCATCGCCTGTGACTGGGTCGAGAGGCCCATCGCGGGGGAGCACGCGGCGAGTGACGTGGTTGCGCTGCCGAATGAGATGGAGTGCGTGGGGCTCGATCCCGGGGTTTGGCATGGTGGAAAAGCTGGTGGCCCTGTACTGGAATAAGGGTAAGAAGGACGAAGCCTTGGCCTTCCTGAAAGAATTTCTGAGACGTAGGGCAATCGGTAGCTACAAAATTGAAGATGGAAGCGTAGGTGAGAGAGGAGGAGGGCCAGTCGGATATCTCGTGTGGAAGATGATGGTAAGCTCGATTCTCTCTTGCACGACCAATTGATCGTTAATTTGCACTACTGCCTGTGAAACTTGATTCTTGTTATTGTTCATCTTCTTGACATGCTCTTTAGGTTTTTGTATAGCTGTTTCATCAACTGCATAGTTTTCTTTCTTACAAATTTCGCTTAAAGTGATGATTCTATGTATTTTTTTTCCATATTTGTTATGAATAATTTCTAGGTTGTGTTTAAGCTGAGCATGAATATCACTCCATTCCAATGTTTAAGGTCAATTAGCTTAGCATATTGTGTCTTTGTAAACACCTAGAGCAAATCTGCTCTTGGTAGCCAGAACTAAGCACAATTGATTTCCCATTTGAGTTCTGGCAATTTTCCTTTGTTGCAGAGGAAACAATATGAATGGTAAACATGTGGCAATTCCATTAGATCTATGTTACTGTGAGAAAGATGAGGTTTGTAAAATTAATTAGATGGGCTTTAAGGCAAATGGATGAACCGATTTGTGTAGCTAATCGCATTATGTTTTTGAGTAATCTCAAAGTGATTTATACAATGTAATGCTGCCATGTTTCAGCTCTTTGTGTATGTCCAATTTAGTTTCTGCAGGTGTATTTGTCTAGAGTTCTGCTCATGATTAGTTTTTGGTTCATATGCTCAACTGAAAAATGTTTATTCTAGAATTGAAATTTGTGTGTGTGTCTGTGTGTGTTTTCTTCTTAGGGTTTTGGTTTTATTCTAGAATTGCTTTGATTGATCAAAGCAATAAAAAAACTCCGTTGTTATGCACAGAGTATAGAATTTTCAAGCTATACTAAATTTTATCAAAAATAATCTGCCTAATTCTAGTAATTCCTTGGTTCTTCTTTCATGTGGAGTTCACTTGTTCGTAGTATATCAAGGCAATTATGGATCTTAGCCTCCTTTCTGAGACTTTCAGGTAGATGGAAATTACTTGGATGGAAGCAGTTAAATTGGTTATTGATTTCAAAGAGAATGGATTAAAACCTGAAGTTTATAGTTATATAATTGCATTGACAGCACTAGTTAAATAGCAAAAGTTTTCAAAGGCTCTGAACTAGATGTTGAAAATCTCAGCAGTATTGAAAAATATCAGTTGATGCGATTAAGCAATGGAATTCTTTTGTCAGATTGGGCACTCCATGAGGGTAGATCAATAGTCTCTGGAGTTGTTCATGAGAGGCTTCTTTCACTATACATGTGCTGGTTTTGGACTAGAGGCGGAGCAGCAGTCACGGCTGATGAAACTCTCTGGCAAGGAGCCGGACAGAGAACTACATGATGCAGTTCTAGCAACTTGTGCTTCACAGATGGAAAATGATGCATCAGTTGGCTGCTCGTTGGGGCAGAGGCTAATAAGAGTGCCAGGTTCAGAAAGAAGACATTTTCTTGCCTCTCATGTACATAAGCAAATATAAACTATGGATTCTGAAAAAACTATAGAAGGTCCAATCAAAGGAAACCAGTGCAAGTGTTTTAGTTCACCTTTGGCATTAAGTTGTAAAGAATGAGGCTTAGAAGGGTGAGTTTAGTGGCACATGTACAGGAACAAACTTAATGGAGTTCTTAATAGGATTTTCACAAAGTCTGGACAGTGATAGAATATCTCTGTAGCAATGGAGTTTGTTTCAGATAGAAGCATATTGTAAGAAGAGATATTGGCAGAAGCAAGCACACTCTCACTCGCTCTCACCAAGTTCACAGTAGGAAAACAAAAGGCAATCTTTCTCACATATGTCATCTACCATTTTGGCTGCTTAGGACTGAGACGATCTCTGCAAACTGAGGTCTCCTTGTAGGGTTACTGTCCCAGCACCTGCTCATAAGTGACTTGAGAAACTGAGGGGTGTCCTTGGGTATCTCTGGCCTTAGGCCACTGGTTGCAATCCCTAATGCTGCTTGAACTGGTGAGTAGGAAGAGTAAGCTGCCTCACCAGTCAGCATCTCCCACACAACCATGCCGTAGCTGTACACATTGCTCATCCAAGTTTCTGCCACACTCTCAGAGTCCCCAGCAATTATCTGTATTAGGATCAGTATCAAACTGCATCAGTCAGCGTGCCAAAAGATGTTCAATCTGATAAAAGTTGCAGGAGGAGTAATCTTCAATGATGTTTTGAAGGTATGATAGCTCAGCTGAATCTGCGATGAGAAGAATGGTTAGAGCATGAGATGAACTCATGAGAGGCACTGACCTCCGGCGCCAGCCACCGGTACCCGGCCGTCTCGTACTCCGTCACCTCGCCGGCGTTGTTGCAGGAAGTGACTATGCCCATGTCCCCGAGGCAAGCGTGACTGTGCCTGTCCAGTAGGATTCGCTGAGTGTTGAGGTCTCTGTAAGCCACTCCGTGGTTGTTCATGAACAGGAGCCCTTCTGCGACGTCAAATGCAATTCTCACCACCTCCCTTGCCGGAAGCTTTCTGTTCCTCTGGATCAGATCGTGCACTGATCCGCCGTCCATCATCCTCGTCACCACGCAGAGGCCATGGCTCTCCTCGAAGAAGATGCCGTAGAACTGGAGGATGTTCTTTTGGCTGCAGCTCATCAGCTGGAGCAGATCCTGCCGGACCTCGACGTCGTAGGAGCTCCCCCGGTCGCAGCCCCGGAGCTTCTTGACCCACGCCCGCCGCCCCCTGTAGGCGCCTCTGAAGGCGTTGGGCCCGACACGGTCTAGGAGCTCCACCTCGTAGGAGTTCAACACCCACCGCCCCAGCTCGTCGCCGCCCGACCGGATGCTCTGCCACTCGTCGATGGAGACGACGATCGACGACATCGGGAGTAGGCAGGGCAGCCGCTGCGCCCGCCGGAGCCCGTCGCCGTTGGCCGCCTGCCCGTCCTCCGCCTCGAACTGGACCTCCTCCTCGATGACCCTCGAGATCTCCTCTTGGCATCCGCAGAGCCCGAAGGAGAGCTTGACGTCGCTGGTCTTGGGCTTCTTCACCGCCGCCTTCACGGAAGCCTCTATCCGAGCCTTGAATTGCCTCTCGCTGCCTTTCCGGACGAGCACGGTGACGATGCCGAGCGCCAAGCCCTTCTTCTCAAAGATCTGGATCTTCTGGCAGCAGATCAGTGAAGTATCCAGAGATCCCGACATCGCCGGCCATGACAGGGGCGAGCTGCAGGCGAATGTGACCTTGAAAACCACTTCCTCGCTGCCGTTGCCGTCGTCGTGAACCTCTTGAAGGTTGATCGCTGGGTGATCGTCCGCCACAGCCTGCTTCACCAATCGCACATGCAAAAGCACATCTTTCATGTCGAATCCTGCTTGCGCATAGCTGCGGCATTGATTCAAGCAAAAGAGGAGTTTTTAGCGGATTAAAGCCGCGAAAAGATAGCAACTGGCACAGGCGAGAACACCTGTTGGGCAGAGCATCAAAATGGCGGCGGGCATTGGAGAAGAACCTCTCCGGCGGCTGAGAGCCCAGATTACGTCCGCCTCGGACGAGGCGGTCGAAGCGCAAATGCGAGGGGTCACGGACGGACTCGAGGTTGAGGGAGAGGGAGCTACGGAGGGCGGCGAGGGCGCCGGCGAAGTTGCGGCCGAGGCGCTGCCACTTCTTGGGCGGCGGCAAGGCCGCGGAGGGGGAAGGCGGGGACGACGACGAAGAAGAAGACGAAGAGTTGCAGGCCGGCGACTCGGCAGCGGGGCGGTGGAAGGCCTCGGACCTGTCATGGGTCTGCATCAGCACCTGCTCCACCATGTCCTCATCGGTGCTCGGCCGACCGGACCAGCACTCCAGCGCCGCTGCCATCTCCGTCAGCCTCCAAAGCAAAGCCAACAACAGAAAATTAAAAAAAGCACAAACACCCTCGACCTCTACTGCTCCATAAGACTCCGAACAAACTCCAAGACGCGACTAAACAATCGCAGAAGACATGGAAGAGAGGTGAAGGATAGCCAGATGCATCGCTACGAAGTAGGATTCAGGATCGTAGCGGCAGTAGTAAATAGGCAAATGGAAGAGAGAAAGGGTGAAGCTTGATGTAGAACTGCTCCGCTCCTGTTTGCGGTAAACAGTTGGAGTCCTTGTTCCTTCTCCTGCTGCAACTTTGCAGGTTTTGCTTCCCTACTTCTTGTGCTACTGTTGGACCACTCTTAGCTCTAATTTAAGAGGTCAAATGTAAGTATAAGGACAAATTCAGATTGATAACGTAGTCGTATTAAAGTTTGACAATTAAATTATTGATGATTTTATATTTCTATATTAGTCATTTGACTTCTTATTTATCTTCTTCACACACGTATAGATAATAATGAAAATCGTTAATATGGTAATTTCATATTTTTGTAAGGGATGAAATGCATCCATATTTTAATAGTTAAATAAAATTTTTAAACCTATTTTAGAGTCTCATATTTAAACAAAAATTAAAGGTTGTTATATTTAAGTAATCTCATTAAATAGATCCTTCATAGTAGTATATTTTATTTCATAATATTTAGCTCTAAGAATTAATTCAAAATAAAGCCAAAGAAATGATCCTTTTATACTCTTTTTTTAAAAATTCAAAAACTTAGAAATTAATTCATCAATATATTTGTAAAAAATTTAATTTAGATCTTTAGAATTTTAGATACTTCTTTTGTACTTGTCAATTGAAATTTTGATTTATCTCTTCCACGATGAAAATAACTGTAGATTATTAATGTGATAATTTTATATTTTTTTATTTTGAAATATTTTTTCTTTTTTGTATTGTTGTAATAAACTTTTCTTGCCGGATATCTTTGATTTAAGTTATCGTTCAAATTTTTGATTATGTGATTATTAAATAATTTTATAATTAAAAAATCCTTTTCTTTTGAAATAATATGATTTTGAATTAATTAATCAATATTAATAATAATCATTCATCCTCAGTGCTATTGAGCCGTCAATATAATACTGTTGTCGTAGTATAATATTTATTTGATATCTATTACAATTATTTTAAAATGATTTCGATCGTTTCAAATAGATTTGGATGAAATTTAAATAATTTTAATTAATTTAATAAAGAGTATTTTGGTATAATGGTGTGCAAGATTTAGAGTATAAACAATTATTGGAATAAAGGTTTCACATGGTTACAAATGACATTGAAATAAAAGTATTTTTAGTACAAAAATATATGTCGAGGTATCCTTTTGATTTATTTATTTATTAAAAAAAAACATCTAATTGAAGATTTGTGACATGCGAAATGTTCTTTTGATTTTTTTTTTTTTGCCCTTGATTATTTTTATAATTAATGTGTTCCAATTTGATAGACTAATGATGGAGAAAACCAGTGTGTTCACAGACCCATTTGATCTATTGTTATCGATAAAATCTAATTTTGATAATATTTAATAATCCTACACCAAAATGAAGAGCAAAAAAAAGAGAAAATAACCATTTTATTTTATTTTTTTTTAAGTTTAATATGTAAATAATTTAAGCAAAAATAATCATGATCTTAAATCTCTAAATCTCCAGTAGAAACATGCAATTTAATCATAGCTTCCCTTGTATAACTCACTCATTAACATTTTATAATTTTGCAATATATAAATTATTCAACTCATAATTTTGTCGATTGAAGTTGGTAGTAGAACATGGTACAGAAACTTAACATATGTCTGTAGGTGTTGGAATCATATCATATCATATCATATCATGTCATGTCCCATGTTGGAGTAAATATACAATAATATAGTATAATAATTAGGCATTCTTTTAAAAAAAAAAAGTAAATAAATTATGTAATATAAAAATTTAAAAAACTAAAAAATTTCAAATAAAATCTGGGAAGAAACTTACGTTAATTCACACAAATAGAGACAGAATGAACAAAAAGGTACACACCGCGGGCCATATTTCCCACACCATCATTTATTTATAATTCTAAATTCCAAATAATTAATTACGTGACAAAAATAAATAATAATCGTCTATCACGTGACAACGGATCGAACATGGGTTTTGGAGAAGTGTCCCTTTGGAATGGTCCATTCGTTAGAACAACGTAAATATTATTATTTGTATATAAGAATTAAATTTCGATGTGAAATTTAAAATTCTCACCGAGACTTAGAAATTTTCTATTGTTTCTGACCAATAAATCAAGAAGTATAGTCTTCCATGATTTATCTTTCTTCATCATTCTCAAGGGATCAACGATGAACAATGACAAATCTAGATTGAAATTTGAATGAGTGCTTAATAAAATTCGACGATAATTGACAGAGACACGAGACTAATGATCGACGGTCAACAGATAAAGATGAGCTTTACCTCTTGAAAAAGAGAATACTTTTGCACACTCTCACCCTCCCTCTCTCTACCACTGACGACGAGAGACGGGAGCAAATGTAGTCATTTCTTACTACAAGGATGAGAGTGTGCAGACATTGCACCAGATGACAACGGATCAATCTCTCGCAAATGCAAGAGTGTCATCTCTCCATGCGCTAATTACTAGTCTCAAGAGGCAAAAATCTACCGTGATTTACCTCTCTTACGATAGTCCGGAGGACAGACTGGTAGGAACTGCTAAGATGACGAATTCTAATCTTTTACACCAAAGGATGAGAGCAATGAAAGAGATTGGGTTCAATTATGGGCTCGCATTTAATTGATTGAAAAATTAATCGTTAATGGGCCTACAATTTGGGCCGGTATGTTGCACTGAAACCCAGGCTATTTTTTTAAAAAATATATTAAACTATTAAAATAAAAATAAATAATTTATATATTTTTTTTTCTTTTGACATTTTAAATTAGTAATAGAAATTCAGAAAAGTATTAGGAGCCATGTTTACTCCCTAGTATCTAAACTATTTTCAATTAATGGTTTATTAATTACTTGCCCAAAAATAAATGATTCGATCGAAACAGAGGAGCATTCATGACCTTACGATTTTAATCTAACGGCAAGGCTTTTTGTGTCATCGAACGGTTCAGATTCTTCCATCAAGTGGAACACGTAAACCGGCGCGCCCGAGTGGATTCCGTATTTAAAGGCGCGGGGTTCTCCTCGTTGCGCAACCCTAGTCGAGTTGCGGCGGCGTTCTTGCTCTTTCTGCTCCTCCTCCTCCTCGGTAGCAAGGTAGATTTCACTCGATCGCAATTATCATTCTCTGTTTTGATCCAAGTCTTTACCATTTATTCTGGTTGTTCGCAATTGCCTCGGTTTGTGCATTCTTTATTTTTATTCTTTGATGCAGCATTGAGTATTTTACTACTTTGTTGTTGCTAATCCAAATCACGAGCTCGCCTTAGTATCGATCTGGTTGTTTTATCTTTACAATCTAATTTGCGCTATGAATTTTTTTGTTCCACCTACAATTTTTCGGTATTGCTGTTAGTTCTTCCCTTAATTCACTTTATAAGGCAATATATTTACAGCGTTCCATTTCTGAAATTTTTTTTTAGTGCTAAAGTTTATTCCTTTTCATCTAGTAGTGCTTCTCGCTTTCTAATTTCTTCATTCGTAGTGCTTATCATGTCCATTGAATCTGGCTTAGAAATCTGCATCTTGCTTGGTCCATTGTGTCCATGATAATTTCTTTTTGTTCGCTGCAATATATTTTAATATTTTAGTTTTTGGGTGTTTAATCCCACCTAAATGTTGAGAGAGATGAATTTATATTTTTATCACATGCGGGTGGCACAGTTCAAAACCAATGTCTCGGATTCCATTCTTTTGCAGGCCTAGTAAGTATTAGGAAAAATGTTTACCGCAAGGAAGAAGATCCTAAAGGATAAGGGTGCCGAACCGACTGAGTTTGAAGATGCTGTGGCTCAGGCTTGTTGCCTTCATCATTCATATTGTGTTGTTCTGATATTTATGTCGAGATCCCAAGTGAATTGTTCATGTTCATAGCAGGCATTCTTCGATCTAGAGAATGGGAATCAGGAGTTGAAGAGTGACTTGAAGGATCTTTACATTAATTCAGCAGTGTAAGTTTGTTATGCTAATCATGTGGGCGTTTCCAAATTTTGTTTTTTTTTTTGAATTTGCAGATATACTTATTTTATATAAGCTTTATGGTTTTGGTACAGGCAAATTGATTTAGCTGGCAACAGGAAAGCTGTTGTTATTCACATTCCATACAGACTGCGTAAAGCCTACAAAAAAATTCATGTGAGGCTAGTTAGAGAACTGGAAAAGAAGTTCAGTGGGAAGGTAAACAAACTTGTACACTTCATTTCAATTAATCTCGTGTAAGTCTTTGCTCGCAGTAAAGTATATTAATTGAAGAAGTTTACATCAAATTTAACTATAAGACTTGAAGCCATTTAGCTTGTATGTTACTATTCCAGACATTTGTTGGTGCTATTTACATATATTTGTAAACGTTCATTGTTCTCTTCAGTGCCGAAAGGCCAATTTAATTGGTGCTTTTTATAATCACTAAGAACTGTAGTGATGAATGGTGTTTGCTATAATGTAGGACACGGTAGACTGATGCCATGTTCCTGAATTCTCTATTCTCAATGGGATGCCATTTAACTCCGATTAAAAATTTCAATTGGAAACTTTTCTTCATGATCCCTGTGATTCACATCAAGCCATCCACGAACCAAAAATATATGTTTTTAAAGTTTCTTCTAGGATCAGATGTGATTGTAGGTTCTGAGATCCTAAATCCATGTTTGGCTCTTTTTTAAGCATCTGCCAACTTTTAGTTAACTGTCCATTTATCTGATAGGACGTAGTACTTATTGCTACCCGGAGGATACTGAAGCCACCCAAGAAAGGTTCTGCAGTTGTGCGCCCTCGCTCCCGCACCCTCACTGCCGTCCATGATGCCATCCTTGAAGATGTAGTGTATCCTGCTGAAATTGTAGGAAAGCGCGTCAGATATCGTCTGGATGGCTCCAAAATCATAAAGGTATAAACATTGTCGTGTTCTTGTTATTTGGCACCAGTTCACTCCTACCTTTTGCGTCTGTTCCTTGGACATCTCACTTTCTCAGTGAATATCTTGATTCCTATTTCAGTTACTTGGCTTTTAATCAACTACGTTTTTTTCCCATCAGATTTTCTTGGACCCGAAGGAGCGCAACAACACGGAATACAAGTTGGAAACTTTTGCAGGGGTTTATCGGAAACTTTGTGGGAAAGATGTGGTGTTCGAATACCCCGTCACAGAGAGTGCTTAAATGATTCTTATGGGTAGTAGCTTTCATTTGGTTTCCTGATTTGTAAGCAAGAGATGTTTTTTTGGGAACATTTTTAATTCTGCCTTTGCGTTTGGAAATTAAAGAAACTCATTTGGCCGTTCTGTGTCTGAGTAACATTTTACTAATAAAGCTTTCGTGGATGTAGTGATTGTGTAGGCCGCACTCTAGGGCATACATACGTTGAGGATGTAGTTTTTTTGTTTTTGTTGACAAGCCAAAAAGCTCGAGGGGCACGGTGCAATTGCTCCGCAGTGAATTTTTAAAAAACTTGTTCAGGTAGTTGTGGGTCGAAGAGCTTGTGTATGATTTTAATATTGAATTGTCATTTAAAATAATTATGAATTTTTTTTCTGATTTATTTTTATGATCAATAGATCATTTGAATTTTGATTTTCGATTTTATTCGATTTAATTATTGATGAGATGTCTTAAAAATTTAAATAATAATATAATTTTTTTTTAATTCAGATATTATATATATGAGTTGAAGTTATAATAATATACTACTTTCTTTTTGAAATAATTTTATAAAATTCAAGAATAATAAATTTGTCTTAATGAATTGCTTTATTATTTTTTATATTTAACCTCAATGAACGTGTTGTCAGATTCATTTTGTGAATATCGCCCGGCTACTACATCGTTTACATATACTAACTACTCTTAGCCATATTTTTTTTTATAGAGAATTATTACTTTTTGTTAATCCTACTTTCGTTTATATAATCGTTTGCATTTTCAGCTTTTTGTCTTATATATGTACGCACACGACGACAACAAATTGCTTTGCCAAGTAATCGAAAGGCAATGTTTTTGACATTTCCCGAAATGTGTTCTTCATAATTGGCGTTTAGTAAACATACAAATTCCCAGATCAGACAAGCGAGGGGGAAAAATGGCTAAAAGGGCGAAAATAACCGAGATTAAAGTTCCTTATTGTTCAAACTCCTACAAAAACGAATTGAGCGCCCGATTCCACAAGCAAACAGTATGCTTGATCCTACCGTGGAAGCAGGAATTAGCACCCCTCGTCTACTAAGGTCGCAAGAAAAACAGTATGCACCTTCCTCCGGACAACTTATCAAGCACTGATGTTCTCGATCTCAGCAGATTTATCCATTCTTTTCATGATCCCCGCAATGACCTGACGACAGAAAGTAAATTAATAAGATTTTTACAACATGAAACTCTAGCTCTAAGGACAAAGAAGTGTTTTTTTTTTTTAGAAAAAAAAAATGGGTCATGAAACGTTCAAGACGATTGTCATCTTATGCTGTAAATTACCTTTCCAGGTCCTAACTCGTAGCTTTTCTTCAGCCCTTTGCTTAACAGAGTCTTCACAGTTAATTCCCACTGAACGGGTGAAGTGACCTGAAGTAACAAGAATCGGTTCGATAAGGCTACAAAGGATCATCTTTTCAAGTTGTAAATAATATAAAGACAAGGCCGACAATGAGACCTGTCGAGCCAAAACTTTCTTGATTGTATGGGGATCAGAGTGTGGCTGGGCATCCACATTTGATATAACTGGTATCCTAGGAGTTCTGATTTCTGTTGATGCTAGTGCAGCTTCTAATCTGGAGACGGCAGGTTCCATAAAGCCTGTATGGAAGGCACCGGCAACAGCAAGGCGTACCTGGGGATGAATGATTTATTTGGTTTCAGTACAGATTCACTCAACATCAACACTCAGCAAAAATGGAAGGATTCAGCAAGATTCTCTGTAAAGAAACCAAATTGTATTTGAGACTTTCAAATTACACCATGGTATTATAAAAGACCAAGCGACATACTAGACTAATTGAATCAATATCATCTCCAGATCCAGGGCATACTCACAAACTGGAAAAATCAAGAAACCATAATCGAATCAGTCAGCCAGGTGGGTCGTCAGAATAACAGCCCTGTCTTAATACTAGGCATTAATTGAGTGAATTATGCTTCTTTTTTTTATCAATATATGTTCCTATTTTTTTTGACTCCCAATATCGTTTAGATAGCTACGGCTGGACTGCTGCATTTTCATTCACAAAATTGTCAACGAAAGAAACAATAGACCTTAAACAAATATATTTTCATGTACTAACTAATCTTAGTTTTGTAAAAAAGTATTATGGATAAGTCAGTATGTCCCTAATGCAATAAAATCATTTGCAAAAAAAAATAATGTCAAGGAAAATAGAAAAATAATAAGAACATGTCACTTGTCAGTAATAACATCAAAGCCAACATCATAACCAATAAATTCAGTCAAAGTAGAATTAACTTTCTTAATTTTGAAAAACAAAAAAAATTGATCTTTTTCTTAGCTATAGACCCATTTGACAAAAATTTCTTTCCTCGAGCATGATAAGAAGGTAATCGAAAAACATATCTGAGATAAGTATAATGTGCTGAACATTCAACAAGAAAATTGATAATTGTTCGACAAAATGATAAGAAACTAAAATGCACTGACCGTCATCCGAGCCTTGAAAGACTTTGCCTTAGCTTCAATTGCTTCAATTCCCTTCAGACCTCCAGAAACAGCATAGTTACCCTGCACTTCATATGTTCTCCATTAGAACAAAGAGTTTGTAAAATACTAAAGAAGGCATTGGGTCTAACCATACCGTGCATAAAAAGTTTGCAATCTGAACTTTATTTTGCTCATCGACTTCTTCATTGCAAGCATCACATAACAACTGAACCTTGTCAGAGTCTAGTCCAATGACGCTTACCATAGCACTGTTGGCAGCATCTGCTGCATCCTGAGCAGAAAAAGAGGCTAAGAGCAATTATTTTCTTGAAATTACAGTAGCTAGAAAAGAAAATAGTTTAGTATGCCGCTCTGAATTTAAACACCAACCTGCATTGCTTCTCCTCTTAGTTTGACTAGCTTGAGACCATCCTCAAAACTGAAGAATAATAAACTGAGTCAAAAAGGAAAATGGCAGAGACAAAAACAAACCAGAAGACCTACACTAGCTAAAATACCTGAATGCACCAGCAAATGCAAGGGCCGTATACTCGCCTAAACTCAAGCCACAAGTAACGTCTGCAGAATCTATTATATTCTGGCCTCCCTCACGTGTTCTCAATACTTCGACAGCAGCTAGACTAGTGACGTAAATGGCAGGCTGTATATAATTTTATCACATACTGTTGAGTAAATTTCTTGATTGAAAAAACAAGCAAATCGTCTCTGAATATATGGTAAAAGTATTCCATGATTACATAGCATATAATTTATATAGCTAATGAAATGTAAAGCTGCTTAATTCAGAGTAGAAAAATGAGACGTTTATGGAAGTGAAATCTAGCACTACTATGAACCTCTAATGACAATAATACAGAGGATAGACTTAACTAAATCACATGTCAGTAATATAACTCACATTCAAGAAACTAATCACAACATTTTTGCTTACTTGGACAACAAGGAAAAGAAATAGATACTCGTTGCTCGTAAATGGTCAGAGAGAGCAGAAGAAAGAAAGAATGACTAACTTATGATGGTACACACATTTCTGCATTCCCGTACCTGGCTTATAACTGTTGAATCAAGCTTCTCTTTTGGTCCATTTGCACAAACATCCAATAGATCAAAACTAAATCAAAAGGAATAAAATCATAAGTCAGAGATTATATGGGAGCTAGGCTCTCTAAAAGTATGGTTGCAAATAGCATTTCTATACAGGAGTATAGGCATACCCAAGAACCTCATTTGCTTTCCTAAATAATTCAGCAGCTGCTTTTACATTCTGAGCTTCGACACCCATTCCAACAGTTTGTGCACCCTACCAAGAAAAGTTTTTGACAAAATCAGAATATCACCATGATGGTCAAACAGTAGGAATTAAAAGGTTTTAATCGGAAGAAATTATCTTCTGGGCTTTTCATTCACATACACATCAGCTGTAGATATGGACTTTTTGAACGACTAGATTCCACATTCCGGAAAACTATACCCTCTTAATTCAGTGATTTTCCTAACATTACGCGTCTCAAAATAAAAATCCAACATAAATTTATTCCGCCACCGGTATGAAGGAAACCAGAAAGAAAAATAAATAAATAAATAAGGGCGCATGGTTTGGCAGACGGAGAGATAAAGAGGGCAGACAGCATCAAGTTACCTGTCCAGGAAACAAGAAGGCAGTCGATGGCTTGTAATCCTGGAAGGCGCCGTCAATGGCTACGGAGGATCTGGATCCAACCGAGACGCTCATCGAAACCCTAGATCTCCACAGGCTCCTGGTGCAGGGGAACGACCTCCGTGCGCAGTTGACGGGGGAGATCCGGTGGAGCGGGGCCAAGGGGAGGAGAGCAATATACGCCGACGCCATGGAGGTTACTCACCAGTGAGACAGCGAAATCGGAAGCAATCGGTCGGAGCAATACGAAGAGATTGGCAGGAAGGGCACCGTCTGCGTGGAAGATAAAAGAGAGCGGCGGAGCTCACAAGAAGGCGAATGGGGGAAGGAAGAGCCGGGCCAACGGTCTCCCCTCGCCTCCTCCGCTAACAGATCGAGTCGGGTCAGCGAACCACGACCGGTTCATTACGTCGGTCGAAGTTGGAATCTGACTCAAAAACTGGCTCAACCGGTCCTCTACCAGTTCAGGTCAATTCGATCCGAACGCGAGGGAGAATTGCACATTGAAATCGAACCAACCGAACCGATTAAGATTGAAATCGAATAAATTAATTTTTTTTAACTAAATCGAACCGATCAAAATTTTTTACTTAACCGAACCGATTTAGCAAAAAAAAAATAATCAATTTTTTCGATTAAAAATAAAAAAAATCAATTTTTTACGTTCAGTCGATTAATGGTCTAATCAGTCGACTGAATCCAATGGCCAAGAGCACAGAATATTTTTTAATCAACTGATAGCTCAAATCAATCGATTGATGATCCAATTGTTTCAATCAGTCAATTGCTTCAGTTAAAATCGATCGATTTGATTAAATCGAATTTTTTCATTTCAGACCAAATAAACTGAATAAATCGATATTTTTTAATAAAAAAACTGAATTTTCGATTGGACCGAACCGAACTTTCAAGTTCAGTCGGTTCGATCGATTTTTTCGATTTAACCAACCGATTGCACACCCCTAATCATCACCCTAATAAAATTTTTGTTTAGATTTTTTCGATGTAGTGGCAAATTCAAGTTATATTGATCGATACAAAAGTCATTACAAGTAACGACCATTATCAACAACCTTAATTTTGGTTAGTTGGCCCTAAAAGGATACATTGTCTTATCTGTTCTGTTGCCAAGAAGGAAAACAATAGAGAACTCTTCGCTTCGACGGGAAGATCGTTCTAAAAGAAAGAAGAGTCGTCCTTCTTCGGTGCAAACAAAAACCCATTTCAAAAGAACCTCCGGGGTATCGAGATCATCGACTTATTTACAGGGAGGTGGCGGATAAAAAGCACCTCTTTCCCAATGCCTTGGGTTGGCAAATGGTCCAACCCCTCCCTTCCTTCCAGTACTCCACCTATCACCATTAGGAAAGTCGGTTTGTTTGAGAGGATGGATGATGACTCGCATTTGTGCAAGACTATATTGAGCAACTTACAGTGTCCCAAATGTCATTGGTAGTTTGGAGACCTCCGATGACGAATATTGCATCGCCTAGCACGGTTGCGGCGGTGTATCCTCTAGGGACGTTCAGTGGCTCTCCCATCATCCATGAACCAAGTCGGGGATCAAGAATTTCAACACTCGACACCATTGTCTCCCCATCGAATCCGCCTATGGCATAGCTTCGACAAGAAAAGCATATGGTCAGAGCATATGGTTGTCGATAGAAACATACCTTGTAGTTTCTTGTTCAGTCGCTTCTCACATTTTGTCTCCGAAGACTGTCAACGAGTGGCATCCCCTTTTGAGATTCATGCTCGCGAACCTGCTCCAGTAACCTTCTCGAGGATCGTATCTTTCAACTGACCTGGACAAGTCAAATTCACCTAGGTCAGCTAATTCAGCTTAGAATTCTTGAAGATCACATCTTGAAAACAAGTCCGGGAAGAAAAATAAATAGCCCTATAAATGGAAGCAAAAAAACCAAAACCAAAAAATTGTTTGATTTACTATCAACGATCCAAACGAAGACAAATATATTTGGTTTTCATCTCCTTTACTGAGATTGAATGTTGCAATTGCCAAACAATTATAAATGTTTGTTGACGAAACTCAACGGCCTACATAACCTTTGATTACATAAAGGATAACTTAAAATTTCCAACATATTTGAAGTCATTAAAGATGGACGATGGAATGGTATCATAGCAAATAGTGCTTAATTACATCATCAGCTCAAACTTAATAGTTGTAAGAAAAACTTACGTCAAGTAACCTTTCCCATCGTATCCACCTACAGCATACAATATTCTGTTGTGTTCAACTGCAGCAGTAGCAAATCGCTGGAAAAGCCAATTGGATCACATATCGGTTACATTTGGGCAAAAAACTGAGTGAATCATGGGAAGATCAAAAGGTAATTTGTTATAATATGCATGCACTACTATGCTTCCACTGCCCAGAAACACAAAATATTGCAACGAAAAGAGGTGTACGAAAACTACTAAAAGTTTAAGGGTAATAACAAATATATTGTGTATAAACACTACCAATTTCATGTCAACCTTTTCATATTCTAAGAGCTTCTTGAACAAACCCATCTGATATGACAATCCATATCCCACAAACTTAACCAGATTAGACGTCCAATCTTGTGGATTATTGGTTGACAAGTTCTGATAGAATTACTGTAAACAAGATTTGGTCAAAGCAGAGTGAGCCTTGGACATTGTAGATACCAAATTCAAACTTGCAATGGTTATTCTTCTCACTAAAATGTATAGCGCTTCAGCTTTAGCAGCAGCGAAGGGAACATGCAACCAGAGGTGTTTATTGGACCGGGTTGGTTGTGGCCAGTCCAGCACGCCCTTGGGCCCAGGCTAAGGCTAGGTCTGACCCTGGCTCAAATTGAGCTGGCACAAGCATGGCCCAATCGATTTGAGTCAGGCCATGGCTCGATTTGAGTCAGGCCATGGCTGGTCCAACATGCTGTTATCGGGCCAATTCGGGCCTGGGCCATGCCTGGCCAGCCACATCCATCCACAACTGTAATTGCCTTCCACGGTACAGGATATTATTCAGTTGTTGCAAGGCCAAGCATCTAGTCCAAGAATTCATAATAACCAGGCTTTGAGTGGTTTTTAAATCAACGAATGAAATTTCTGCAGTTTCAACAAGAACATAATTGAGCGTGGCTCTTTGGCTCTATTTTTCCTTCTCTGAGATATTAATCTCTTTGACAAGAATGGGAATAGTTATGCTAAAATGATTGACTAAACTTATCTAAAAATATGCCAGAAAAACATACACATATTAATATAGCATCATTCAGAGCTAAAAAAGGAATTCCAATATGACCATTGATAATGGAAGTGCTACAGAGGAAATAAGCACCTTTACGACATACCTTATGAAGCATCGACTGATTGTAGATCCACCTTCCAAGCATTGGATCAAACATCTCGACCTCAGAATGGCATGAAACTCCATCTCCTCCTCCAATAGCATATATCTTATTGTCTAAAGCAGCACTAGCAAGACTCCCTTTTGGACGAATCAGTTCAGGACATGATGTCCACTCTTTTTTCCTATGATTGTAACACTCGACTTCATCAAGTAAAAAGAATCAATGGCTTGTGATACACAGTTTTAAATTTCATCAGAAAGCACACAAAATAGCACCTGTTTTATACCACAAATTGCCATCACCACCACCCAAAACAAAGATATTATCATCCAATGTTGTAACAGAAGCATATGAACGTGCAGAGCTCATTGGCTTTAGGGGAACTAGTTTGTCATTAAATGGAGAAAAATATTCAAATGTCGACAACCAAGAGCTACCATCGTAACCGCCAATAAGGTAAATCACTTTTTCATGTTCTGGATACTGCTCCATATATGTAACTCCTTGCAACATAGAAGAGTCAAGTCTGGACTCAAGTGTATTAATTTGATACTGTAATCCCTGAATCGTCCTCTCGGATTCCTTGACTTCACCCCTTAGTTGTTGCAATTCTTTATTTGATTCAGCCTAATAAAATGAGAGTGGTATAGCTAAGCGGAAAACAGTAATTCAATTGGTTAGAAAATTGATAGTTACACCATACATATGTTAGTGATACTAATAGTCAGCCCAATAAGCATGGAGCTATTGATTCCAAAACCACCCCTCGAGTTGGAGTATACAAATAATCATGTGAGCCTCTCAAGTAAAATGTAAAAACAAGACACATGGATAGTAGGGTGTGTGTTGTTTTTTGATTTTTTGGGCATACAAGCATCTCATGAATTCCTTAACTTAAGACCCTTCAAATTTAAGACACTGAGAATTTGAAAACAATGGCATGAAAAAAACTTAATACGAACAAAGACCAAAGGGGGTGGAATGTGTTGTTACAATATCTTCTTTGCCAAATGACATAAAAAAAGAAGAGAATGAAGAGAATAAGATAAAAGAGAGAACAAGTACGTAAAAGGTAGAAGGGAGAAAGAGAAAAATCAAGGCATTTTATGTTGCTCATGGAAGCCTAAAGTATGTAAACAAACAAAGCCCTCAAATGTGGTTTGAGATGTTTTCTCAAGAAAATATGCAAGTAGACCTCGAGCATAACAAAGCAAACCATTCAATTTTTGTTGGGTACACTACTATTAGGATCCTAATTTTAGCAATTTATGTCGATAACATATTTATAACAGGAAGTGATGTGCAACATGTCATAGATGCCAAAAAAGAAATAAAATTTGTTATTAAAGATATGAGAAGGCCGTATACTTTTTTAGAGTAGAAGCAAGTTACAAGTCTCAAAAAAACCATACTTGTCTTGAATAAAATATGTGATTGATCTCTTACAAGAGGTCAGTATGCTTGAATAAATCGTAATTTGTCGCCAGGGGGTGATAGGATTAAAGCAATTTCTCATTATCAAATACTAATAGGTAAAGTCTTACAGATATTAGGAGACTAGACATATCCTTTGCGATCTAAATATATTATTTGCAGTTGATGCTCTACGCCAATTCATGCATCATCCTAAGCCGTGTCATTGGAAGGCAAAGGTTAAGAATTAAGGGGTGTTCAAGAAAAGGTTTATTATACAAGGAGCATAAAGACTTAAATATTGAAGATGTGTATGTTGGACCAAATACAAGCAACCTTGTAACATGGAAGAGCAAAAAGCACAATGTGAGAACATCATCTAGTGTTGGAGCAAAATACATAGCAATGGAACATACAACCTATGAGATGATGTGTATAAATATCGTCTTTCAAGAATTTAGCTTTAACATTACAGAATCAATAGATATGCATTGTAACAAACAATCCAGTGTTCCATGGACACAAAACACAATAAAATAAATTGTGTCTTTCCTTGATATGCGGTAATGTCTAAGAAGATTAGAAACTATACACTTCTTAGAAGAACAAACAATTGACATCTTTACCAAGTCACTCTTTAGGAATGATAGATGGGAGTGCCAGAAGAATAAGTATTTTCTTAGTATCACTTAGTCTTAAGGCCTTTTCCAAATTCCCTAGTCTTAAGGCCTTTTCCAATATTGCCTAGTCACAATTTACCTAATTGTATATTTACTCAGTTTTTAGTATATTAGTTATGTCGATGGCTATAAACACATATGGTGTATTCTCTTAAAACAAAAAGTTTCTTACTCTCAACTTATACTATGTATAAATAGTTCCAACATATATAAACCCCCAACAGAATAACTAATAGGCTCAACTTATAGAATGTACAAATAGTTCCAACGTATATAAGCCCCCAACAAAGTAACCAACAGTCTAATATGCAATGTGGGAATATTTATTCTAACAAAGAGGAAGACTCACAAAAAAAGATATATATTATTGTATGGGCATAAAGAAGTGATAGAAAATTCTAGATTCTATTTTGCTTTTAAGAAATAACCTTTAGATGGAGTGGATGATATATTAAAAACCTCGAATGATGTCCACCAAATTTACTACTACAACAAACAAATCAGTTCCAAATGCAATGCCAACAAGGGATTAGGACTGATAAGATGTATTAAGCAAGCCTAGAAAACACATCAAAGTTTATGGATTTCAGGTTTAGAACTGATACGATGTACTAAGCAAGCCTACAAATCATATTAATGTTAATGGATTTCTAGGGATAAAAAAGTAAATGTCTTAATTTGAATATTCTGAAAATTATGTCGTATTTGTTAGAGCAATCAACCCAAGTATGTGTTTGGTTTTGATGTGTGTGGCAAAAAGTTTAAGTTAGGTTGTTATGGATTTGATGTGTGTGTTTAAGTTGTGCAGGATTTAGTGAATCACACATGGTTAGCTTGATGAAGCATTGACGAGTTCATCATCTCATGGCTCGAGTCCTTGAGTCGGTGAAGGATGGCACGGGGAGAAGTCGTGAGGAGCATCCGAGGGACCGCTGGACGAGGAGCAAATGGAATGAAGTCAAAGGAAGCAAAATTCAGGGCAAGACGCGAAGGATGGCACGAGAGAAGCCGCGGGTTTAGTGTATCCGAGAAACGCAAATCGGACGAAGAGAGTTTCAGTGAGGGACTCCATGGGAAATGAGAGATTGAGTGATTGTAACCCGGGATGGGGTAGCTCAATGTAGGTGGACTTGGCCAAATGGCTAAAGTCAAGTGTCGGACGCTTAAACATATGTTTGAGGTTTTACCCGACGATTGGGAGTGTTGGATGCTCAAACATGTGGCTTGAGATTTTACCCGACGGTCAGATGCTCAAACAACTTGTTGTTTGAGGTTTTACCTGACAGCAGTCGACTGATATAGATATCAATCAACTTGTCCGAGTCGACTGCTAGTTGACCAGTGTCAACTAGTGTTTTGTGGCCCAACAGTCGACTGCTAGGGTTCAACAGTCGACTGGTTCACCATCAGTCGACTGTCGTGAAGGGCAATCGACTGTTATAAGTGGACACGGACACAGAAACAATTTGAGTCGACTGATTGTCATGATCAGTCGACTGATGGCTTGATCAGTCGACCGATGGGCATGATCAGTTGACTGCCCAATATGTCGTTGGACTGCAACGGTCGCGGTTCAAGCTTGGCCAGAAACCATTGGAACCGCAGCAGTCGACTGATGGCATGCAACAGTTGACTGCTGCATGCCCAACGGGAAGAAACCCTTCTTCTCTATAAAAAGAAGGATTGGGGGCCTTGGAGAGGTTAATGCTTCCACTTCTAAGTACTTCCCAAGTACCCTAAACATCCCAAACCTCCTCTTCCTTGTTCTCATCTCAATCATATTGTAAGAGGGAGAATTTTGTATAAAAAGGTTTCTTCTCCACCTTGGTTGAGCAAAGGAGAAGCTTAGTGCATTGGTTGAGGGAGTGATTCGCCGAACGAATCGTCCGTGGATTAGCGACAAGGGCCGTGAACCACGTTACATCTTTGTCTTAGCGATTGCTCTCTTGTTTTATTCTTGCTTAGCTTAATTGTCTTTGTTTTAGCTTTATTATTAGTTTTCCGCTGCACTAACAATTGTATAGACGATCAAGAATGAACGAAGTCCATCAAACATACGTTTGACTATTCAACCCCCCTTCTAGCCGAGTCACGATCATCCAACAAGTGATATCAGAGCTAAGTTGCTTGTCGACGGACTCATCGCCGCAACAAGCACAATAAAGATGGTCGATATGAACACCCACTCGCCTAAATTCGAAGGGCACTTCTCTTGGTGGAAAAAGCGAATGGAGGTATTTTTTGAAACCTACTTTGAAATTATGTTAATTATGGAAAATGATTTCAAAGTGCCTACGGATGAAGAGAACAAGCTACTAGAGAAATCAAGATGGACTAAGAAGCAAAGGGAGAAGTACCTTACAAATTCGAAAGCAAAGCACCATCTATTCAACGTGCTACCTCAACAAGAAATCAATCGAATAGGAGAGTGCTCGAATGTCAAGGAGATGTGGGAGAAGCTAGTGGAGCTTCATGAAGGCACCTCCGAAACCAAACTCGCAAGAAGGGGCCTTCTCCGATCACAATTGAATAACATCAAACTAGACAAAGGAGAAAAAGTACTATCTTTGCATTCTAAGTTTAAGGAGATAATTACAGTTTATCAAGTGTAGAGGAGAAGGTCTCGAACCAAGATATGATAATGAAAGCAATTGATGCATTCCCCCGATCATCAAAATGGAGCTCCATGGTGGACTCATTTTACATTTCAAGAAATCTAGAGGTAAGTACTCTAGAAGAATTTTTCTCTACTATGAAGCTTCACGAAACTAGACTTGAATGTGTAATAGAAGAACCGAGCATAAAAGCAAGGGGAGTAGCACTTGTAGCAAACAAGGGGAAGAAAAAGGAGACTACACCACCTTCATCGGATGACGAATCATCTTCCTCCATGAACACCGATGAAGAGGCATACATGATAAGAAAGGTAAGACGTGTTCTTAAAGATTTTAAATTTAACAAGTCTAATGATAGGAGAAGGACTAGGAAGATCATATGCTACAATTGCCAAAGAGAGAGACACATGGGAGATGAGCATCCCTTATTGAACAAGAGCAAGGAAGAAAGAAAGAAAAATGATAAGAAGAAAGAAGGGAAGAAGAAAGAAGAGAAGAAATCGAAAGAAAAGGGAAAGGCAAAAGTAAATCTAAAAGCGACATGGGATGATCCATTCTCATCGGAAGAAGAAGAAGTCTTCACACTCCTTGCACTCATGGGGATTGAAGATGTAGCCTCCACCTCATCCGAAAGAGAAAAAGGAAGCACAAGTGAGGAGAGCTCAAGTGTAGGGGGAGCATCTACCTCGGTTTCGGAAGAAGAAGATTGGGTAAGTGAGGTAAAGAAACTACCCTCTCAAGATGTAATTTCCATGATTTCTAGCTTAACTAAGGACTTGTTTAGAGCTAAAAAGAAAAATAAATGAATGGTTGATGAAATTAGAAGTCTAGAAGAAAAACTTAAAAATGCATGCTCACATGATGATTTTATTTCTTCTAATTCAAATGATGCATGTTTAGAAGAAAATAGGATTCTAAGAGAAAAGGTAGAATACCTCACTAAGGCCTTTGAAAAATTTACCATAGGCTCCAATACCTTGAATATGATCATTGAGAGTCAAAGGACAAGTTTCAACAAAAAGGGCTTAGAATATAAGGGATCTAAAAATGAAAAACTCTACCATTGTCTAATTGCTAGGGGGCAATCAAAGACAACAATGGTAGCTAGGAAATGGATCCCTATACTTGGTGAACCCTATTGGAAAGAACTTATATTGGATTCCCAAGTCAATCCTTAAAGGTTAGAAAAACCTAGGATAGTCAACCATATTTGACTTTATTTATATAATGTAAAATGGTTGACTTATGAGCATGTGGAGTGATACTTGATACTTATGATCATGATTGGGGAGTTTGGATGATGCTTAACCTTGAGTAGAAATTGCATGAAATTTATGGTTAAATATAAATACCTTAGTTACATCTCACATTCATCATAAGACTAACTTGATTGAAAACATAGCAATGGATAAGATGTTAGGTTGATACAAGTGATTCACTAATACTTATGGCATTTTGATGAATCATATATTCATATGTATCATGATAGAGTAATCATAGACCAACTATGGGGAAAACATATGTCTAATTCATGGACATATTGCCAAAGATCATAGTTGGATATTTTTAATGATTTAAAAAGCATTTCATGTTTTAAAAACTGTAAATTTATGTTTTGAAATGTTTTAAGGCAAAATTAGCTTTCTAAGTTGATACATCTTTAGACAATTTTGAAGCTTTTGAGTTTTTGCCTAATTTTCGAAAATTGAATGAATTTTTCTAAAAAATCATATTTCCTTAATAGAGGAACTCATTAGAAATGTGTTTCCAAAATTTCGTGATTTTCCGAATTTTTCTGATTTTTTAATGCATTTATGAAGTTGGCTTCAGAAATCAGAAATCGGAGTTTTCAAGGATCAGTCGATTGGTGACTGTCCCGATCGACTGATGACACTGTGCACCGACAACAACTTATTTTGAGGGTTTTTCAGTAAAATTTTGGTAATTTTATTCCCTTAGATATTGATGTCATGCTGTATAACATATGTATAATGTTTTTGATGGTGTCAAAGGAGGAGAAGTGTTAGAGTTTAAGTTAATCATGTTAGGGGGAATTTAGCATGTGTTAAGGGGGAATTTGCATGTGTTAAGGGGGAGTATTCGATTTCATGTTTGATTTACATGCTTACTTTCCTTAAGTGTTTTACTAATGTTTTACCAAACTTAAACATGTTGTCACACATCAAAAAGGGAGAGATTGTTAGGGCAATCAACCTAAGTATGTGTTTAGTTTTGAGGTGTGTGGCAAAGAGTTTAAGTTAGGTTGTTATGGATTTGATGTGTGTGTTTAAGTTGTGCAGGGCTTAGTAAATCACACATGGTTAGCTTGATGAAGCATTAACGAGTTCATCATCTCATGGCTCGGGTCCTTGAGTCGGTGAAGGATGGCACGGGAAGAAGCCGTGAGTTTGGTGCATCTGAGGGACCGTCGGACGAGGAGCAAATGGAGTAAAGCCAAAGGAAGCAGACTTCAGGACAAGACACGAAGGATGGCACGGGAGAAGCCGTGAGTTTAGTGCATCCGAGGGATGCAGGCCGGACGAAGAGAGCTTCGGTGAGGGACTCCATGGGAGATGAGAGATTGAGTGATTATAACCTAGGACGGGGTAGCTCAATGTAGGTGGACTAACCAAATGGCTAAAATCAAGTATCAGACGCTCAAACATATGTTTGAGATTTTACCCGACGATTGGAAGTGTCGAATGCTCAAACATGTGGTTTGAGATTTTACCCAATGGTTAGATGCTCAAACAACTTGTTGTTTGAGGTTTTACCCGACAGCAGTCAACTGATATAGATACCAGTCGACTGGTCCGAGTCGACTGCTAGTTGACCAGTGTCAACTAGTGTTTTGTGGCTCAACGGTCGACTGCTAGGATTTGACAGTCGACTGTCGTGAAGGGCAATCGACTGTTATAAGTGGACACAGGCACAGAAACAATTTGAGTCGACTGATGGCTTGATCAGTCGACTGATGGACATGATCAGTCGACTGCCTAGTGTGTCGTTGGACTACAACGGTCGCGGTTCAGGTTTGGTCAGAAGTCGTTGGAACCGCAGCAGTCAACTGTTGCATGTCCAATGGGAAGAAACCCTTCTTCTCTATAAAAAGAAAGGTTGGGGGCCTTAGAGAGGTTAATGCTTCCACTCCTAAGTGCTCCCCAAGTGCGCTAAACGTTCCAAACCTCCTCTTCCTTGTTCTCATCTCAATCATATTATAAGAGGGAGGATTTTGTGTACGAAGATTTCTTCTCCACCTTGGTTGAGCAAAGGAGAAGCTTAGTGCATTGGTTAAGGGAGCGATTCGCCGAACGAATGGTCCGTGGATTAGCGGCAAGGGTCGTGAACCACGTTACATCTTTATCTTAGCGATTGCTCTCTTGTTTTATTCTTGCTTAGCTTAATTGTCTTTGTTTTAGCTTTATTATTAGTTTTCCACCGAGCTAATAATTATATAGACGATCAAGAACAAGCGAAATCCATCGAGCACACGTTTGGCTATTCAACTCCCCTTCTAGCCGGGCCACAATCATCCAACAGTATTTACACAGACAGAAGGAAACTAATTCACACAATTCCCAAGCACAACTCCCCACAAACTCAATTTGTGGATTCCAAGACCTCACATTCAACTCAAGGTAAACAAGGGATGGAATAAGGAATGTGCTTGCAAACCCTGCTAATCCACAGAATTGATACTTGGAATGATTTCCTTCTGTCTGTGTAATCCCAGCATTAAAGATGCGGCATCATTCATCTGAGTACATCAAAATATACCTGTTTTTTCTCCAATTCCTCAGTCTTTGCCATTAATCTTTTGATGATTTCTACCAACTAAGAAAAAAACAAAGCACTATAAGAAACAAAAGACAGCAAATAAAAAAAAAAAGAATGCATTCAGGAGCTGTTATTACGTGAAAAGGAAAGTTTAAATACCTCAGTATTTATTCGCAGGTCAGATGTAGATACATTTACTTCCATACCAAGTGGTAACAAAATATTCCCTTTGCACGTTTCCGGAAAAATACATGGAACAGGATCATCAATTTTACAATCTTTCAAAGACAAACTTGAAGATGCATGATCAATTGAAATCATTTTAGGCTCATGCAAAACTTTCTCCAAGTTGGGAACTGATGCTTCATCCTTGGATTGTTGATCCAGTAGGGGATCTTCTCCAGCCAGGCTAAGGTTAATTATTGAATAATGCTCATGGACATTTTCATCCCAATCCATTATTTTTTCTTCGATATCTCCCTCGTCCTGAACATTAAATGATGCCTTGCTTGGGTTATCAAGTTTTTCATAATTGCCAAAATCAATTGATTCAAACTTATCCATTTTTCTAAGTTTAGGAGAATATTTTCTCTCTATTTCATCACCAATTTTGTCTGTATTCTCCTGGCTGTCAATTCTCTTCCATTTTGTAGTGCCAAATGCTGACAGCAAATTGGTCTTGTCTGAGGGAAAGGAAGCTTTCATGAAATTGGCTGGAAGTGATAAAGGTTTGAATAAAAGCATCAAGTTGTTTGCTTGTGCATGATCCAGTTCAAACCAAAAATGTTTTTGACTATAATAATTGCCCTGAATTACAGTCTTGAATTGTGTTTCTGAGAGAGGTTCGCAAAGTGTCTTGGTAACCACACGAACCTGAAGTAAATAAATAATCCAGAATTAGAAAACAAACAGCTAAAGGAAAAGCTTTTATGACATACCAAACAAGTACAGACAAAGAAATGTTTTCTGATTGCAAAACTTTTCCTAATTACACCATAAAATTGTTATTACATAACAAATCTTGTGGAAAAATAAATCATGTTAGTAAGCAAATTGTTAAAATGGTACAAGCATACTTATGGATCCTTAAATCAATTTTACAATTAGAGGAGTTTAACAAATATGAGCAAATGTTTAGCTTGAAGTATGAACAGAAACTAGAGAAACCAAACTTTTTAAGCAGAAATAACATAAGATACATGCAATATAACTTCAGCAATAATGAACAAAGAAATGAAGGCATAGTTACAAATAAGAATAGCATATATCTTGAATTCATTATTCAACAAAAATGACAGATCAATAAAAGTAATTCTTAGAACAAATAGTAGGTTATCAAATTGGGAAGGTGCTTTTGAAGTGTTGTAAGACGATTATATACCTCTTAGGTTAAACAAACTTTTATAATCCCAAGCCTGCAATATAATTAGCCATGTTGCATGGGTAATCAGTATTAAAGAAACAACACATACAACAGTCAGTAAAGTGAAGATATAAATGTGAGGTTATTATAAGAAAGGAAAAAATTATATTAATATGATATTTATATATGTTCAAAGATAGACAATAGATCTATCATTAAACAAGCTGAATTAATTAAACTGAAGATGAGGGCAAAAGAAAGACTTGAAACAATTTTAATTGATATAAATAAAATAATGCTGAATGTCGAGTTTTATAAATGAGATGTATTGTTTAGATCTCAGCTACAAGATAAGGTCCACAAAGTGAACTTCAAATAGTTAGGAAATATGGCTTATTATTGTTTTAAATGTGCATGCGTGCGAACAGGCACACGTACATGCCTCAATTGGTTTGTGTGTCATATGGAGTAAAGGCGGATAAATAGAAATTCAACTTTAACAAAATTTGGAAGACGCGTCTGAGCAATTGTCTGAATAAGCATTGTGTCAATAAGTTGTACCTATTAATTTTTAAAATAGCGGTTGTCCTATGAAAATTCTACTTTTAACATAATTTTGAAAAGCAGATCTGAACAATTATCTGAATAAGTACTGTGCCAGTAAGTTGTGCCCTGCTGCTTTTGAAACTTTTCCATTTTCCAAAGGTTTCCTTGTTGCCGCATGGGATTATCTAATGCACTTTATGTAGAAGCTGAGAGCCTTGATCTTAAGTTGCACGTACGTTGCTCACACAAGCCTGATTCAATAGATGAAATAACTCTGAGCTACATCAAGGCTACAACTAGGTCAACTAGAGATATATATCCAACAAACCAACTAGGTCAACTAGGCATTTTTCCTGAAACTATTTGTTGGATGCTTCCCAACCTGGCATAACAGAATGCTCTAATAGTAGATATGCAATTATTACACCAAATGAAAAGTATGCAAGTTTCCAGAACAAGTAGTTAAGGACTCTGAGATAGACACAAGAATTGGTACATCCAAGCAAATTCATGAATAATGTATAGATAAACGACAGACAGATAGATCAGGTTATATAATTTTGCTCCTACATAAAAATAAAACATGGCATACATAAATCATTGCATATCAATACCTGAGCTGGAAATTGAGTTCTCTCTGTCCCATTTTCAGTCCAAGCATAAGGGTCAATGTTCATCTGGCCATGACTTGCAGCCTCAAAAATGCCATGCATTGACCTATGAGTATAATTGAACAGAAACAAGGGTAGACCCGGGCCAATTTTGCACACATAAGAGAAATGAGCATAGGGTAATCCTGCCAATCAGGATTTCAGTGACCAAATTCAATTATAAGCCAACTCGCTTATTTTTACATAGTTACGTGCAGACTAAAGATTTCAAGATGACGACTTTTAAGTTATCACTAACCAAATAATTGCTTGGCAAAACATTCCTTCATCGTCGCATTTTTGCAGCCAAAGATCACTCCTCCCAGGTCGTTCGTTCGCAAGCTCCTAACAGTCCCAGGCGTGGAGCCGTCGTCACCTATCATATGACAGGGCTGAGGCCACACCGACCCCTGGATCGAATGCATATGGCTCTTAGGGTCCATCCAGATCCCAAACCAGTTGTGCCTTAAGTACAGTGCAGTCAGTAGAACCCTATCCCTAAAGCGAATCCGAGAACAAAAACTGGTAGCAAAAGGGAGACAAAAAGGGTCGCATCTCAACATTGACGCAGATGACAGATCAAAGACAGAAAAGCGACAAACTTCCTTACGTAAGTGAACAAAAGAAAAACACTGTACCGGCACTCGAGAAGGGATCCACGGAAGAACGCGGGCACTACGTCATGAACTGAAGGCGAACCACGACGCCGACGAAGATCACCGACAGGCAACGCGACAGCGGACGGGAAAGGAAAGAATTAGGGTTTCAGAGGAAGTGTCGTTGCGAATTGGAGGAAGGGGAGCAAACGCTTTCCGTTCCAATTTGTAAACGGCAAGCATTTTTCTTGCGCTTCAATAAACGCCTCAGGCCAAGGACAAAAACACTTTTTTCAAAGACCAATTTTTTTTTTTTTTAAAAACACTCCATATAATTATTTTTTATGAATAATATATATCTTAATCCCTCTTAATTATAGGTTATAACTATTTTTAAATATAAAAATTATTAATATTGTATTTAAGATAGATATACACTCTTAATGATAAAAAAATAAATGATTAAAAATTTTTTGGTGTCTAAAAAAGTCATGATGATTAAAATTTTTTTTTTTTTTAAGATATAAGCAAATTAGCAAATCTCTTATGAAAAAAAAAATGGCATTAAAAAAAAATCTGTAGGCATGGCGCATCTGGTAGGCATCTTCAGTATGAAATTAGAAATTCACTATTTGAGTTCGCACGGGGATGGTACAGTGATAAGGCAGGGTGTTGTTTGTAGAATGGACAAGGTTCGATTCCGGATGAGGGGTCTAAAATCCCCTCTGACTTCAGATGACCTTCTCCCTGCCTTACCACCGTGTCAAGGGACTTTGTCCCCCCCGTGATTTACCTCTCTCTCGCCAGTGCCCTGGGACGAGTGGCAGGGAACTGCTAGTTGGGCAGATTCCCAACTTTTACAGAAATTCACTATTTGTACGATAAATTTATGAGTTTTATCATCCAAATAAGGGACACGTGAAGGAATCGACGCACCTGCGTTAGGCTTTGCGAAGCCTAGCGAACACCAAGGGGCGCTCTCTGGAACAACAACCATCATCCGACAAAATAATACACAATTGTAACTGCTAGTGCAAATTACAGAGACATTAAAAGGCATCAAGGATGAACTGAGGGTTATTTCTCAACAAAGAAGAGCCACCGACAACAGTACTATACCACTGTCCGAGGCTCTGGTAGAAAAACTTCAGAATCTAAGCCTAGGACCTCCGGAGCGGTCAAAGGAGGCAAGAGGAAAGCTTCGGGTTTTCAAGGACCCATACCACATACTGAAAGAAGAGAAAGCAAATCTCAAACAAAGATGGCAACCCGAACCATGACTCATGAACAGCAGTCCCCTCCTCTTTTTGAAGACTAGATCAACGAATATTAATGGCGTCAAAGAAGGATGTACAATGCCCAACAAGCCGTCCGAAGGATTAGCTAGTGAATTATGAGAAGAACCACTCAGTAAACGCTGGAGCAACAGCTGGATCCTCAGGTACAACTACAACTGTCTATGCAGGGAAGGGCCACTATTGTATCGACAGAAATATTATACCACTCCAGGCGGGATGATGCCCATAACAAAGCATATATGCACAGATCGGAAGAAGTCATACTATGCACTGACGACCAACAACAGGATAGAAGCTTCATCTAAGAAAGTAACTTTCACCGGCTACAACGAAATCGCATGCACTTCATACATCTGGGAGTCCTCCAGGTCAAAATCCAAGCATTGCATCGACAGGAGGAAGGAACCATCGCCCTCGTTCTATTTCGCGACAATAGATGGCACGTCGACCGGGCCATAATCGCCGCAATGGAAATGGATCTCTCACATGGATCCCAAATGGTATATATAATCCCTGATCTGATGCTAACGATAGGAGATTTTTACAAAAATATTCAGGTCTTGATTCTCGCACTAGGCTATGATCAATGACAAAATGGGGGAGCGAACCTGCTGATCACAAGAAGTCTCATCGGAAGGCTCTTCAACACACCCAATGTAAGCTTCTCATACGAAGTTCAAGGGTGACGGATTACCTGAGGGCACTCCAGGGACGAAGATATTCGACAGTAACACTCCAAGGGTTGAGCTAGGTAATTCAGCCAGCACAAGTCAATATCCCACTCCCACCAAGAGAAATCACAAGCCGAAACCTGATAGACGGAAGAATATCTGTAACATTTGACAGATACACAGCACTATCGGTGTTAGGAAGACCATGCTACAACGTCAAGGATGAAGAAATTACTAGCGATGAGGAAGAACTACTGAACTAATAGATCACTTTGCGCTTTCTGATTTATTCAAATAGTTAATAGAAAGTTTTTATAGAATCAAATTAGTAAGTTTAAAATCTGGATATCAACTTAAAAAATAATGGAATTAAAAATCGAAGTAAATTTTTTTAATATGATCGTTCTTAATATCCAAACACCATAAATAAATGTTGCAGGGCTTCCTTATATTTTGAGTGTTCAGGTCGCTGAAAAATCAAAATTCAAGAATATCTGAAATCAGCTTGCATCTATTTTATTTATTTTTAATTTTTTGGCACTGACTCAGTAAATCATTACCAGCTTCGAAACACTCAAAATTCAGCATTAATATTTTCTTAATTAAAAAAAAAGTGAAAATTTTAACTCATAAGCTATTTTATGAAATAAATTGTATCTGCTGTGTTGTCGGTTTTTAAAATGCAATTTGATTTCAAAATTATATTATACTTTCAAAATAAATATAAAAAAAAATTGGCCATTATAATTTACTAAGTGAATAATAATATTTTTTCCATATTCAAAAGAATTTATTTTGATGGAAAATTAGATCTAAATGTTTCGAATAGAATATTGAAATTAAATAGTGTTCAAAAGAATTTATTTTGAAGAAAATTTTTCTCAATTGTTAACTCTCCTTTGTCGTCATCATTGAGTTTGTTAGTTGTCTATCTATAACAACCAAAAAATGATTGCATAAAAGAAGGTAAATCAGAGCTGACTATGCTCTTTCGTTAAAAACGGTGAAGAATTTTTGAACCGGGGGGTGAGAATTTTAAATTTTATATCGAAATTCGATTTCTATCCATCTATAATAGTATCTGCGCTGTTTTAGCTAATAGACCATCCAAAAAGACTGCTTATCAGAACACTTCCTCATAAGCGATCAACAAGCTAATGGGAAATAGCTAGTGCAAGCGTTCAATGACCTAAAGTGCTAAGGTTATTGATACCGAGGAAAACTAATCTATGACTAGGCGCATAACTATCAATATCACATCATATATTATGTCAGACGCCCCACGTCTCGGCTCGGTCATTTATTATGTCAGACGCTCCGCGTCTCAGCTCGGTCATCTATTATGTCAAACGCTCTACGTCTCAGCTCGGTCATCTATTATATCAGACGTCCCGCGTCTCAGCCCGAACGCTTATAACGCCAGACGCCCCACGTCTCGACCAGGTTATCTATTATATGAGACGCCCCACGTCTCAGCCATCTTATCATATCTCGGCAAAGGCGCATCATTTCAGACGTATGACTTCTCAAACATATAATTTATCTTATTTAATCAGGAGACGTGACGGATATTTCCTGCTCAGGCAGTCCTTGTCAGCATCTCTCTCCGACCAAGAAACAGATGTCCATACTGACTTTCAGAGGAATGTCTATCGCATTAATGAAGAGTTGTCTCCTATCAATCACACGTCGAGCATTAATTACGACCCACGTGCCTACAACATTCATGAGGGTAATGACCCATATTACTTCTTGAAGCAGACATGCAATCATGAAGTCATACCGCCCCTACCGACAGCACCATTTGACAGGAGATTTTCTCTTCTATATATAACTTCCTCGGAGGAGGAAAAAAGAGGTTTGCGCATTCTTTACTCCACTTGTTCATTCTCTGCCTCCTTTTCTTGCTAATTCATGTCTCGAGCGTCGAAGGGGCCTTGCCGAGATCCATCTCGGTGCCCTTAATCATTTGTTGTCTTGTAGGACTCTCTATTCGGCCCAATCTATCTCATTCAACTCGGCCCACCGCCGAGACGACGTTCCGACCATCACCTTTCTCCCTCTGTGTCAGTCTCGTTCATCCGAGTTGTCGATCCTTGTCGTCTTCGCCACTGGGACATCTCACTATCCCCGTCTCGACATGCAACAGTTATCTTCCATCACCTGCGGCGTAGCCAATCGAAGCTCTGTGAAGTTGCTCAAGTTGATGCCTTTGAGCTTCGAGTAGCACCGGCCATCCACGATGGACTAAGCAAAGTATATCGCCCACTCTTCTTGCTCATGAAAAGCATCGGACATGAGATTGACAGGAAAGTGACCAAAAGGAATGCCAAAAAGTCTGAGATGGGGATTTTGTTTCTCCATTAGGCAGTTGACTCACTCTTCAGGTGGATTGACAGAGTCGACGACAAAGGTGTCGTCAGGCTAGGAACGAGGAGAGAATGGCCATCTGATGACCATGGAATAGGATCTAATGGTATTATTTATAGTCTCTATTTGAATAAACTAAATGGTTGGGTAGAGGTTGATATTAGCTGACTGGGAGAGGATAATGTGACAAAAGAATGACCAACAGTTGGCAATCTCTCTGTCTAAAGCTCCTTTGGAGTGCCAAAGTGGGACAAGTTAACGACTTTACAAAAGGGATAGAACATCAGTACCACAAAAATATTCTTGACTTCTCAGGGAAGGATAACAGCAGTCGTTATCTTCTACTGCTATTTATTGATAAACTAAGAATGTGATGCATGATACTTGAGCAGCTTAATCCCAAAAATTAGATAAGATTGCATCTTTGTTATTTATTATAGGATGAATACTGAGACGAGAATACAACCTATATACTGTATACAGAAGTACAAGACTAGAGAACCGTTTTGTAGGTAAACTGTAAGAGGCCTCAAACCAATGAACAAATTGAACCAGTCTTCTATCACTTTGAACTTGGAACAAAACTGATATGTAATGTACAAGTTCCACTGAGTTATGACTTATGTGCTTTGCTGCATGATCTTCCTAAAACCACTTTAATTTAGAAATAAATCGATGGACAAGTCTTCATTCGGTTCTTCTTTAGTTTCAGTGAAGAAGTTACCCATGCGTGCTTGTTGCGGTTGTTGTAGATTGATAGGGTTGATTGAATTTCGATAGCCTGAGAAACCATAACTCCCAGCAGCATTGAGTCTTCCATTGAAGATGTTGCTGGAAGCAATCTGGTTGACGTGATTCGCCATGGCTGACGGGCAAATGGCCATTCCGATGCCATTATTGTCTGGCTGAGGCCTGGTAAGAAGGTGCGCGCCACTTCCTCTGGCTGCCGGGATATCATGGTTGTGCTTGCCTTCGTAGGTAGTGATAACTGATCTGGTATCATGGGATGCTCTCTCCACATGTTTCCTCACTGGGCAACCCGTGGTGGTGCATTTGTAGTAACTCCTATCGATCGACAAAGTTCATATTAAGCATAATTGTAGCAAGTCTTAGTTTTGGTGCCAATATGGATGGAAGGATCATTGACTAACCTTGGATTTGGATTCCCTTTCACCACTTTCTGCCCATACTTCCTCCAACGATACCCATCATCGAGGATGTCGATGTCGCTTTGCGTCTGAACAACCACTCTTGGCTCTCTAACAGTTCTATTTCCAGCAGCTGACAACCCTTCAGTCTCACCATCTCCCTTCCTGAAGCAAATTACAAGCCATTGGCACATTTAGACACATTCAACAGCGTTAGAATTAAGTACTATCTAAGAGTTAGAGAGACGCCTTACCATCGCTTGGAATCAGGTTCATCTTCATCGAAGTCATCTCCGCCCTGGTTACTCTTCTGAGAGCTCATATCAATCTCGTCGTCGCCAAAAGACACTGATGAATCATCAGGTGTTTGAACTGAATCAATGCCCGACCGCACACCAAAGGAGTTCTCAGAAGCTTCAGAAGGCACAGCGCCCTGAATTGCTTGAGCTACAGCAGTTGAGTTCCTCCTGGTGGACTGAGGCTTTGGGTGATTATGAGTCCCCCTGTACACAATCTCGGTGATCTGCCCATCCAAGGATCTCTCCACCTTTTTCTTCGTGGGGCAACTGGGGTAAGTGCACTTGTAGTAGCTCCTCGGATTTTCGCTTCCTTTAACCTGTTTCTGACCATACTTTCTCCAGTTGTATCCATCATCCAACCTCCTCTGATTTTGAACGGGAAAGGAAGGATGGATTCCAGTACTCCCATTGCTGGCCTGGGAATTTGCCTGAGTTGGAGCTACAGCTTCAACTTTGATGCTGGGTTTCATGGAAGATAGCTCAGAGTTCTTGACCTAATTGAAATAGAGGTAAGAATGAGATTTTTTAGCAACTTCAGCTAGGACATATAATTGATTTAATACAGTAAAAGGATGGAAGAATCAATACCGCAGAAATTGCAGCCAAGGAATTCTGGTAAGAAGGTATCTGATAACTTTGGGGATTTGTGTCGGTATGGAAGGAGAAGTCAGAGGAGGATCTGCTTTCAAGTCTGTTCCCGAGTTGAGAATTAGCTGAGGAAAATCTGGAATTGAAAGCCTGTACTGGAAAAGTCCCAGTAGTTGGAGATGGCAAGATCTGTGCAAAAAAAAATTTCGATCTTCAGCTCAATCATTCAGGAGGACGCCTAATTTATAAAAACAATTCAGAAATAGAAGCCCTTTTGCTGCTGATCTTCAGACAGACAGCATTCTATCCACAAATAAACTTGCTAAACTTGAAACGAGAAAAACAAAATCCTAACCCAGTGTCAATAAATCAGGTCATGAATTTTCTACTAAGAAAATCACAGACTGAAGTGCTACATGTGCGTGGATCGAGCAGAAATCAGCATCATAATATCCTAAATTGAATCATAAAAATGATCAAAATGAACTAAAATCAATCATGACAAAACAAAAATAGGGCTCGTGTGTAGAATAGCTAGGGTTAATTAACCTAAAAAGAACCAATTTTATCGTGGACGTACATGAGAAGAAGAGAGGAGAACAGGGGACTCGAGGAGTTCGCCAGGGCTAAGCCCAGCTGGGATGGCGAAGCATGAGGAAGGAGAGACCAGAGGCCGGGAGATAGGCAGGGAGGGAGGCGGCGCCGACTTAAACTTGGGCACTCCTCCGAAGTCTCCGCCCGTCGACCGGACGCCTACGCCGTCTCCGGCGAGAAGATCGGTGAAGGAGGAGTAGGTCGGCGAGAAGGGGTAAGCCGTCGCAGACGTGGAGTTAGCCGAGGCGTCCAAGCTGCCGGTGGAGGAAGTCATCGGAGAGGAAGACGAAAAAAAAAAATTAGAAAAGACGGCGAAATTTGAGAATTTAAATGGATTTAGAGAGAGAGAGAGAGAGAGAGAAAGAGAGAGAGAAGGGCCCGACGTTGTTTTGTAGAGAGAGACAAAACTTGTCAAAACACGTGCAGTTGACCGGAGCCGGTGGCGGCTGCCGCCGGATACCTCGAAGTTGCCAGGAAGAGTTTGCGATGGAGGCCATTTTAATTTTGCAAATAAAAATACAAAATTATTATTTTTAAAATATCAATATTTAGAAATTTTGAATTTTTTTTTAAAAAAAGATTGGATCGAATGTAATACTGCTGTAACAGTTTAAATAAAACGTTTTACACTGATTTTGTAACCGTTTTAGCTTAAAATTACCGTTATCAGAGCTTTTTAATTAAGTTAGCATAGTTTTGATTAATATTCGAAAAGTTCAAATAAATTTGAAATATTCCTAATTAATATTAGAGTAATTTTGATCGAGTAATTTTAATTAATACTAAAATAGTTTTATAAATATTAAAGTATATTTTGGGATGTAAAATGATTTCTATATGTTCACATGTGAATATGCTTTTAATAATAATAATAATAAATTAAAATCCTTCTTTTGATTTTTTTTATCTATGTATTTTTTAAACATTTGGGAAACAAAATGAAATTCAGGAACGGTGATTTGACATAGTGGTAAAGTAAAATTTTTGATAAAATTTGGGGCAAAAAGAAACTTTCTCTAGAAAGAAACGTTACATCAGCAAGGAGGAACAGAAAGTTCTGAAGGGTGATTTTAAAATTTTGAAAAAGTATAGGATCCAAACTGTGAATCGTGGAAAAGTAGTGCAATTGCGTGCGCGGCAAGGCGACCGTGTGAATACGACAAATTTGATGAGTGATTTGATTTCGTACGTCCTTATCTCATCACATAAATAAATAAATAAATAATTTATATATATAATAAAATAATTGTACCATTTTTCTTTTTCTATAATTAATGCTTCATTAATAAACATATGCAATTAAAATAACAAAAAAAAAAACTAGTTAAAACAATTGAATGCATTGATCATCGAGGCTCATGGGCGTTCAATCAATTCCTTCTATTCATCTACAAACCAAGAGAAAGGAAATAAATGGAGAAAAAAAAATTATGAACTTATAAACTCATCAAGTTGTTCGATTCCTATAGACCTAAATATTTTTTCCATCAAATTCCAAATTCTAATATCAGAGATGAAATTTTCTCATCTCATAATCCGGCTCAGTAATTAGATTCGACGATGATTATATTGTCCCTATAAGATAAATTTGACTTCAAAAATATACTTCATTCATTCGAGAAGATAAACTTTCGCTAATCGATATTAATCACGCAGTTTTACCGCACCTTGCCCTCGGAGGCATCTCATTTCTTCTTACAAGCATAGAAAAATGACAACAGAAAAATGCCTTGAAGTTTAAGGCCTGACAACATTTGGATAAATTGGAAAGGTGAGTTTTCATGAACCTGTTTCTAGAAAATTGCCCTTAATTGTGTAAAAATCAAATATAAGAAAGAAATTCACAGAAATGAAAGAAACTAATGAAAATTAGGCTTTACATCTCTTCGTTTCAGTGTTTTTTTTTTTTTTTTTTTTTTTTTTTCTATTTGAACACTGGGAACTCTTCACACGAGTTAGAAGTGAAGGGGAGCAGCATTTTAGTTTCCTTTTTCCTACTTGGGACAATCAAACAAAATATATTTCACAGCCCTTTTTCAAGGAAAAAAACTAGTGTAACGATTACATTTCCCACCAATCTCACAAAGAAAATGAAAACCTATATAATGCTACATCATGTAACCAGAAAAAACAAAACAGAAATATGGAAAGTATAGTTGGATCAATCCTGTGCAAGCTAGGAACAGTTACAACAATGTGATCTCTTATCTTGGAGCAATTTCACTGATTAGTACGAAACGTGTTCAGTTTACCTCCTCGTGCTTTACAATCTGCTGTTATCTTGGTCTTCTTTCACATGCAACATCTGCTTTTCTGCACCAACAAAAATTTGTGGAATATAATTGACTTTTAGTTCAAAGAATCTGGATGCTAGTGCCAATGTTAGAGGGCAGAAAGAACTGATTTTAAATTTCTTCTTGAGGAGCAAGATTGAGTTGTTTTTTTCTCAAGTAAATGGTTATCAAGAGTCACTCCAGCTATCATCGTCGTTATCATCCTCATCACTTCCAGCACATGCCTGTGTGAAGGTGCAATTAGCATAGGCGATAGGATGAAAAAAAGAGTTTTTTTTTTTTAAACAAATGTGGGATAGCAGATTAATGATGGATTTGAATTGGAAAGAGACAACAAACCTGGCGGATTGCATTTGCTTTCTCCAAAATGGCTATGACCTTGAGATTTGTGGGAGGGCCACCTTTAAACTTCATAATTGGTGCTACTGTCGGTTTCAGGCTGAAGGACTGTTAAAGGAAAGACCACAATGTGATTGTAACCCTAAGCATTCTACTAAATTTAACAAGAAATTCGGCTGCTAATGTTTAGTTTTTGTCTCAATTGCTCTCCCAAAATTTATCTTTAAAATTTGAAATTCTTAGACTCAGAATTTTATGGGATAAACTGAATTTAGAGAGCTATTGAAAATTTAGCTTGAAGTTGTATTGCAATGTGAACCTTGTTCTTTATCTGCTCCAGAAAAGATCCTCTTTCATCACGGTTTGGCATAGCCGAGGCATGAATGAGATCAGGCACCTTCTGCAATTGCAACCATCAATTTAGAGCAAAAAACAATGGCAAAAGCAATTGGTATGGACATAAGATCTTTATCATTTTGTACCTTGCTTTTATCATGACATGCAACAGACTCGATCAGGAGGTCATTAGGCCTGATGATCACTGAGTGAGCCCTCCTTTGTGGTTTCTCGCTTTCTGAAGTCAGTGAAGTTAAATCTTGAAAGGTGGATGAAGTCTTATCTTCTAAAGAAAGAGATCCATGTCCAGATCTCATAGGCCTTGCCATTGGCAATGGTGCCGTTGGCGGAGGCTTTCCATTTATAGTTTCATGAATTTGGTTGAGCCTCTCATCTTCAATGGCTAATGCTAACACTAATGAAGTAGTTCTATCTAAATTTACAGCGCCATTCTGGGACCTCTCATTAACAATTGGAGTTGCCTCCAACAACGTTGAGGGATGTGTCTCATCACTTGATGATATAGTAATGTCTTTAAAATGCACCTTCTTGTCTTCTTCAAGTGGTGACGCCAAAACTACACCCATGGTTTTTCTACAAGATTTCAAGGTATCATGTATATCATTTTCTTGCACGGTTGCTGGCGCATCGACTCCTTGCGACACTCGAGAAGATTCATTCTCAAGAACTGGTAACACAGGAGGCTTTGTCAATCTCCATGTTATAGGTGGTAGCTGTGCAATTTGGGGTATTTTCTTATCACCTTCTATTGTACCATCTTTGTCTGAATGTGGTGAACTGGAAGCTATTTCTAACTGTTGTTCAGCGTCAGGCATGTCAAGTTCTCTATAATTTTCATCATCAGCGATGCTGTGAGGTCTTGCTTCCTGTGAATTGATCACATCATCTTGCAGTTGAATTTTAGCAGAGGAGGTTCTCTCAGAAGGTTCATGGCCTTCACCATTAATATCTGATAGAATTAAGTTTCGATGACCTTCAACTTGCAACTTAGGTCCATCTACATCTGAAAGTTCAGATATTATCATGTGCTGCTCATTTGAGTCGCTGGAGGCTAACAAAGTAGTTGGTTTTGAGCCAAGAGGATGACCTGTTTCTGATGATTCCATGATCTCATCAACAATATCTTTGACAAAATGAACTCCTGAAAGGATATCTTGCAAGAAAGAGACACTGCTAGGTTCATTATTTGATTCTTTTCTGGAAGCTTCTTTAAATGTTTCTACAGTGTTTTGGAGGACGACATCTGGGATGGTCTCATTTGAATTCACAGGAGAGATATACAATGGTTCTTCATCTTCTTTTGATAACTCTTGAAGCTTCACATATTGTGTACTAGAAGATGCATGTGGGATTTCTTCATCATTACCATCTCTATGAAGAGTAGTTTCATGTGGATCCTGTAAATGGAGAGTTGTGTCAGCAGCACTCACCATGCTTGCCATGCTTTGCTCAATGTGTTTATTACGGTCAATTCCTTTGGGAGGTTCATCTTCCATCAAGAGCTTTTTGCTTGTTAAATCATACAAATTTTCAGATAAGATTCCAAAGGTTTCAGCAGTTGGCTGGGTTACTGTCGTATTGTTTCCTTCATCAGGAATCTCAGAGGAACCTTGCATATCTGGTAATCCACCATATAAATGTCTGAGAGCTTGGTCACGTATGTTCTCCAAAGATGAAGATATCCTGTTGACGCCTATTTTACCTGGAACTGTAATTGAGTCTCTGGTGCAGCTACAAGATGCTTCTCCATTCTCTGTGGAAGCGGGAGCAGTTGAAGCAATGCCAATGTTCTTGCCTGGATTCACATCTGAGTTTGGAGGGATACATGATTCATTTTTATTCTCTTTTAGTAACTGCACGGCCAAGTGACCTAAAGTGTCTGAAAAGTATGGATTTTCAGTCCCTTTGTTAAATATTGTGAAGAAACCTGGTGATGAAGAAGAGTTTTCATGTAGATATTGCTCTGGATATTGAGCTTTCAACTCCTCATCATCATCATTACTATCAAAATCTGATTCTTCTGAATGGATGCCAAGAAAATCTGGTCTTACCTGTTCATCATCTGTCTCTATTTCTGATTCCATGGCAGTATGTGCATCCATGAAATTGCCCAACTCACTAGAAATTTCATCGGAAATATAGCAATCGGGACTGTGTTCTGATCTACCTTTGTCATCTCCTAAAGACCCGTTTTGATCCATTTTGTCAACAGCTTGATGGCTTGAGTAATGGCCTACAGTTTTCTTAGCATTCTTGAAAGTTGTTGCCATTTCCTCATTTAACTCACTTGTTTCAATTTTTAACTCCAAGCCATTTTCTGTTGCAATTTCCTGCTTGTTAAGAGCAGATGTTGAGCCTTTGTCTACGATGGAAGATGCATCAGCTACAGGTTCATCTGTTTCAGTTGAGTGGCCTGGTTTTATCATGGTGGACTGGCTTGCTAATTTTTTAGGAATTATTTGCTCCTCCAGCGAATGCAGAATAATACCATTCACCATGTAATTTCTTAAAGTGTGGATAATTGATTCATTAAGCTGCCTCGATTTCACCTTGACATGTTGCAAGGGTCTATCAAAAACTTGGTCTGTAGTACACGGCTGCAATCTGTATGAATCATGTTATGAAACAAGCTCGGAGAGAGAATTTCTATGAAAGGAAAGAAATTAAGAAATGAATACCTTGAACTGAGAGATTCAGGTGATTCACTATTAGCTACGAAGGATATTTTCTTCTGCATGAAAGAAATGAATTATTTTTGCCCTAAACTATTGAATAAATATGATACTATTAACTAGAAGTTTTTATTGCGCACAGTCGAGAAGAGAAAAAAGAAAATAAAGAAAACAGAATTCTTGAAAAAACCATGCAACACTTGCAATAGAGCATGCTCTTAACTGAACTATGAACTATTGTGCTAAGCATTGATAGTTGTTTCTCAAGAAGTTGATATCAAAATGATGTAAATGCTTGCACAGTACAGGTCTCAAGGAACAAATTCTCAACGATCAAGACAACGAAAATATTGGCAGTCTCTGGCAAATTCAAATAGGATCACAGATTAAGGAACTTTTAGTGTGAAATTATTCTACTCTGATAAACTTTTAGCTAATATGACATAACACTGGAAACAATACAAATCAATAAGGTCGAATTAGAAAAATAAAGTGGCTAAAAGTATAATCTCTTACGGTTACCAAATATATTAGTAATCTCGAGTGTCAAGAGAAGGTCTGAACCATCTTGATCCTTCATCTTGTTTCAAAAAGAAAAAAAAAAAATGTCTACAGATAGAATTCTTAAACGTGGTTTTATTTCTCCAAAAATATTGAGTTCGTAAATTTGTTGTCTTCTTAACAATTTGCCTTTTTCAGTTAACTTTATCTATTAAAACAAGTGATTGTTCAGTTCTATTCTAAGGTAAGCTTAGAGAACAGGTGATGAGTTTGAATCAAGTTGACATGTCCTATTTGCCTGTTGAAGCTCAATATGATTGGGCCATGAGAAGGAAGTTAAATCACAAATGCATTGATTCAGATCTTTCCTAAGAGCTTAAGTTCTAGGGGAGGTATTTACATAATCCAAATTTTAACACCCACCTTAACTTTGCTAGCTCTTTTTTCTTCTTGAGCATCTTGCTGTTCCAATCTGGAGGTCAATTCCATGCTATAGAAAGATGGATCAGTGTACCTCTTCAAACATGATCCAGTACCAGAAACATCAAACCTGCAGGAAGGAGGTACTAGTTGACATGAAATATACTCTCCAATTCATCGAAGACAGAAGAATATCTTACTTGTCTAGCTTGAATAATTGTGGTGGACCACGACATGCTCTATATGCATTCATGACAGAATGAGGCATTTCTCCAGTGCTAACTTGATCATGGCCCTTTTGGAGATTACAGTGCCAATCAATACCTGCAAAACAGTGGCATTTGTGCTAATCTTTGAGTAAGGATAGGTTTCTAAGTTTCTTTGCATGCATCTAACTTTTAATAGGAGGGAAATTTCAGTTTAGCAACTGAACAATCATTGTATCAATTTGGCTCATGAAATTTTGAATATTTTAACTTATTCTCATATTACAAATTTTAAAGTTCTCGGATTGGTAAGAGCAATTTGGATGAGACTACCATGGCTTGTTGAAAGTTTAGGACATAACTCCGTGATGTGTCCATACATGAACAAAAATCTGACTAAGTTACTTGAAAGCTAGTCGAGTAATTTGAAACTTCATATATCAAACTGAGTTGGAATTACGTTTTGTAAAGTTTATTCATAAGTCAGAAATATGTAAACTGATGTTCACCCAAATTTGAATTTTTTTTTTTTTTTTTTGGTTCCTTACTGAAAAACTTAGAAGCAATAGAACATGGTTTTTCCCCCAAGTACAAACTTACCTTCCCTATAAGAAAAACGTTGAGGGAAAAAACCCTTCTCAATTGATGGAACCTCTCTTTCTAGATGTTGAACTCGAAGCATCAATTTGTGCCCTCTTGAAGTAAGGTTTATTACCTCTTCATGCAACTCATTGAATACCTCTGCAGAAAAACTGTGGTGCAAATTGTTCGTGTCAGATCACAGGGAACAGACACATGAACTACATAAAAGGAGATTGTCCATCAGTACTCAGATTTAACCATGCAACTGCAGCAAGCACATAAACTTCTCAGAATAAAATGTTCAGTGTGATAAATTGGAAAATGCATGTATCTAAATAACAAGTTCATTCAGATATGATCCATAAGTTGTGATGTACATGGAAAACCTTTGCCATCCCAAAATACATGGAAGTATATGTCTTTTAAGGAAATAATGGATAGAATCGCAACAATAACCATTATCATCCACTTTTCAAGCTGAAAAAGTACTTGCACTTGCAGAAGTCACCAGTTCAAGAGAAATTCCTCACCTATTTCCTTGGGGCATCTATCGTTTAGGGTGATATTGCAGTTCGAATTTAGAAACAAAAGGCAAGTAATTTCAACAGCTAGATTTATGATGAATAAATGTTCATTAGTCATCCGCACAACTGATGTTGGATTCTCCAACTTCTTCTTAATCGTGATCACCATGGGAACCAGCCTTACTTCATACATTTCTTTACTCTTGCAGTTCCTCTCAATAATTTTCCAAAATTAATTGGGAAGCCTTTACGCATTTTACTTAGCCAGAAGCACCAATCTCATGCACTCTTGGCCCTTGAAAGTTGAAATTTGCCCTAAATTTTCAAAGATCTCATTTTAACTCCAAGAAATGAACCACGAGATTTCAAGATCGATGACTGGAACCAACAAAAGGGAGTAAACAATTTTGACTAATTTGAAGTAGTTCTCTGAAATCAAAAGGCTAAACTGACACACATCGAACGTCAGGGATAACCAGAGACAAAGTCTAAATTTCAAGAACAAAAAGAATGCAATTTCTACAATGAAGCAATCATCTCAACAAAACCTAATACCCACAAAAATTGATCAAATACCAGCATCCACAAAGACAAAACAGATGATTTTGGTCGGAACTCGGAACCTATATCATCAACGATCCTACCAAGAAATCACATTGCACATCCCATTGGCCTAGCTATAACAACAGCCCCGCAAAATTACCTACTCATAACCATGTCTTTTATCCACCAAATCCCAACCGCAATGCAAAAAAGACAAAAAGTATAAAAAAAGAAATTTGAAAAGGATTCAATCGGAAAGGGAATAAGCATACTCTGCGAGATCTCCTAGCTGCCGTAAGAGGCCTATTAGACCAGCCACGGCGACGCTTTGCAGAATCGCTTCAGGGTCGTTCCTATCCGCGGCACCGCAGAGCTCAGAGCTCCCCAAGCCATACTCGTTCCTTATGCGGTATCTGATCGTTGCCATCGCTTTAAAGGTGCGATTTTTAACGCTCTTTGTTCTTCTTCTTGTTCTTCGTTGGAGCTGCTGCTGCTACGTTTCCGCCATTGGAGCAGCTGCGAGCACCAAAAGGTTAAATAGTGCGGGCAAACCAGCCGAGCGGAAAATTTTCATTCGTTTATTAAAAATTTTAACCGAATTTCTGTTTTTCTCCGTATGAAATTTAAAATATTTTTTTTTAAAAATAAAATAATAATTTATTTATTATTTTCATAAGATTTATCAAGGTCATCAATAATTAAACTTTTCCCATTTTAATAAACATAAATGAGCTTTTATTGAACTAAAAACTAAATTTCTTTGCAAACATTTATTATTATTATTATTATTTTCAAAATGGTGCCTTCAATTTAATATTCGCTTTGACACCTCTCATCATTTTCTCATAAATTCATATGAGAAATCATTTTTATATTATTCATTTCTTTTATAAAATTCTAAGCTTCATAACAATTTTTTATAGGAAATTCTAAGTCCAAATCGAAGTGTCAATTTCACAAAAATTTATAAAGGAATTTGGATTTATGTAGCTCTTTATTTGAAATTAAAATTTTATAAAAATTTACTTTTATATTTTATACAATTCATTGTAGAGAATTCAATTTATTTTGTGACGTTGAATTTTGAATTTTATGTAACTTAATCGCAAAATTGGGATTCATGAAATTGTTTACCAAATTCACAAAAATAGAATTTTATAAAAAATCAAAATTCAGAATGGTAAAATCCGAAGTTACAAAATTTGTTTGTTGGAAAATCAAAATCTTGAATTTATAAAATTCAAATCTATTATTGCACTTAACATTTTCATTTTACTCCTTCAAATTCTAAATACCTACTTTATTCTTCAAAACCGAACGCAAATCACTCTTTAAAAAAAAAAGAAGTAAAATATAAACGTATAAAATAATTTACTCACTAATACAATGTAAAAAAAAAAAACATTTTACAAAACAAGTATTGAAATTTCCCCTATTTTATTAAAAAAAAAAATTGCCCTTTTAATTTATGGTGTGGATGGATGTTTCATTATTCGATACAGCTGCAAAGATTAATATTGCAAATAGTGGGAACCATGAACCAGATAAAACTCAAATGATTTGGGCAACGACGTGTGACCCTCTCCTTCCACTTTCTTCGTTAGTTTATTGTGTTAGTGGAAGAAGCAATAATACTGGCTTACCTTTGCCTTCAAGACTATGTTCCTTGAGAAATACTCCTAATTAAAAATAAAAATACAAAAAAAAAAGGCGTTTTAGCAATAATCAAACTCTCAAACATTTCCAAAACAGTTAGCAATTGTTTGAAGGCATTTTAAATCTGCCCTTTAAAGTTTACATAATAATTAATAGGGCAATCGATCAGTTAAATCAAAAAAACTGACCAAACTTGAAAGTTCCGTTCGGTCCAATCGAAAATTTATTTTTTTTTTACAAAAAAATATTGATTTATTTGATTCGATTTTGGATTTGAATTGAAAAAATTCGATTTAACTAAACCGATCGATGATTTAATCAAATAAATCGATCGATTGACCATCAATCGATTGATTGATTATCATTCGATCAAAATATTCTATACTCCTATCCACTGAATTCAATCGACTGATTGAACTATCAATCGACTGATTTGAACCATTAATTGACTGAACGTAAAAAATCGATTTTTTCAATTTTTAATCGAAAAAACTGACTTTTTTTTTTTTGCCAAATCGGTTCGGTTCGGTAAAAAATTTCAATTTATTCGATTTCGATCTTAATCGGTTCGGTGGGTTCGATTTTAACCTATTGCACACCCCTAATAATTAACAGTGGTTCATATCTCTCCTGTTTTGGAGCATGGCATATTTTCCCTCTTAACATACAAACATATCTAAGTAGTTAATGATGAATCTGAAGTGTAATAGGTTATCCAAAAGGAATATCGCACTTAAGCAAATTAACTTGTTAAAAAAAATATCTACATTACACAATGCACCGAATGATATACCTTCGGTGGCTCTCTGTGCGACGTCGTCCTGTGCCGGATCGATGAACACAAGTGCTGCTTGACTAAAGCTCTCAGGATATAATTGGATCTGGTGCGTACTCGAGTTCAGGAAGTTTCTCAACCCTAACGTGAGGAAAAGCTTATCAGTAGCCAATTCAATGTGTGATTGTTTCAGTAAAAGTGCTTTCAGTCATCATCTCGTTCGGGTTCGATAAGGAACAGGGATTCCGCAATCAACTAAAGTATATCGCAAGTACGATGAGTTGTAAGTAAACATGAACTGAATGACATATGGTATTGACATTAAGTACCTTTGTCTGACTTTGAGTATTCCAGTACCGAGTTGCATGGGGATGCCCATTATAATACACTCACTCACTCCCTCAATTGGATCATCCCTGCCGGCATAGGAAGCATTGAACAGGTGCTCGGCAGTTTTCTCAAAGGAAGCAAGCATCAGAACACTTTCTTTCATTTTTGAAATGCCAAATCTTGTAATCCCGAGAACTTCACCCTGTTGAGAAAATTGAAAGCAGTTACAAAGACACTGAGCATCAACAATTTCAAGGAAACAAAGTGTACGAGTATATTGTCAGATTTATTACCTTATAAGTCATAAGATCCCCCAGAAGCATCATATGGCGAACATCGATACTCATGCCATGGCTTCGCATGGTATACTGAATTTCATTAATGATGCACTTCCTTGCAGCTTCGATTCCGAGTGTCTGCTGAACTTCAATGACATGATTACTTGTTGTTTTTCTTCCATCGATTCCCTCAGTTCCCATGACACCTAAAAGGTTTGTCCTGTGCTCCACGAGAAGTTTAGAAAATCTGTTAGTGTTGCGTTTCAAAAACACTAGAATGATAAAACCAGCAAAATTTTGACTAACATCAAAAGTTTTAGCCTCATAATTCCACAGTTTGCTAACCCAGACGATGTACTATCCGGCCAAATTCATTTGTAGATCAAGAGAAAGAGATAACTAGAAGTTGTGAAATAAATTAGATATTTCCATGAAAATTGTTAGATCAAGAATTGACCATTGTATAGAAACTCGCATGTTTTGAGTTTTTCAATTAAAAAAATTAAAATATACAAACGTTAGATAACAGAACAGAAGTTTGCATACTGACCCTTCCACCAATAGACTGTATTCTACCTTCTTTTCATTGTTAACTTTCTTTTCATTGATAATTGCTCGCTCGGCAGATGGGATGCCCTGAGAAACCAATACAATGCCTAGCACCTTAACTTTACGGTAAATGGTTGAAATAATCATAGAATTTCCAAGAGCAAGTTAATTGAACTAAATGAAACTAAAAGCAGTTCATGCAATTTACCTTCACAACAACCTTTGGAAGCAGGGATTTTAAATTGTGCAGTTCAAACTGGAGCTTTCTTCTAACAACTTCTGGAGCGTATATTTTCAACTTGTCATGGCTTAGACTGCATACGTGCTGTTGCAAAAAAGAGAATGGAGACTGATAATGAAGAGCTAATATATTTTTTTTATATAGAAAGGAGAATACTTCACCTCTTCTTTTAGTTTTATTTTTGGATGATTCAGGATTGAGTGACGAACAGATTCAGCAGTGATTCCCATATGTAATGCTTCAATTAGGTCCATGTCAAGTTTTATAGATATATATGGTTGACCTGAGCTCAACACTATCTTTACTGCTTTGGCAACCTTCATGATAACAAGAGGATCAGTAGCTACAGAGTAGGAAGTCTGCCATAATAATGGCGGAAAGGACAAAGTTTCTCCTAAATTTTGTCTTCGCTTTCTAACCTCCAACATCCAAAACAAAATAACATATTTAAAATTCCAGTCTGATGTCGATTTTGGCAATCTGTCAGGACCAGTATATCAAGAGAACCATGCCACAACAGAAAATATAAATCATAACAAATGGCTAAACTGGATCATTTATTTATTTTTTAAATTAATTTCTGTTATTTGCATATGATATTGTTTTGGTAGATGAGTCATGTGAAAGAATAAATGTTAAACTTGAATCTTGAAGAAAAATGTTAGAAGCGAAAAGAATTGCACTTAGTAAAGTAAAGACAAAATATATAGAATTTAAATTTAACAATGTTAGATACAATGAGACAATTGTTAAATTAAGAAACAATGAGTTGTCTGTAATTGCAAGTTTTAAATATTTATGATCATTTTTACAAAAGGATGGAGAGGGTGAGAGAGATGTCTTATATAGAATATAAGCAAGATGATTCAAAGATGGAAAAGAGCATTAGGTATTCTTTGTGATCATAAAATACCTTTAAAACTTAAAGAGAAATTTTACGAAATGACAATTAGACCGGCTATGTTATATGGAGCTAAATGTTGGGCTATAATTTGAATACATTAGCAGAAGATGAGAGTTGTATAGATATGGATGTTAAGGTAAATGTGTGAACATATGAGGATGGATAAAATAAGAAATGAGAAAATTAAAACGAAAGTTGGGATTACACCTATTGAAAGAAAACTTCGGAAAACACATTTAAGATAGTACAGATATGTACTTAGACGACCAGTAGATGTTCCAATTAGGCAATGTGAAACTATTATGAATATACAAATCAAACGAGAAAGAGGATGACCAAAGAAGACTTAGTTAGCAACAATACAAAAGATGAAATTTATTTAAATATAAATGAAAATATAGTAAGAGATAGAGTCCAATAGCATAGGAGGATCCATATAATCGACCCCACATAATGGGATAAGACTTGGTTGTTGTTGTTGTTTTAAAATTAGTTCCAAGGCTCAAATGGCTTACTAGGTGGCACAAGGCAGCATAGAACTAGATTGGGACAAATTAGTTGTCTGATGCTGTAATATCAGAAAACGGAGAGAAAATATAGATGCCTGAAGTCCTGCTTCATGCAAGAAATGTTCACATAGAGATGCAGGTTTGATTACTAAAATTTGAGTGCAGGATGGACTGAGGGAAAAGGAATCTAAAGCAAGATGGCTTAAGAAGGTACTAGATAGAAATTAGATCCAGGAAGCTGCAAAAACTTAAATAAGAACAAGGGAATTAGAAGTAAAATAAGATAGATCTAGCAAACTGCACTTTGCCCCTTCTGTTGTTAATTTCCACTATATTTCTTCCAATGAGTAATTACTGGAGAACTCTACACTATAACAAAAGATTTAGCTAGAAAAGAAAGGATTTCCAGTGTCTTAACAAGGAATCTTAGGGAGGGCATTTTTTCTGTAGAAACAGACATACTTCCCCTAGGGTCGTTTTCTCAATCGAGCTTTTCACCATGCGTGCAAAAATGACATTGTTATCATTTTCAAGTGCAGCAGTAATAATCGGTGTGCTTATGTTTTTTGCTGCATTTATTATTTCCTTGATACGTGGAACCCCAAGAGTGACATCTGAAGCTCAGTCAAGGAATAACTTCATTGTCGAAGTTGATAAATCCAACAGAAAGATGTATGAGATGTCAGTTGAAGTGAAAGGAATAAATAATGTAAATATTAAGCATAGTGAGACAAAAAAAACAAGGTAAGACTGCGTACAATGGATTCCTTCTCTGGTACCCCGCGTGGCGGGAGCTTCGTGCACCGGGTTGTAGTTTTTTTTTTTTTTTATTAAGCATAGTGAGAGAGCTACCTCCACAAACAAACCACAGGGAATAGCACAAGATATAAAATAAAGGAATCTACAAAGTGAGCAAAGGTCTCTTATGGATTACATGCAAATTAAGAATATGGATTAGACATGAAAGGACAAAAATAACAAGTGAGCATGTGCATTAGGTATAATCCACTGAGGAAATAGAACCATACTAGTCTTTTCACCGGGGCATGAAAAAACACCAACACATAGATTCAGCAGTTTAAAATAACATCACTAAAGGATACTCATACTGGCAACTCCAGCAAAGTGAAAAGTTTTCAATGTCATTTGAGTCCCTGGCTCTCCAATGCTTTGGGCTCCAATTGCACCAATTGATGCTCCAGCTTCAACTTTTTTTGAATGATAACGCAATATACATGTCTCTAGAAAAACCTGTACCAAATACCAGAAGGATTTTAAACATGACAAATCATTTGATCAGTAAGGCACTCGAAGAATCTCAATCCTCGAAATGCATTGATAAGATCACTCATAGTGAACATGATAAAATCAGGTGCATGTGAATTACTCAATTTAAAGAACTTTGAACACACTCAAACTCAGTCTAGGAATTAGTTTTCAAAATTTGACTCAGAATTGAAGTGCAATGCGTGGATGCTAATCCATAATTTATTCATACAATGGTAGTGGTACCTAAAAGACAGCTCAGATTCAATTATATCCCAGACCAATTTTTCTCACTTTAGACACTGAACTTCAGAATTGTCATACAGGTTTCCATTTGTTAGGTTTACTTAATACTAACTGGCCCATGATGTGGCAGCTGACTTAACATCCACTTCTGTAAAGTCACCTTTAGCAGCGGCCACATAAAAGCCACATCAGCATAGTTATGGAAGATGCTTATTTGACAGTCAGCTAGTATGCTTATGATGATGTGTAGCGATGTGGATGCTTAGCTATCTGAAAATTATTGGTGCTGTCACTTGCAATTATATAGCTCTAACAACTCATACCAAGGTGGAACAATCTGAAAGTTAATTAACCAAATTGTCAAGCCTAGTGATAAGGACATCATTGAAACTAAGACACTCAATACAACTAAACCAATTTCTCTTCAACTTAATCGATCATATCTCCATGTTTACATTCTTGACCAATAAAAGTTACTCCTCACCGATTTGCCCATTTGATGTCATTTCATGGTGGGCCATTAGCGAAAGACATTCAGATGTTCAGGAATAAAATATCATGCTTTAATCTAAACTACTTAACAGTGATTATACATTACATTGTATTTGGAAAATAACAAAACACGAAAAAGGATATCTACAACAATTTGATACAGCATGAAATGACTAAACTTAAGAACCATGCTAAAATAACAGTGCAAACGTTATACTATTTGAATGCGCAAAGTTTCAGGTTAGCGGACAAACCCTCAACCTAGATGTACTAATATATGACTCCTACTAATACTGACTCTAATACTCTTTAATATAATGGTTTGAGCCAATATATGATTACTTGCAAATTTTAAAGACCGACATAAATCTAATTAGTACTAAATTGGAAAAAGAGTCAAAAGAACTCTGTTTAAATTCTAGGTCACCTAGAAACAGAATTATTGTAATTCAACAGAATGCTAATCAAACCTGTAGTTGCCTAGAAGAAATTCCAGATATATTAGCAGCAATATTTTCCAATGCAGTGGAATGCTTCTCCTCTACAACAGCTTCATCAAGTTGAAGTGATTTCCTTATGTTTGCTAAAACAGCAGCACGTTCATGGACAAAATCAGACAACAATTTGTTGAAGGCAGCAGAGCAACCACCCTCAGGTGACATATCATGCTTCGCCAATCTGTCATCCACAATTTTTGAAATTTCTGTAGGAGATAACATGTTCTTTTCTCTAGGAGGGCAAGTTGCCTGTAAGTCAGAAGATAATAATCTGTTCTGCAGATGCTCTTGTTAAGAAACCAAAAAATAACTGCATTTTGAATGATAGACTACTAACCATAATCTTCATAAATAATTGATCTAAATTTAAGGGAATACCATCCTTGCCTTCCATCTTTGCAGGATCCATGCCATCATCTCCATAAAGAAACTGTACTACACCACCACTAGCATTGCGCACTGTCTGGTCATAATAAATGGAGAGATCTTCCAAGCCTTTCATCAATCTCCGAGACATGTATCCAGTTTCTGCCGTTTTTACCTATATGAAATAAATACTAAATACATGCCATAGTAAAAGAAACTTGTTATTTGTAACAAAAATCATGTCAACGCAAACTTGCTAAGCAAAACAGTAAAAAATCAGTAGCAAATATATAGAGACTTCATTATTCTTGAGTTCTATGCTTGGTGAAGTTAGCCATTATCAAATGCATTTCCTCACAAAAGAAAGAGGGAATGAGAAGAATGTAGTATTCTGTTGCCATTACAGATCTCCAAACACAAGAATTATTACACTTTAAGATCTAAATATCTCCAGTTCATCCCAGAAATAGTTTATGCATCTACCTTATATGTCAAATGATGATTAAATAAGTTTACAGATAATTTACTTTCTAACCATTTTAGTTTTAGCTTTAAAGCAGATGATAATGAGCAAAATAGAAATTAAAATTAAGTGCATCAGCTTTCCTCTACTATTCTATTTTTACTTATCTCTTCTTCTCATCTTCTTTCTTCTCTTTAAGTGCTGATTAAAATATGAAATCGGTAGTCGCTCTCACGCAAACACATGTTTACAACAAGAGACAGATTTATAGTGATTGTCTAGTTTCTCACTGTTCACCCTAGGATTCTTTTTACTTTCTCATATCCACTTTCTCCCCTTAACTCCCTAGCATATTAAACATAAAATTTGTCTGTCGATGTTGATAACCATCGAGATACAATACAAAATGCATATACTTGAGAAGGGAAGAAAAGAACAGACACGTGAGCTGGGTAAGCCACCATAATCATCAGAACATGCAGTGCAAATTGATCCTATCTCAATCTATTCGTTCTTCATTCAACTTAATTTACCTAGGTTTGTATATGATGCACACGAAAATTCCTAGAGAATTAACAGATGCAATATTGTTGCTCGAACTAAATAAGTCAAACTTACAATGAAAAATATTGAACATTCAAACAACTTTTAGAAATGCAATTGTTAATGTCATTGGAAGTGTTCCATACTGCTGTGTCCACAAGACCTTCTCGTCCACCCATTGTATGGAAGAAGAACTCCGTAGCCGTCAAGCCAGTGTAAAATGAATTAGCAACAAAGCCTTTAGCCTATAATCCACCAAAATAACAATTTGAATTTTTAGGTGCACAGCTTAAAACCTATAAATCTCACATATGCGTCAATAATGTTTAAGAAACTAATTATATAAGAGGTCAAACCATTGGCAATGAATGCACAATTAGGGCATGCAAAAAAGGTCAATGTTTTGCATCAGAAACAGATAATGCACATAGATTTCAGAGACACAGTTCAGAGAATAAGAAAGTATTGAACTTACAGCTGGAGTCTTTGAATTAATAGTGAAGTGTGGAAGAGTTCGATCTATAAATCCATCAGGAGCACGACGACCCCCAACTGATTGTTGACCAACACATGCTACCATCTGGCTGATATTGATTGGAGAACCTTTAGAGCCACACTGTGACATAATCAAGGGACTGTTTCTCCAGTGAAGTTCATCCATGCAAACCTAAAATAGAAGGATAAGAAACTAGCCTGCATGTTATATATTCAAAAAGTTCCAAAAACTGAAAACTAAGAGCAAGTCTCTTAGATACTGTAAGAAATTTCTATATTAAATGCAACAGGAATTTGATAATACAGCATTAAACTTCAAACTGAAAAAACCACATTGACCTTTCTTAGTCTATAGATGATAATCTATTGGAAGGAAGAAATACCAAAGAATAATAGTTAAATAAGTACAAAATGCTAAATGTTCAGAAAAGGAGTAAGAGATACAAAAATAACAGTCCCCTTACATTTCCAGCAGTAGCACGTATTTCATTTAAGACATTTGTTATCTTAAGTTCCAAGGTCTGAGCTGCATTGCAACCAGGCTGCAATGTAAGTTTTCCTTTGCTATATGAAGAAATAAGGTCATAGCATTCTCTGTATCCGTCATCAATTTTTTTCTTCTTTTGCAAAGTGAGCTGTTCTCCTGGCTGGACATCATCAATGCCAATTGAAAACCCATGGTTCCCTATCCACCTAGCACTGAGTAAAGGGCAGTCCAGTAATATATAGTCGAACATAACTAGTAAAATAAAATATCAAAGCCATCTTGGGCTTATCAGTGTTTGCATATATTATTACAAAATTTGAGTTGCATAGAGCATAACAATGTTTGCAACAATTTAACATTGTAACAGCCAGTTGCATATATAAATGGCAAACTAATATGAATTTCAAGGATTTAAGGACAAATTAACAGCATGAGCCCTGAAGAATTAAGTCGAATACTAGCCATCCACACAAGACAAATGATTGTGGAAGGAAAGAAAAGAAACAACATACGGTTGATTACATATCTTCTAAAAAGGGATCCACACAATCAATGATATAGGAAACAATGCAACGGAAAAGAACAAAAAAACTTAAAGTTGTATGGGATGAAAAAGAGTTTACAGCCTAAACTATAAAATAGATGGTTCACTGCCAAGGTGCAAGGTATTAGGAAAGACATATGACAAAGGGTCACCCACACATACAGTTATGTGGTAGACTATCAAGAGACTCTTCCTCCCATAGCTAAAATGAAAATTGCATGAATCTCCTTTTTTCCCCCTTGAATGCCTTTTAGATGGAATATACTTCAGGTTGCTTTGAACAACACTCCTTTCCATGGATATTTAATGCATGCAGATTGAATAAAACATACATGGTCTGAAACAAAACCCCAAAAGCTTGGTTTGGAAGGCTTACTATAATCATGTTAAAGATGAAATAAGAGTAAAAAGCTGAGGGGATAGTACACTATTCCTTGAACATTCAAGAAAAAATGTGGCAACAATTTTACTTGCGGATGTTGATAATAATTTGTTTGGCAAAGACGACATGGAAATTAATAATCTAGAGGATAATTAAATTTTTAATTTAAGCATCCCTGTAGAATCTCATTCCAAGCCAAACTTTTGGTGGCTGGTTGGAACAAGACAGTTATGGTATCTCTCAAAGAAAATAAATTAGACGACAATGACGACGACAATAACCAAACCTTATCTCACTCGGTGGGGAAAGAAAATAAATTAGACATCCTCAAAAATTAAGTTTAGGCAGCAAGGCCACAAGTAGTCCCATCAGTCAAAATACAAACTAGTGGAGTATGAGAGTACAGTTTTTCAAAAAGGAAAACATGACAGATGAAGTACAAATGGAGTGCCCTAACTGATAGGCAATCTGCTACCACCTGCTCCACATTTTTGGACGAATAATTTAGTAATTGGAAGAGCAAAAAGTATGAAGTTGTTTCTAGATCAAGTGCAAACTCATAATTCAGATCTCTGGCCCTCAGAACGAGTTATCGTGGCTTCAATCATTCTGGATATCCCTTCCTTTATGTTTGTCATTTCTAGAAGATCCCAAATCATGATGGAAATTATGAAATTTGATTTTAATAAGAAAAATAGAGCAAAACACACAACAACACTAAATATGTTTAGAATGAAAGGAATTTCCTTTGCAAGATCCTTGATACAGGTTGATTTGGCCTTACATTACATTTGTTGAATAACCAATTGGCAAACTCTTTTTCACAGAAGCAAGCTAGGAATTACTAGCATACATTTGGCAGCTTATGGGATTGTTGGAATCCCCAATATATCATCATTAGTTATTCATAAATCTTTTAGTAATAGATGAAATCTCCCTTGTAACTCTTCTTGTGTCATTCCATGAGTCACTTTACATTTCCCTTTTTTTTCTGGTTCAGTTTCCTTATATTATGTAACTTTTGCCTGATCTATTGCTTATTCTATGGGCATTCAACCACATAATGCGGTCCCGTTGTTTATCATCATTGCCCAAGTTTTGCATTTGAGTTGTAAGTCTAATCTCTAATAAACTTAGAAGATTGTTGTCAGAGAAGAAATTGACCATGGTAACCTTATTATTTAAGGTTGTAGTCTTGTAGAAGGTCCACACACATTCACGCAGTTACTTATATATAATTGAAGCTGATTACAACTAGATCAACGATAGGAATATTAGTTTACAGAAAACGTGAGTCAATTTTCTCCCTATAATCCATTTTATTTCTTGCAGTATTATCCCCAAAAATCATGGTTAGATGGATTTGTACTAAAGGTAAACACATCAGCATCAGCAACAAATCCAAGAAATAATATAAAGCCTCCAAAGCATTATTCAACTTAGCTGCAGTAAGAGTGTGTATGACTTGAATAACACCAGAAAAAAAAAATACCTTAGCTTAGCTAAACGATTCATACAACTTGCAGCAGCATGAGAATTATAGTCTCTTAGGAGAACAGAGAATAGGCCATCCTTGTTACCATTTCCTTAAACGAAGAACATGTTGTGCATTGTTACTAATAAGCATTATTTGGGAAAAAAAATCATATAATATAGAAATTGAAAGACAAATTCAAATCATAATACATGAAGTTTGCAAAGAAGCCATGGTTTAAGGTGCACATCTTATAGGATATGTTCTTTCCTACTCATGCCAATGGACTTCTAATGGAAAACAGCATTAAACTTTCAGTTTGATTCTACCGACTACCATCAAGGATCCATCAGATTGGTATGGAAATTATACCACACCAGTTCAGTGTAAGCAAGGTATGCTATCATACCACCAGCATTGACATGGAAAACAATTTTCACTATGACAATCATAAAGTAGGCAGTTCGCTTACTGGTCACTACTTGACAGGCAAACTCAAATGTTTTGTGATATGAGCAGTACTGCTACAGCTTGCCCGTGGTGACACAGTTCTGATTTCAATTTCCAGACAGAACATTAAGTTTCTCATGTGTCAATTGAAACCTTTTGTTCTCATAATTGTTTTTAGAACATTATTCCTTATCTCGCAGTTACAAACACATGGATCACAAATAAAATCACCAAAACAACTATTATGCTTGATAAACATCAGAAATTTAAAACACTAAACAAGAAAATAGACCAACCTTTTTAAATGGACAAAAGATATCATCTATGGTAGAAAGCCAAAAAGAAACAAACAAATATTCAATGGAACTATTCAAGAAATAAGTATCATGCAATCAAATAAGAAATTGCTATTATGTTCCTTTTACCGTCTTCAAGAGCAACAGTAAGAAAATATATTTTAGCAATTGTAGGAAAAGGTTTCTAGGAAACTGTCACTACACTTAGCAATGCATGATGGATTAGAGTAGTAAAACTATCTTTCATCACAGAAGTAGCTTCAGGAATACAAGAAAAGAAGAATAAGTTCTGTCAAATATAAGCGTGCTTGTTTCTTTACTGGCTTGCTTACAGGATTTGTTAAAACACAAAAATGCTAGGTAAGTCAGACAAAGAACTGGCTCTGGTCAACTATAAAAAAATATTCCAGAAACCATTTTTCCTTAAAAGACAAAGCTTAACGTTTGTCAAGACATTAGATGAAGGGTATGCTTACCTAGAGTAGCCTTCCCAAGTTGCCCACTTACAAGCTCACTGTTACGAAAATATACATAACCATCACAAGGACACATGGTCTCATATTTTCTATATATTGTCTCTTTTGTATATATTTTCTCTTTGACTATAAGATTAACAAACACCTTTGTGTGTGCATTAGGACGCACAAGAACACTGAAAAGTTGCTTCCCAGTCCATAGTTCAACAGGCTGCAAAGAACAAAATAATATGTTAAAATGGCACCGAAATTTTGATAAAATTAATAGGAAAATGCTAAATATAACTGAGGGCAGAACAATCAACTTGGAATAGGTAAACATCCAAAATAACTCGAAATTGCAGTAAGCTGGTTTAAAGAAGGGGAGAAGACTGAAGCTTGAATAGTAAGCCCTATGCTTCAATTACAAGTATAGCAAATTAACAGCAGAGACACTCATAGTGAAGTACACACTGTATCATACAATAAAGCTTAAGAAAGAATCTTACCTTCATAATGGCTGGCGTAGGCAAATCAAGAGAATCCATAGCATCACCCATGTAGGAACACAAAAGAGAGAATGCAGCTCGATCATAGAAGGTATCTTTCCGCGTAATCAGAAAGGATGAAGTCAGGAAATCCTGTGTTGAAGCAACTAATATCTCCCCATTCTTGGGAGTGCACAAGTTATTTTGAACCTATGAAGCAGCATCACAGAGCTTCAGCAACATTCTTTTGAAAAAAATGGTAAGCACAATATTATATCTAGCAGATAAATGGATTACAACAAGAATACACATTGATGAAAATAAAACATATCAAAAAGCCAATGGACACAACAACATGAGGTTACACTACATAATAATATCACCAATGTCCAACATGTTCTAAAACTCAGGTTTGAAACAATAGAATGATTGGCATGTCTCACTCATCAAGCTATCTCCAATCAGCATTAGCTTCGTAGTAGCATGAGTTAGAATCTTACGAGCATTGCAATTGGCTTAATATTCATACAGGTGAAATAGAAGATGAAAAAATCAGACATGTGAAACTTTGTACCAACTAATACATAGCACTCTTCCATATCAAGGGAAAATGTCATAGAATACATTTTGTCATGAATTTTCTTTTTCAATTTACCATTTTCATAAAAAGAGAATATGGAAATGAAACAATAATTTAAAAAACAAATTTAAGATCACTTTTAACTCTACAAGTATTGAATATTACTTTTTTCAAAAGGATGATAAATTGCTCACAGGAACAAGAAACAGACTGTTTATGCACTCATACCAATAGAAATTATCTAACATGCATATTTTCATAAACAAGATCCCTTTTCTGTTGAGAAAAAAATTCAAAAGAGTGGGAATTTTTTTTTCAATACAAATGCAGCCTTATATACCAGCAAACGGCATTAAATTTACAATCATGGTAAACAGAAATAAGGACATCATAATATCTAACTCTTGGCTCTAGAGCAATAAAAAGAACACATAGATTTCAGAGGTAAAAGAATATTTAGCTACAACAGAGTGACTGCAAATAAAATACCCCCATAAGCGTAAGAGCTTCAGTACGCGCTTCTTCTGTTTGAGGGACATGTAAATTCATCTCATCCCCATCAAAGTCAGCATTGTAAGGGTTGCAAACAGATTCATTAAATCTCAATGTTCTCCAAGGCATTATTCTTGCCTGCATTCACAGAAAGAAAGACAGCAAAAGAAAATGAAATGGAATTCAAAACACATCATAGGCATAATAAATAATACCAATGGAGATGAATTGCTAATAGATATGCATACCCTGTGGCACATAATTGACATCCTATGCAGACTTGGCTGTCTGTTAAAAAGAACAACATCTCCATCTTCCAAATGCCTTTCTACTACAAAACCATGCTTTAGTTCACTAGCAGCAGTTTTCTTGTCCACATATCTTAAATGCCTGCATGATAGTTAATCTTGGATAAGTTGTCAGTCAATAATCTTATTTCACCAATGTAACAGAAACCAAATAACTAACAACTTACTGTCTGGTTCCATCTAGTAGTAAAATGAAGTTTGCCCCTGGGTATTTGTCAGGTCCATTGCGTATCCGTTGTCTCAACTTTTCTATATTATGAGCAAATACCCGTTCTGGGTAAGTTAATTTCTTTGCCATAAGCATAGGGATTGCAACCTAAAATACAATCAAAGAGCAATTGATTAAGGTGAGGAGGCAAAGTAGAATAAAACATTTTGGATCAAAAAAGGTCACCATAACTTAAAAAGGTTGACCTCATTAATTTTCAAATTTGGATCCGGAGAAATGACAGTTCTTCCAGTAAATTCAGTACGTTTTCCAGACAAGTTACCACGAAAGCGCCCTTGCTTTCCTTTAAGCCTCTGAACAAGGCCACGATGTTTTGAATCAGGAATCGAAGGGGCTTCACTGTTAACATACTCAACAACTTGAATTTGAAGGTGATCCCAGCATTCCTAAAGAAAGGATGAAAGAAGAAATGATTTAGACAAGAGTAACAAGACAAGACCAGCATAACTATAGAATCAAGGGTGTGGAATCACCCTGTGCAGAAAACAATTTTTGTCAGATGAAAAAAAAATAGAATGTTAACATATACAAATTCAAAGAAAAAAACTTATTGATGTGAATAGGAGCAAGCAGTAGAATCCGAGATCAAGTTATTGAACAAGGTTTTACTCATTTACATATATCTCAAATGATGGAACACATTTCTTTTAGAATGCATAAAGAATGGGTAAAACATGTGAAATTATCAAAAAAAAAAAAAATGCCATCATTAAGGAGAAAACTCATTTCTATGAAATTGATAACCAATACTGGAGCAAATACTGAAAACTTCCTATACAAGTCTTTCATGGCCAAGGTGATGAAATAATAATTTACAGCTCCTATAGCATCAATTTTCACTGCATTTTCAATTCAAAAATCCTTTCCCGAGGCAGCACAACATAAATCATAGTTTGAATTACTAAAGGTTCGGCTTTAAAAATTGCTAAAGGCCCATTAAATAAATAAATTGCTACAGGTTCAGGTATGAAAATCGTTAGAAACCAAGGTTATTAAATTAATAGACAGATAAAGTAACCTTCCGTTGATATATTCATAAAAGATAGAAAATTGGACTGAGACAACTGGCTATAAGTCAGCTCAGATGATTATACTACTCAACAATTAAGTGGCCATAGAAGATAATTGAGACAAACTCTCACCAAACATTTTTGTGGGGGTAAAGCACCTTCAAGGTCCTCTCTAAGAATAGAATTGGTGTTAATAATATTTTTCAGAATGCTAGTAATACCATCCTCGTTGCTGAAATGCACATAAAAAGTTACAGGATGAACATAGCAAGGTGAATGGCATGATAAAGAAATTAAGAGCTGTGGTTAAAATGCATCCAATAGAAAGGGAAAAAAGTAAGATGCAGACCTTGAAACTCCAGCATTGACAAAAACAGAAGGGCGGATGGTCACAGGTGGTATAGCAATATTTGTCACAATAAATTTCTCAGGTCTATCAGAAAGATTAAGCAATTCACAGTCCTGCAGCACAGGGTGAAAATGTAGTCAACCAATTCTCAACAGAATACATAAATTTCATCTTCAAAACAAAGCATCTACCTCATCAAGCATTTTTTTAAAAAGAGAGAGTACGTTGATAGGACTTAGAGTATGCCCAATTTGCAAAGATTTGCCACTGATGTGAGACATTGCAGTAGCAACTTCATCTTTGCTTCCATCAATGGTTCTAGAAAAATCATGAACAATGGCTAACAAAGATCTAGCTTTTTTAACAACTCCTGCATTATGAGAAATAAATAAGCAAACATCACAGAATAAGATTTGAACACTAAATATTGTGTGTACAAATGTCAAACTTGTGTATGAAGCATGATGCATGTATCAACTTCAAACGTGCATATCAAGGGTAACGTATGTATCAATCTCAAATGTATTAAGTAGTGTATCTACCGATTATTGCATCATCACCATTGTATTCCACATCCTCTTCTCTTCAGTAATCCTTCCATTTTGTGGAGACTGGAAACCTATATTTTAGGTGATCTTCCATTTTTGAGGTTGGTTGAGTGACTGACATTAAGATGGAATGGTGGAGAAGGAAGCATATAGCTAGAAAAAGGGATATTGTTGTCTCTTTTTTTTTCAATTTGAGTTTTTCATCCCTAAGTACATCCTCCTAAGCAAATAGTTGAATAGAAAGAGGAATCAGTGGATCCTTCATCAATCCTAGTACATGGGTAGAAGGTCCATCCACCCATTCTCTCACCACCTCTTCATCTATCCTTGTAGACAATCCTTTAGATATAACAATAATTTAAACAAACTATGACTAATATATATAAGGAAGCACCTAGTTTGAGCACTATATTAATAGTATGCCTTGACTTTGAAATTGATATATTAGTGTGACAAACAGTACCGGATACAAATCAGTAATGATACCCTACTGTTCCTACCAGCGATCAAAATCAGTACTGAAATAAATTTATAAAAAAAATCTAAGATATTGATTTCCACGATTACCAAAAATGAAAATTGGATGTCATGTTCATTTCTGTTTAACAGGAATACATGAGAATAATAAAATAAAAATAATGGCATAGTTTGACTAACCATTTTTACTTCGACACCATGGACAAATAGAAAGTTTGCACTTGTCTCTGATTTTCTTCATAAGAGAATTTTTCATAGATACATCAGCTTTAGGATTTCTCATTTTTTTCAAAAAGGCCTTCCGATCATCCTCAACGAGAAGTATCCTACCACAGGCCTGATAGCATAATTAAAGTAGCAAGATAAGCCCAGAATCTTAAGAGCTGAAATAGAATTCTCATATGGGTATTGAAGACACAATTCTAGCACCATTAGATTTTGAATGGAAGCTCCAAATCATTTGTTTTATTGCTTTGGGAACCTACCAAATGCATCATTTGGATGCAACATAAGCAGTTCGATAGGTATAAAATGCAGTTTGATTTGATCCCTAATGGTGAAGTAGTAAACAGATTAAACTTTTTTACCAGGTAATCAAAAATTTGTGTATGGAAGCCAACATTCTTTATGCTAATAAAATGGTCTAGATCAACCTTCAGCATCTTGTTCAAGTTATTCAAAAGATAGATATAAGAAAATTATCTATATTAATCAAATGTATATATAGTGGTTATTGTTCTGCAATAACATTTAGAGACCCATTCAATCTATACAACTACGAAGGCCACAAAACCTATCCAACTCATATTGATATATTCTTCAAAATGGTATCAGCAGAGTAAATCACATACGAGATCCTCAATAAAAAAACTACAACGACAAACAGGAGAGTACCTTGCATATGCACTTCAAGATGTTCAGTATAGAATTGAAATAGCCAACATTGAAAACAGGAAGTGTCAACTTTAGGTAGCCGAAATGCCCAGGACATTCTGTAAAATTGCCATGGCATGTAGAACAAACTCCAGCCTTGTTTGCCGCTCCCTACATTTCAATGTGCTTAACAATAATCATAACAGATTGGAATGGAAGTGCACTCCAAATGAAGTACATTGAGAACTACAAAGACACGACTACATGCTCTTCGGGAGAAAAAGGATACCATGCGAGGATCAAGCAGCCCATTCTGAACGGGCCTCAAATCGGCACCATAGATTCTATTATTCCAAACCTGCACTTCTGCCGATTTCTTTATTTCCTCGCCAGAAAATGCGCTAAACTTAACACTCTTTCTGTGCAAATCAACAAAACAGTTACCTCCCAGTTCGTAGTGAAAGAAATACAAATTTTCCATGAACTGAAATTAGGCCATAAGAGCATACATCCGCCGAGGGCCTACGTCCTCGATGTAAGGTTCTTTTGTGCACCGTAGCTTATCTTCCCGCCACGCCATCGCAGGAGAAAGGGAGCCAAAGCAATCGCTCCGGGTGAATAAGAACAAGAGCACAGCTGAAAAGAGCGCCGCAACTGAAATTTTTCCCTTTTATTAGCTTGATAAGGGTTTAAGGCTCTTCCTTTGAGTCGGCTTCGTTTACTGCCAGAAGTGACCGGTGCCCTCGTGGGGCAGTTCAGGAGCTGGTTTTCTGCTGAATGGTCAGACTGATTCCTTCCGCAGCTCAAATTAACAAGTTCTCAGAGAATCAGTCGCCGGTGTTGGAAAACGGGAGTCGGAGAAAGAGGAAGACGCTTTCTCTACTCCTAGGTCGCTGGGAGCCATGGCCTAGCGATGCTGAGAGGCCGGACAGACTGTACGGCAAGTTCTGAAGCTTCTGAGAGTACAGAAGATGAGAATGGAGGTGAGGACGGTGAACACCGGCGGATAAGAGGCCGGCGAAGTCCGAGATTTTCGAGAAGACGGGGATGCGACGGGATCGGGGCTCGAAGGGCTCGACCGTACCGTGCGAGTGGTGTAGAGTTCAGTTCAAGCTGTGCAGTGTGCAGCGGATCCAGGTTTTGGTGTTTGGAATTCAAAATACATGGAAAATGTTTTTAAAAATTGTTTACTTTTTTTTTAAAAAAAAAAACTTTCAAACGCATTATAGGAAAAATTACGAAATAAAATAAAATAAAATATGTTTCATTTTATAGAATATGGTAGGGCAATTTCTCTAGCTTTTTATTTAAAAAAAATACTAAAAATATATATTTGAATGTTAAAAATTTGAAAGAAAAAATTATATTAAAAAATGATGCAAGTTAATGTTACGACCATTTTATACTTACTTGTCTGTTTTTTAATTAAAATTAAAAAATATTAAATGAGAAATATCGATGTATACATTTTTTAGAATCAGATGTAAATATGTACGATATATATGAAATGTAGATAGGATGCACAATCGATCGGTTAAACTGAAAAAATTGATCGAATCGATCAAAATTAAAAATTCAATTTAATCCAATCGAAAATTTATTTTTTTTACTAAAAAATATTGATTTATTCGGTTTTTTGGTTCGATTTCGAATTTGAATTGGAAAAATTCAGTTTACCAAACCGATCAATTTTAGTTGAAGAAACCGACTATTATAATCCATCAGTCAACTAAGAAATATTCTATGCTTCTATTCTCCACTTAATTGATATATAATATCAGTCGACGGTTTATAAAAAATTAATTTTTTTAATTTTTAACTGATTGTGCAATTTTAAATATTCACTTTTAATGTTTTTCATCGTCGGTTCTTCAACGATGACGAAGATAAATAAATTATGGAATTATACTCTTTGATCCGTTGATCAAAAATAACAAAGATTTTTTTAATCGAATAAAAATTTTAAATTTTATATTGAAATTTGATTCAAAGGAACATCCCGAAGGGATTGAAATGTAGCAAAAAGGACTATAAAATTAAATTTTAACGAATTATAATGTAAACAACTTTTAAAATATATAATTATGCGTAAAAAAAAGGAGAAAAACAATATCATTTTTACCCTGTGATCGACCCTGTTATTTTAAAAATATATTGGAAAATATTTTAGACAGAGTTTAATCGAGTGCTAAAAATATACTTGTAATTTTTTGAAAATAAATATCTTAATTATAAAAGATATATTATAATTTGTTAACTTTTTTGTATTATTAGAGTAAACTAACAATAATAAGATTCAATCCGATTGAACTTGAACAGTCAAAAGCCTCTCGATCGAGTTCAAAGTGATCGAGCGACGTGACTTGGCTCGACCCTTTTATTGTCTATTCCACATAATCAAGCATTGAGAAGGCTTCGCCCATTTTATGGTGTGGGCTCGATGTAACTTTGGCTGGATCGCAATCGAACAATCAATCGATTATGTATCAGATCTTAGTATTTGCTCCTCGGATGCTACTGGACTGGATCGGACCGTGTTATCGGACTCGGACAGTCGACTGTGCAGTAGCCACAGCTGGATGATCAGATTCATGCATTCAATCAATGCTCCCTCCCCTACAAAACAAAACAAAACACTAGCAGCTTCTCCTCGTCGGCTTCTTATTCATTTATAGTCCCCGAATCCGGTGACAAAATGAGCTGGCCATGAATCAGACCCATGTAGAGTACCATGCTCCGATTATGTCCACTGAGGGGGCCTCTTCTGATTTACTTGTTCGCTTAAACTCATCGCCCTTTCACTCTCCGTGGTAAAAGATTGAAATTATCAATTTAATAATTTTTATCGATTTGTTGATTATGAAAGAAGTAAATCACGAATGATCATATGAGTCTAGACGTGATAGTCAAGATACATAAAAATCACCTGAATAAAAAAAAAATAGATTTCCTCCGAAATCGATCAATATTATTTCTATAAATATCATCGTATCTTAACTACTACGTCATCATCTCTATGGGATAGATTTTTTTTATTTATTAACAAGTGGTATCTAAGCTTCGCCCGACTAATCTACTTGGTGAACCGGTCCTGTCCCACGACCTCTGAAAAGTCTCTACCGACCCACAAGGATAAATCAGGAGGACACATCGTCAAATTGTCGTGAGAAATATGTACGTTAATTGGGTCTGCACCTCACACCGATCCAGACGAAAAACGGGAGCCCGCCTCCATAACCCGCGAGCGAATGGAAAACGACGAAATTTCCTTCGCAAATTGTGGTCGATAGGGATCGAACTATGACTGTCGCAGTGACCGTCCAAACTCTTACCGACACATCGCAGACCCTTTTACTGTCAAAATAGATGTCGATCGAGTTGAATCGGATGGGATCGGATTGTATAGTCATGCTGATTGTCGGTTTCGAGCTCTTGTTTGTCGATGCAATTTAGAACGATTGAATTCTTCGCGTGGAAGGGTGGTATTGGATAATTAGTTGGCTTTAGAATTTACGAAAAATATAAAATTGTATTCCTGTCGACCTCTTCACAATCATCCTTAAAATAATAATAATAATAATAATATCATTATTATCATGCCTTTCTAGAAGGTGGTATTTCCTATTAAGTCCTTTAATTTCCACTTTTTAATCCTTAGATCTCACTCGTCTTCTCAATAGAGCACCACATCGCAAAAGCACGGTGTGATATATCCATTATCTATTTCACTATTTTATGTTCATTCTTATTATTTTTGAAGGTCGATAACTTCAAATAATTTGCATAGATTTGTTTGCTAGTTACGATACTTAAAACAATAATAATGATATATAGTTTTTTCCCCATCAATAAGACAAATAACATCTTCAATTCATTTCTCTCTTTTTTTTTTAAGAAGATAAAAATTAAGCATGAAAATGAAGCTTAGCAAAATATGGAACACTTTAATTGGTCTTTTTCTTGCTTTCCTTATAAAATTTAAGGTCGAATTATTAACTCGACCTAAACTTATGGATATGGGAATGATAATTTGCCTAATTTAATTCAATCAAAATAATAATAAAAGAAAAAGGGGTAAAAGTGAAAAATAAAACAAAAGACGAGTAATTTAGGAAAATGTCCGTGACAAGTAGAATTTACTTCAAAAATTGAAGGGAAAATTTTATTATTTTCCTGAATTAATTTAATTTGATATAGTATTTAATTTTGAATGGGAAAATAGTTCATGGGAATGGGATGATCACGGAAAAATGCAAAAAAGACCTTTATTTTTTTTAAATTCTCACATCTCGTATGCCTGCCTGCCTGCCTCCTGCCTTCCCGAAAGCACACTATAAATTTGGCCGAATCAGCTCCACTCCATGCATCGATCGCTAGATTCGCTCTGCGAATAGGCCAAAAATCAAAAGGCTATCGTCTATCGATCGACGGCGATGGCGTCGTCGAAGGCGGCGAAGGAGGTGGTGGAGTCTCTGTACGAGGCGCTGTCGCGGGGCGACTCGGCGGCAGCGGCGGCGCTGCTGGCGGAGGACGTCGAGTGGTGGTTCCACGGGCCGCGGCGGTGCCAGTACATGCGGCGGACGCTTACGGGGGAGTCCGGCTGCGCGCGCGACTTCCGGTTCCGTCCGCGGCGGGTGGCTGAGGTCGGCCGGTGGGTGGTGGCGGAGGGGTGGGAGGGCAAGCACGCCTACTGGGTCCACGTCTGGGCCGTCGACGACGACGCCGCGGGAAGGATCACCCGCTTCCGGGAGTACTTCAACACCTCCGTCACGGTGCAGGCGGTGGCGTGGCCGCCGGAGGCAGGGGCGGGCTCCGCCGCCGTGTGGCAGAGCCAGGCACGGGCCCGCGTCGGCGGCCGCTCCCTCCCCGGCCTCGTCCTCGCAATTTGACGGTCCGTTGCTTATTGGGCCCAGCCCAATAAGTTGAACGCTAATTAATTAGGCCGAGCCCAAAAATGGGAGAGAGAGTAATTAACTGGGCCGTGTGCGATAAGTTATTAGTAAAGTAAAGCAATTCTAGTGAGCATTAAATATTATAAGTATAATTTTATCTTTTTTTTTTTCAAATATTATTGGATGATGTACATCAAATAATTGACATAATCAATCCAATTAAGATAATGATAATACTATATGATCGAATTTAATTGGATAGGCCTACCAAATCATGGACCACAAATGTTCATGTCTTAGATTGCCTAACAAGGCACCAAATAGCATGTGAAATATAGTACCAAATTGTACGCTTAGAAAGAGATGGATCACAAAATCCATCAACATCATCCCACCAATTAAGTTTTCCCAATTGATTTTAGAGTTTTTGGTCTTTTTATTTTAAGGAAAAAAAAAACATTGTAAGGCTATGAATTCAGAGAAATGAAGGATATATCTGAAAAAAAAAATCAAGAAATTATTTTGAAACCGCCCTGTGTATATTTATTCATTTAATTATTTATTATTTTTCGGTGTGTGTACGGGCCCGGCCTGCTCAAGGCCCAAATGATATAAACCAAAATGTAACGGTGGATTGTGCTACAAGCTATAACTAAATAAAGGCAAAACGTTACACTCGTGAATGATCAATGATGAAAACGCCTATCCATAGCTAACACCTTCGGATCGTCTTCTCCGTCGGCGACGTTTTACTCTGTAGCCCTAGTTTCTTCGATCCTTCAACGCTCGCTCCAAGGTACGATTCGTATGCACATCTGGTCGGTTTTCCTGATGCCGTAGCTTAATTTTAGATCCCCCTTTCTCCCCGTGAATTCTCGATTGAATCCTTTTTCGATCGGTCTTTTAATGGATCGTATTCTCTTCGCGCTTGGATTTGGTCAATTTTTTTGCTCGAGGAAAAGCGAGATCTGTATATTGATTCCTCAAATCCGTAATCCTTGTTCGGTACGCTGAGGATCAGACAACTTTGTTATTGATGATCATGATGATGCAATGTAACATCTGATTGTCGAAGATCTAGTTAAATTGTATTCTTTGCTTGTAGAATGTCAAGCTACTTGTTTGTGCAATTGATAGGTTGAGAGTTTGTCTTGTCGCTGTTGTCGAATCAAAACTAAGGCATCTCTGGTTCTCTTTCGAATTCCAATGTGCGTGCTGTATTTTTCTCGCTAACCGAAGCAATTTTGTGCTTTTTTATGTTTGATTTACAGTCGAAATGGTTGCCAACGGTGGAGGAGGTCCGCCTAGAGGCAGCGCCGCGGCAGCTGCTAGCTTGCGGCGGAGGAGGCCAGGCGGCGGTGCGGGCGGTGCAGCAGCCGGCGGAGGCGCCAGCACAATGCTCCAGTTCTACACTGACGATGCTACGGGGGCCAAAATGTCACCCAATACGGTTCTCTTCATGAGCATTGGATTCATTGCGGTCGTTGCTCTCCTCCATGTATTTGGTAAGCTTTACTTATCTCGCCATTAGAGGAGCTGCAAGGATTTACTCCCGTTGAACAATCACAGAGATCGATAGTGTCTATGAGCTAACCTAACCAGAAAGGTTTGTCATGAAAGATCTCGATGAGTCGAAGCCCCTTCACTACTTGCATTGGATGTGGATGAACGTTGTGTTTTGGAATTTCGTTTTGATATTTCTGCTCCATTAGTCTGATTGTGGATCTTCTTAACTCTGGCTCGATTCGAGGTGTATTTGTAGATTTTTATCGATTTAAGTCTGACAATTCATATTCGATTTATTTTTTTCTTCGATTAGGAAAAATTCACAACATGTTAATGAATGCTATTTAAATGTCCATTAGTTAGAGCAGTACAATTAGTTAGAACAGTATAGATGTTATTAAAATTGAATTATTTTTTGATTTAGAATTTAAAATTCTCATTTGAATTCAAAAATCTTTCGTTTTTTGATCAATTGATCAAGAGACAGAGTTCTACTCAAATACCCGATCACTTTTTTTTTTGTTTTTTAATTTCTTTTGATAATTTTAGGTGTCCATGTTTATCTATTTTTTCTTATAATTTATTTGTATAAATTTAAAACATAGTTTATGTATGATAAAGAATGACTTTCGAAAAATTCGAACTCTGATATTTTAATTTATTGTTTTAAATATCTTACCTAAGGAAATGCAAAAGCATAATTGACATCGTCACGTGTAATAATTCTGAGTCAATCAAGTTTACTGTGGTAATTTATTAAAATTAATATAACATGTTAGAAAAAAGAATAATTTTTTAATTGAAATATCTTTATATTATAATGAATACGAGGAGGTGTTTTTTTAATAATAAGATAATTGCATATGGTTGTTATATTATTATTATTATTTTTTATTAACACTTAAATATCCGAACTTTGATTAATTTCTAAAATTGACCATAAGTTTTCGAGACACCTCGTTAATAATTGAGTCGAGTAAAATCGGAATACAAGTGACATTCATCGATCATTAAGAATAAATCAAAAAAATATTTATAACTTTTTACGGTTCAGTTTGGACTCCATAATCGCGTCGTCCTCGAACGATGATCTAATATCGAAATTGTACTTCAAATATCGGATAAATTCTTGAGCCTCAAAATTGTTTTTTTAAATTCACTGCTAAACAATATCACAGTATACAATATATATTGAGTGTTCGTTCAACTATCCAACTATTCGATTTTTATGATTATATAGTAATAAAGAATATATAGTAATTTTATAGAGTGCATTATATTTTATTTCTAAATTTGTCGAGCTCATCGAAATTGATTGTCAATAATAAATCTATGATCGTGATTAAATCATTGTCATGTGCGATCAAATCGAAATCGAATTGGATCAGAGTCATCAATATTGTAACATAAATTTGATTAAATTACAGTCGAAATTTGATTGGAAGATAAATTGTTATCATTTAATGAAAAATTACTATGCATTTCTAATTGTGCACGGTATGTCGACGATATCATATAAAATAAATAAATAAATAAAAATATATATTTGTTGGAGAGGAATACATAAATAGTAAAATGGCCGCCAGATCCCCTCCGCGGATTGTTTCTACTTGCTCTCACTCTCTCTCTCTCTCTTTCTCTCACTCTTCCCCGCGGCAAAAGGCAAGGGAGGCGACGACTCGAGATGCAATGGAGGCCGCCAGATCCGCAGCAGCCGCCCCAATCAAACCACAATTTCCCTCAATTCTCGTCGCCGGCCGCGCCACCCGCACCCATGTTCACCGGCCCCGACCGCACTCCCGGCTCCCATCACCGGCGGGCTAGATCCGAACTCGCATTTCGCATTCCGGATGACCTCGACCTCGTCCCTGGGGATTACCTCGCGGCGGGAGCCGCCGACGAGGTGGGCTCCGAAGATGACCTCTTCTGCACGTTTATGGACGTCGAACAGATGGAATGCAAAGTCGAAGAGAGCGGATCCGTCGCAGAGGCTGGTCCTAATTGCGGAGATTGGTCTGCGGAGAACTCCGGAGGCAGGAAGATCGGAAATCCCCCTGGATTGGCATCGGAAAGGCGCAAGCATCGACATAGCGTCTCTATGGACGGGTCGTCGATGACGTCGTCCGCGCATCTGAGGGGTGAGGGAGTGTCCGGGGAGGTGATAGAGGCGAAGAAGTCCATGACCTCTGAGCAACTTGCGGAGCTCGCGGCCGTCGATCCCAAACGAGCCAAAAGGTACCTCGTCTTTGTTAGATGAAAGTTGGCATCTTTCTCTTCATGGGAATCCCGTGCTTGATTCTAAATGTTATTCCGTTCATTTTATCATATCACATATCAAAACGGTGACTCACTTGCAGCAGATGAATAGGAAATGTTGCAATCGCTATTTAATATTGTTATTCCGTTGGGGATTACTGATACATATAAAAAGCAAATAAATATTATACTGGCACACACAAAAACTCAATTTAGATCCCCAAGTTACGACACAGGTATACATTGACTAGGACCTTAATGGTAATTCTAAATGTCTAAGTTCCTTTTTGAGTAGAAAACATCTTAGTTAGTCATGAAAGCATATGAATTTCCTTACATGTTCTTCAATTTTGCTTCCCGAATAAGCTCGTTGGTGTATTGAATATTGATGCTTAATATTTTGAAGCATACGTGTCTATCAATGAAATGCTTAGATTTTGTTCGAACTTTGTCAATGATGTTGTAATCTCATTGTTCAAAAATTGTTGAATGTAGAATTTTGGCTAATAGACAGTCTGCTGCTCGCTCAAAAGAAAGAAAGGCACGTTATATAATTGAACTTGAGAAAAAAGTGCAAACCCTCCAAACTGAAGCTACCACTCTCTTTGCGCAGCTTGCATTGTTTCAGGTGTGTTATTTTAGATTTATTCTTCTGAGTCTATGAGCTACCTGAACAACTGTCCAGAATGCTATATTCATTACTTATTTGATGGGAAGTGACAGAAAATGTTAGACAATGAATCCCCTATATGCTCAGGCTAATGGATCATGCTTTGTCTAATTATTGTTGAAATTATCTAGTTTTTCACACATCGTCCTATGTAGTTTTCGATTATGTTAAGGAGGTCAAGGTACGGCGAACACATTATTCATGTGGCTTAATTCCTCTTCTTTGTTACTACTTTATGATATCCATATCATAAGTGACTCCTAGTGGATATTTAATTATGATCATTAGCATCATCAAGTGTGTTTGCCCAACTATTTAGAGCCACCTATATAAATCTTATCTCTCCATTGAGCTCTATGCAAGGCAAAATCATTGGTAAAATCCAAAATAATTAAATCATGATCTATTACATTGACAAATATTCTTTTGGTCTCTTACACCTTGCACCTTCAACTCTAACAAATTCAGCTTATCTAACTATATAATTTGTTGGTCATCTATGAACATGTCTATACACACCATTTCAACTTTTTTCTGATCTCTTATTTTATCATCTGCTGAAATTGCACCTAATTGTTCTCAAATATTTGTACTTTTATTTTCTTTTCTAATAATTCCACACATTATCTTGGCATTCTCATCTATACTACCTTAAGTTTTTTTCTTTCACATATTGTTTCTCAATAGTCCAAGACTGGCATAATATATAGTCAGTCATACCAAAGTCTTAGAAAATTTTCTTCATAGTTCAAGGAAAACACATCGATCATGCAAGATTTTAAAAACTCCTCTTCATTTTCATTACTCATTCGTTAGTAATAATCTATTAATGATATCTTTATCAATATAACCTTCTTGTTGACTTGTTGAATAATAGTTCCATGTATAAAACTTGGACAGTCTTACTTATGGGGGATTTCATGTGCATTCATTATAAACATCACATCGGTTCTTTACTCGTCGCTGAAAGTACATTTTTATATATTCAGTTTTTGTTTGAGTTGTCTTAAAATCTTTAGTTTCTGAAATTTTCTCTATAATTCAAACTTCAAACTTAATCTAATCGCACTCTCATCATGATATTCCTTTCTTCTCCAAAACCCATAATGTAATGAGGGAAAAATGGAAAGTAGGTTTCGATTCCAAGAAGATATATAAGGGCTATAATTATGTTTGTTGACTAGATGAGGAAAAAAGTGTAAGCAGAGGGAGGCATTTGGTTGTCCTTGGTATAATTAAGACAAGGTGTCACAAGATGCTACCCCATGTAGTTGAGGTCGATGTCTTTTCTTGTTGTATAGTGTTACTTGCATATTTGTGGCAATAGGATAACATATTATTTCTTCCTTGTGGCTTCTTTATTGATTATTAAAAAAAAAAAAAAGGATGACCTGTGGAAAACTAATTTTCTCTAACACTTCTCTTTCTAGAGAGACACAGCTGGGTTGTCTGCAGAGAATACAGAGCTTAAGGTACGGTTGCAAGCTATGGAACAACAAGCTCAGATGCATGAGGGTAAGACTTGTTCCCCTTTGGTTTCATAGGCTGTCATTTTGCTTCTTGGTTCTCTGAGATATGTGGAATGTAGCCTGAATAGATTATTGTTTAGTCAAACAAAGAGAGATTTAAATCTTTCTTGCTCAACCTTGAGGCCAGTAAATTTCCAGTATCGACCGTAAACAAAATGCTGCTTCTTAACTTTGCTTTAGGAAAACTATTTGTTTAATTCGTGGTACTTGTAAGCATTGCCAATATATGGTGTTATGCCTCTCTATCTGGCCATGTTTTAAGAAGAGATTTTTGTATAAGACAATCTTTTTGACATGTATGGACAAATTGAAGCATAATATGGGTTAAGCAAACTTGCAAATAGATGTTAAAAAATTACTCTAGTGAAGATAAGAGGTAAAACTAACATAGGTCATAAGTAGAGAAACTACATGCTACTCATTGCAAATAAAAACAATAGTAGAAGAGAAACCAATATTCAAAACCAACATTAAAAATATTCAAACAATTATAAGAATTTAAACACCAATGCATTTAGTAATCCATTTCATCCCACCAAAATTTTCTGAATCCTTGCTTGTCATACTAATAACTAATTCGACATGCTCAAAATCACAAGTAAAAAAAGGAATTAAACATAAGAAATAATAGCATCATGGTTAAATTCACAAGAACATTTATATAAAAGCAAATAACATTGTAAACAAAGATTCCATGAAAAATCTTAATAATATTTTGAAGAAGAAAACATTATTGTTTAGATGGAGGAATTAAGAAAATACCTTAATGTAAAGAGAGAATGCTGATAAAAGAATTTGACTAGAGGACAAAAATGAAGCATTCATGATGGGATCTTATGACGAAGAAAGCCACCGTCTCTGCATGAAAAAGAATGCTTCACACTTGGATTTTGGTTTAGAAGTACTATTTTACAATTTTATAATGCAGCTGGCAAAGCTGATGGCATATGTTAGGCTTTAGGAATAAGAAAAGTGGTCGATGGATCACCACCAAATTATTCGTGTATTCTCTCTGGAATTAGAGATTTGTTGATTTAGAGATGGACCAGGTAGCTATGGATATTAGATATTAGAATTAAATATTTGATAAAAGACAATGTCAAATTCTAACTTAAGACTGACTGATAAGTTTTATATCTGTAGGTATGACCATAGTCTCCCATTGTATCCAAACACACACGACATCTCTTAGGTTCCAACACACTCCATCAGCTAGAAATTTGCAGCCCCTTAATTTTTTTAGTTGTCACACTACAGAATAATTGAAAATCATCATAACCCCAGGCTGGCAGAGCCAAAAATTATAATCTACCCAGGCTAAAATTTAGTTGCTTGTAGAAAAAAAAAAACCTCGGGCTGCTCGTGGAATTTGCTTTGATTTAGGGCTGATCGGATGAACAATTGAATATAAAAAATAAAATAAAATATGCCCCCGGGCTAAAGCCTAGGTAGACTAACACTTCTCTCCGTTCGCGACCCTAGGCCTCAGCAGGTCCAACATCTCAACCATGCCTGAAGGCGCTTGAAACATAGGTATCCAAAAGTTCTTGTCACCAAGTTGGCAAAAAGACTTGGAAATTATTGTCAAGGTCCTATGTTCATTAAAATTATTTATATATACCTCTGTGTATATATATATATATATGTGGGCAAGTTTTTTGCTTTCCCATTTTATCAAAAAGATCTTACATACATCCAGTTTGCATCATATCTTTGTTTCTTCAGTTTCTTATTTTGAATCTTAGAAACCTGATAGATAAAGGAAATTGAAGATATCCTGAGAGCTCATTTATGTGCTGTTTGCAAAATAAAGCCTCTTAGGAACCGCTGCACCTAAAACCTTTGCATTTCATAGCATAGTGATCTTGTCTGCTGCATGGCATTCTGAAAGGTATTACTGATGACTCCTGTAGCATAATTCTTCATTTCTTAGCAAGATCTGTGAATTTCTGGGAAAATGGTGAAATAGACAAATATAGCTTCTTCTAAGGTATTATTTTGAATTATGTATACATGTCTTTTGTCCCTTGTTTGTTTCTAGTCATATACTGGATTCTAAATCGAAGTTCCTTAAGTTTATTGCTCTTTAGCTAGAGTCAACCTTCCTACTAGCTTGGGGTACATACGCTAGATAACCATGTCAATTATTTTCTACATTCATGAATAGCGAGCATCAAAATTGGCTCCGGGAGTAGAATCCCCTAGGTGTGTGTTTCTGTCAACATCCCAGTTTCTTCCATGGGGAATATTTGTATTTTAGCAGACGCCAGTTTCAGATCAGGCATTTCCGCTCCCATGTTTCTGGTGATTTCAGAAGATTTACTGTGTGTTTCCTTTGCAGCACTAAATGAAGTGCTTCAGCAGGAACTCGAACAGCTCAAGTTTGCGACAGGCGAAATATCGAACCCCTGCAAAATGTCCAATGGGAGATTGCATCATGTAACTTATGATTCATCATTTGCGCTTCCCGACCAACAAACACTCCACCAAGCTACCCAGTTCCACCCTCAATTCCAGCAGTTCCAGTCTGGTGTCTCAAGTAGCTACTTTTCCTGTCACCATAACTCCCTTTCTGATTTGATAGGGCAAGATTCTACCGGAAGGCTGCAGGAATTGGATGTCAGCAAGAGTTCCTTTGTGAAGGTGGAGGGGTCCTCGGATTCTGGGAATGGAAGCAAAAAGGTTTAGTGTGGCCGTCGCTTAAACTAATCATTGTCGTTGTGATGTATTCTATCTACTCTTTTCTTGCCAGTAGAAATTGTATCCAATTTCTTTTTGTTCTTAAAGGAGTGCATTTTTTTCTCTTCTTCTCCGCTTTGTAAGTCATGTTTTCTAATTGGTAATACAATACTATTGTGTTTATTTTATTCGCTTTCATTCGGATTGTTTCCGGTGTTACTTGCATTTATGAGATTCCGGAGTTGCCCCTTTTTGTCCAGCGACCTAAGTACCGCCCAATGATGCAAAGATTGAAATCCGTTAATTTAATGGTCTATCAGCAGTGATCATCGTCGAAAGTAAATTCTGATAGATTTTGATCGAGATGAGTAACAGCGATATAGAGGAATGTACTTCACATTTGCGAGAGATTGATCCATTGTCCTATGATGCAATGTCTACATGCGCTAGTCATTAGGTCCTTCCCGCGGGAGCAATCTAAGCATCGCCAAGGACCATGAGATTAGGGGTGTGTAATCGGTTAATAATCGAATCGATCGAATCGATTAAATTAAAATTGAATAAATTATTTTTTTAATAAATCGAATTGATCGAATTTTTCAATATAATCGAATCGATAAAAAATTAGTTTATTATATTGAAAATTGAATCGATTGAATTTTTTATATTCTCATATTAGTAAATTGATTATATTCAGTCGACTGATGATGGTGAAAATCGTGGAGTTCGAGATAATCAATCGATTAATTTGTATTAATCAGTCGATCGATATGATAAATTAGTTGACCGATAGATTTCGATTTGATTTAATTGATTATTTTTATTTCGGAATCAAAATAGAATTCAATAAACGGATTAAATCGATATATTTAAAAAAATAAATAAATTTCCAAATTAATTTATTGAAATTAACTGAATTTTTGTTCGCCCGGCCATCGGACGGGGAGACAAAACTCAAAAACAAAGAAGATAATAATAATAATAATAATAATAACAATAATAAATTAAGAAAAACATTGTACATCGACCGTCAATTAAGGAAAACATTTCGTAATCAGGCAATTTGTTAATTGGAAACGAACGTGTTTGTTAAGGAAATAAAGCTACAAGAATCGACGTCGCAGCTTCCGAGTTCTAACTGCATGCGACTCCTAAAGCCTTCTTCATATCGGTCGTCGGTTAATTTTTCCTCGCCGGAAAGATGACGTCCATGCTGCTGCCGCTGCCGCCGGGATCATTGAACATAGCGTCGGCGAGCTCCGCCACCGAACCCTCCGCGTCTCTGCCGCGGCCCTGCGGCGCCGGGGGGGCGGCCGTTCCTTGCTGCGAGCCGCCGGTGGTCCCCTGCAGCCAATCAGGGACCCGCCCCATCGTCGCGTGATGCGACGAGGACGACGCTGCCGATTGCACGACTTCGCCGGAGCGGACTTCGATGGCGGGGAGGAGGAGCGGGACCGGGAAGGTCTGACACGTGTGGCTGCCGTAGTAGGTGACCTCGAAGGCGTAGGGGTCGCCGTCGAGCCGCTGCACTTGTTTCTTCGCCTCGCAACCGTAGAAGCTCTTGTGCGTGCAACGGTAATAACTCCTGCCAAAATTATAAATTTATTTAAAAATAAAATAAAAATATTTATTTCCTAAAAAAAAAATAATTTAAGATTTAATTAAAATTATAAACCTAGGAAATCTCGAATTTAGTATGTCCTTTTGGCCATACTTCCGCCACGTGTGACCGTCGTCCGGTGGGTTGTCCACGTTCCCGGTTCTCATCGCCGGCACTCTTATCGTCGTCTTCTCCTTCCTAGAAATTAATCCATCGAGCCAAAATTTTAATCGAAAAGTTTTTTTTCCTTCAAAAAAAAAAACAAAAATAAAAGCTTAGTTTCGTTGACTCGTCGTTCGGTCAACACTTTGACCATGTATTTTCTGACTCAACGAAATGTAACGAAACGGCAGTTTCATTTCCGTCAGAGTCTTCTCTGAATTAAGCGAAATTATATTGTGCCCCTTTATTTTTTTTAATTTCAAGAGCATTGTAAATACGAAGATAAAATCATAAGGAAAAAAAAATGAAACGAAATAAAATTACAAAATTAAAGGGGTGAATTATTTTATAATCATAATTTTCTCTGAATTATTTTAATATCGGTGAAATTCTTTTTAAAATATCCGATCGAATTATTATAATATTAATTAAAACGATTTTAATCTTTATTAAAAATATATAATATCGAATCAAAACTACTTTGATATTAGTTATAATATTAGATAAAAAATTACTCAAAAAATTATTTAAAATATTTCAATTTAATTAAAAATAAACGTAAACTAAGAAAATCGAAACAGAAATATTTTTACTAATTAATATTCTCCCCCTTCGAATTCCACGAACCTCTTTCTCGACGCTCGTTGTCCCGACGGCGACGACCCGGCGTCGCCCGGCCGCGACGCAGCAGCGCCGCCCTCCAAGACCTGTTCCGCCAACTCCAACGCAGCCGGCGCGACCGCGGAGGGCTGGGGCATGCGGTCCCTGAGCGCCGCGGCAGCCTTGCGAAAGGCGCCGGCGACGTCCTCGCAGGAGGTGAGGACGTAGTGGGGGTCGACAGCGCCGGCGGGGAGGCGAAGGGAGCGGTCCAGTTCGCGGGCCAGACCGCACGCATCGAGGATGTGGGTCAGGATCCGGTCCATGTCGGGTCGACCGGTTGGGATTGGACCAGGATTTGGCAGACAGGAGCATCTATGTATTTATATACAAGAGGTGGATTTGAAGAGATCAGCTAGTGTAAAGAATGGGATGAAGAAAGAGGACTGAGGACTTGGTCCAAGTCAGGGGGTTTAATTTTCGTTCTCGGGTCGCAGGGAAGACCGTCCCGGTCTAAATTTAACTCGAAGGCCTTCGCTTTCAACAACTTGAATGTTCTAATTCCACCATTTTATGGTTTTCTTTCCTGATTGACTTCCACCCTTTTTTTTTTTTTCACTTAAAAAAAAAATGAAAAACAGAGAATTCAAAATTAGAGCATTTGATATTAATAGATTTGTTATGCGAAGTCTAATGGTGTGCGAAAATGCATAAAAATTTTATCATCGGAACACTCTATTTGAACATCCTTTTCACTTCCACGCTCCAAGATTCACTATTGTTCGATATAGTTGGCGAACGATCGAATTTTAATTAAATTACGATTAAAATATGTCGAATTACGATGGTCAAATCACGATTCGACTTCGAACTCGATTGAATTAGTATTAGAATTTAATCGAGTCCGTCAGTGAGTTAACGACGATGTTGACCTTAATAGATTTAAATAGAAATAAGTCATTGAAAAATATTATGCTATTTTTTTAAATTATTATAGAACCCTATAATAATTATAAATTATTATTATTATTATTATTATTATTTTCCTGGATCGTTCGGCTTCGCCAAACAATTCTTCTAGATCCTTCGGCGATCGACGATCCCCCCACCCCAAGCCATCCTGCGTTCGTTAATTCTCCTTCTCCGGCCTCCTGCAGAATCCCCAATGTCGCCGGACGCCGTGCTTCTTCTAGGGTTCCTTCTGGGGCTCCTCCCCCTAGGCGAGGCTTCGATCCACGAGTACTCCAATGGCGTCTTCGCCCCGCGCTCCAATTCCTTCTTCTTCCACGGCGGAAGTGAGGGTCTTTACGCGTCCTCTGAAGTCAACATCACCGCCCCGGCGTCCGACGGGAATTCCTTCGTCCAGTGAGCTTCCCTTCCCTCTACAGCTCTACTCTCTCCGATCTCGTACTTTATGCCTCCGATCTGTCCTGGGTGGCGAATTTTGTACATTGCCCTCTTCTCGGCGTAGCTTTTATTGGATCGTGCTTGATGTCGGTATTTGTTGTTGTTGAATTGTTTGATCGAATTCAGGAACTTCATTCTATAGTAGAATTGCTATCCTCGAAAGTGTTCTTTTGCAACAATGTGTATATTGGGGCAAACAAAACAAAAAGTATACAGAAATTGTATTTATATTCCCCCCAAAATCAAATATTTCTAATTTGCTTTAATGTGTTTCTTTGTTTTTTTTTGCCTTGTTTGCATAAACAGTTACATTAACCAAGCGGAAAGATAAATAACTGCTGAAGCATAGTGGTTGTTTTTTTGTACTTGAACAAGCTGTGAGTGATACTGATACCTGGCCTCAATTTGTCGACCTGTATGTCAATATGTTATAGGGCAGTGTTGCATGCACAGTGATTGCTAGAATGATTTGACAAGGACTGGCGTATAATGAGCTCAAGACAGGTCTTATAGGGCACTTTATTATATTTTTCTTCTGTATACTACTTCATATGTAGGTAGGCATTAAATAGTTTTAAGCATGTTTTTCCTCCATGATTTACTTTGGAATTAGATAGCCTGGTGCACTTTAAACTCAATAAAATATATATAAGCTAGAGACTGACACTGACTACAACCTGAATAGAGATAGGCAAGTTAGGCCTAGAGATACTTCATCAGAAATATATGGAATTTTTTTTTATTAAATGGGTATCATTTCTCTCAAATATAAACCACTATAGCTAGTCAATGTATCCTCCAGGTTTGATCTTGTAATATTCAAACGGACAAAAGAGTCAGCATCCAAGCACGGTGATATGCAGCAAAAGACTGGAGTAATTGAAGCTATACTAGTTGAAATCCAAGACAGGGACAAGATTGGTGGTAGATTCTTGGACACTGATGATATATGCTGCACCCGTGAGTTGCATGATCAGAACATCTGTAAAGTAGGAGAAGTGATCATTCGCCCAAGTCAGGATAACTCAGATGGACCAGTACGTGTGCAAACATTTTTTGATGGAAATAATGAAGAGGCTACCATGAATGCACAAGCTATTCCTATCAAGAAAACTGGAATGTACTATCTTTACTTTATGTTTTGTGATCCACAACTTGTGGGCACTGTAATTAAAGGTAGAACTGTTTGGAGAAATCCACATGGCTATCTTCCTGGGAAAATGGCTCCTTTAATGGCATTCTATGGATTCATGTCATTGGCATATCTTTTGCTTGGTCTCTTTTGGTTTCTCCAATTTGTGCGACATTGGAAGCAAACACTGAATCTTCACTATCATATTACAGCTGTTATTGCTTTAGGCATGTGTGAAATGTCTTTTTGGTACTTTGAGTATGGAAACTTCAATTCTACTGGAACTCGGCCTATGGGTATAACCATTTGGGCAGTCACTTTCACGGCCATCAAAAAGACTGTTTCTCGCCTTCTGCTTCTTGTTGTCTCAATGGGCTATGGTGTTGTCAGACCAACATTGGGTGGCATAACAATGAAAGTTGCTCTTCTCGGGGTTGTATATTTCATTGCCTCGGAAGCTCTAGAACTTGTTGAGCATTTGGGAAACATCAATGACTTTGCTGGAAAAGTAAGACTGTTCCTGGTGCTGCCTGTTGCTCTTTTAGATGCAACCTTCATTGTCTGGATGTTTTCATCATTGTCAAAAACTCTTGAAAAGCTTCAGGTAACCCGATCCATGACATCCATGTTAGATTGCTGTTGAGTTCACTTGATGATTGTCTTACAGATTTCTTTGTTTTTGCTAGTAGCTATGACATTTCATATTCTGCATCATATAGTAAAAGAGGAATGTGTGATCTATTAATGAGTTCATGCAGTCTTTGACAATGATTGTATTTTGTGGCATGAGGTTGTATGTCAGTATTGCCTTAACATACTTCTAAAGCACAGGATGAACTATAATATAAAAGTTGGCATGCCATTTTGTTTGGTCTGTAGGTCTGTGCCACTATACTTGACAGTTTGACTGATTTAATTTAAAAAGTCTTGCCTATTTTCTGCATATAATTCCTTGATTGAAGCCCAAAAATTTTATGAACAAACCAAATAGAAAATTTGTACACTAGCTCTGGATGTAGCACTTTAGACATTGGAAGGTAATTGGAGTTGCTTGAACTCTAGAACAGCATTTTCAAAAAATCTGCACTTATAACAGATTAATCATCTTCTTGTGCAATCTTTGAGAAGCAATTGTTCACGATCTATAAGGAGTAAAACATAAGAGGAGAAATAAGGTTGCAACGGGAAACAAATTTCAAATGCTATAAATTTGTGAACTCCCTCCTCTTTAAATATTACATTTAGGATTTAATTATAAAGTTAACATTTTCATAATTCATCAACGGATCAAAAATTGAGTTGTCCTTTAGATCTATTTACTATTTTATACATCATTTTCACAAATTTTTTTTCATCTCATGTTGAATTAATAAACTGGAATTGATATCAGCTGAAATGCAACCTGTCAATCATGAACATCTACATGCATCTGCAATGTGGACTCCAAATTTATGCGTCTAAATGAGAAAAGAACTGAAACATGATTACCTCATGCAAGGCTACTAAACCAGGTCTCTGGTATTGCTTGATGCTCTTGCATCAAATTGCGCAACTCTAAAGATTACTATAACAGCATCCACGTTAAAAGGGCATGTGTCTTATTCTATATTGTTGATTTACTGATTCTCTCTCACCATTCATCTTGCTCTAAATACTGGCATGTTGCTTCAGGTTAGGAGAAACACAGCAAAACTGGAACTATATCGCAAGTTTACCAATACTCTTGCTGTTTCTGTGCTTCTATCAATTGCCTGGATTGGCTATGAGGTAAGAAGAAGCCATAGTATTGTAATTAAATTCGAGTTAAATTATCATATATAATAAAATTACTTAAGCTCAAGCGACTTATTTATGCTTCATTGCTTTGTTCCCACAAGGCAACCTTGTATCTCTATCTATGTTATGCTATCCCTTTTATATGTCTTACTGGAATACCTAGTTTTGAAGGGGAGTATTGACGCAACGGTAAAGCTGTTATCTTATGACCTAGAGGTCATGGATTCGAGTTCTGAAAACAACCTCTTGCAAAGTAGGATGAGATTGCATATAATAAATCATTCTCTAGAACCTCACATCACGGGAGTTTTGTGTACCGGACTGTCCTTTTACTGGAATACCTAGTTTAACCAGTATATATTGTAAAAGGAGGTTAAACACTTACTAAAACCCTAACCTCACATATAACTGTTTTTGTCCTTTGGGGGAAAAAAAATCAGTTTGTAGCATTATGCTGTTGCTAATCAACATCAAGAAGAGATAGACATGCTGTGTAGGCAGAGTGCTCGATGCAAATGTGTTTATTTTAGCCATGAAGCGATGATTTTCAGCAAACCAGTAAAACCAGTTTATGCCATTTATTACTTTCTAGTTAACCTGAAATATACTCATGTTTTATTGCAGTTGTATTTTAACGCAATTGATCCGTTAAGTGAACTTTGGCAAAGGGCTTGGATTGTCTCTGCGTTCTGGAGTGTTCTCTCTTTTGTACTCCTTGGAGTTATCTGCATCCTGTGGGCTCCATCTCAGAATCCTACTAGGTACACCTTGGTGTTTTTTCTTTGCTTGTTGCAGGGTTTTTGAAGATTCTTTTCTTTTTCGTATATGAAGTAAAATCTATGTTGAGTAAGTTGATGCTGCTGCTCTCAACCTTGATGCATCTTTTATATTTGAAATATCAATTCCTACTTGAAGGTTTGCCTTGACAATTATCACTACTGTGGAATTCTTCCATTTATGGCTATAACTTCATTTAATTATATGATTAGATTGTTTGTAGACTTTGCTATACATCTGTGTGATTGTGTTACTTGCAGATATGCATATTCAGAGGATACAAATGATGACTTCGATGATGAGGGTCCTCTTACTGGAAGCGGTGCCAGAGGAATTGGTGATCCCTTGTGCAAACTGGAAAGGAAGGAAAGAAAGAACATTGATCATACATTTGTGTCGGCAGGTGACCATGAGGAGGATAAAAGAGAGTAGTAGAATTCCTCCCCGGCATGGGGTTTGGATCTACCTTTCTTGTTCTGGTATGCCACCTAGTCACTTCTTATATGTATGTTAAGAAGAACTAGATTATTGGTTATACAACTTTTACTTGGTTCTTACAATTTAATCTACCTGCAAGCATGTTTTGACTATTGTTTAACATCAGTGAGTGAGTTCAGCTTATGCCATCTGTTTGTATAACATTGTATATCTTATTGAAAACAAATAAATTTTATTCAATTAGTTATAATGTAACTAGAAATGTTCTATCTAGCTAATTGTTTTGTGAAGCAGTTTTATAAAGTTGGAGGAACTAAAATAATAATTTAACTTACACTAAGTCAAGATGATTATTAGATAGTAATGTGTAATTTAGTTATCATTTATAAAGATTGTAAATAGGTCTAAAGCTGTAAAGCAAAAAAGGGGAGGACGGGTTAAAGAATGGACAATGGTTGTTCTTTTCTCCAAAGTAGCACGATATAAAAGGAGAATGAATGGTCACATCTATGATCCATTTACCATCTTTATATATATGAAAGCTAGTGAATACCACAAGGCCAAACAAACAAGTTAAGTAAAAGAGAATACGACTAGGATATTTATATTATGAATATCAAATTTTTGGAATTTGTTATATTGTTGTATAAGTGTATTAGTTGTGACATATAATGATCTATATCTTCTTTCTTCTCGGAGTTCAACATCTGATTGATTGGGCGTAACACTTGATGGAGCACAAATTCAATCACTTTAATAAATCATTTGAACACTCTGCAAAAGTCAGGAATCTGTCCAACTAATAGCCCCCTGCTACCCGTCCCAGGGCACTGACAAGAGGGAGGTAAATTGCGGGGGGACAAAGTCCCTTGACACGGTGGCAGGGTAGGGAGGGGTCCATCTGAAATCAGAGAGGATTTTAGACCCCTCATCCGACATCGAATTCAACCTATTCTGCAAGCAACACTCTGCCCTTACCATTGCGCCATCTCCGTGAGGACAATCATTTGAACACTCGAACCATTAAATAGGGGTATTTTATTTACTGCAGTACTAATATGAACAGATTTGGCCTACCCTCTGCTGAATGTCATTATATACTTTGTTATCTCCACATTTTTAAAAGCATTTAAACTGGATTCTGATTGGCCCTTTTTCTGAGTTGGGACCAAACATGGAAAGAACGTAACAAAGTGACTGAGGCTCGGGATAAAAGGATTACCTCCAAAAGACACAGTGGTCTAAAGTGAAATGTGCAGGGAAGATGAGAAAGAGGGACCATTGAATCTCACTCCACTAGAAAATGGATCCAATTAGTTGGATCTGATGGATCGGTTATTCATCGGAGTATTCTATTCGCAACAAGCAATTAGTTAGAAACTCTTAAATCTTGCAAGATAGAACAGTTGAAAAATCTTGATAACCTGCATCTAATCTGATATTCTCATTTGCACCACCCGAATAATGGTTTTGTTAGTCATGCCCTTGATCGTTTCAGTTTTTCCAGGTTATCAGGGTACCTGATATTCTCGATAACTAGTTAGTTTTTATTTTTATTTTTTTATTTTGAACCATTGAAGTAATTGTTATGTTCTGTTCGTTCGTTTTAATTAATACAATAACTTAAAACATTTTTAGCTATCAATTCCAATGTGTTGTCTATTTGTTTGGTGCTGCATGATGGAAACCACCTCTCTGATTGTCGGTATTGTTTTGCCAGGAAATAACGCTGTTCCCAGCTCAATGATCATTTATGTGTCGATCGCGTATAGATCGGTATAGGTGACGACGTTCCTAATGTTCATATTTGTTCATATATGTCGAGTAAATTGTAGGTTGTCACATAATGGAATTCTATTGAATGAAGTTACAAAATTGTATTAAGTTGCAGAATACATTGTTGGATCTACAATTCAATACACGTTGAATTTAGCAACTTTTTATTATCGAGAAGTCAAAAAAAAAATTTCAGCATCGCGGATATATGGATTTAAACTTTGTATATTGGTAAAAAGTTTTCTGAATCTAATTTCCTTACCAATAGACCAAACCATTATTGATCTGTGAGAGTGTTTTTTTTTTTAAGTCGTCGAGCAGGTACCTAACACAATTGCATTGAAGGATATTGACAAATTCACCGTGTGGATATGAGAGGTGATTACGTTGGTCGCAGTTTGAGGAAGAGAGAAAAATTACGAAGAAATTAAAAAATAATGAAAGATTTTTGAATCCGAGGGATATCCTCTCATCAAATAGGTGGTAATTGCTTAGATAGATGTCACATCGATTTTAAATGAAGAGGAAATGTCTTATTAGATTTATGATCTTTTTCATATAAAAGAACCACTTATAAATTTTTTCATGATTATCTATCATCATCACATCTTTATAAAATGTTAGAATTGTAAATCTAGCCTCCGCGGGAAGGGACTAGTGGCTAGCGCATGTAGAAAGTTACATAAATGGACAACGGGTAAATTCCTCGCAAAAGCGAGTTTCGTCCCTCCATGTGTTGGTTACTAGTCTCAAGGGCCAAAGGTCCACCGTGATTTATCTCCTTTACGATGGCCCGGGGGCGGGCTGGTAGGGGCCGCTAGGTTAGCGGTTCCAATCTTTTGCACAAATAGAATTGTAAATCTAGCGGTCTCCATTGATCCATCCCACAGTCATTATAAAGGAAATAAATCATAAAGCTCTATGGACTTTGACGTAGTGATCAAGATACATGAAAGACATCTGAATTCAGAAAAAAAAATTTAGATCTTCTTCGAAATTAACCCATGTCATTTCTATAAATACCGTAGTATCTTAATCATTACATCATTCCTAGGAAGACTTATTTATCATCATCGCGATTTTATAACATATATGAGTTCAGTTAAATTATACTTTTATGAAATTGTAAATCAATTAAAGATACGTGGTTGAACTAACTAATAATAGTTATTTAATTTCACTTGTTTTTTTAAAAATGATCTATAAAAACATATAATGTATTAATAAAATTTGTGATTTGGTTCAGCTTGATTTAGCTTAATATTAGCATAGCAAAAAAAAAAAAAAAATCTATCAAATCAAAAAAGCATTTTAGCTTTAAAAAAGGTATTTTACTTGTTAAACGCTTTAATATCAATAAAAGTAGGACAACTAACTATCTTAAAAGGTAAATTGGAAAAAAAATTGGATAAATTTGTCAATGATTAAACAAAGTAATCACGATCGAGAGTGTATTTTTAATTCGGAAATGATATAGGATGATTAAAATATGACGATATTTACAGAAATATCATGGATCGATTTAAAAAAAAATTAAAATTCTTTTCGAGATTCAGAGCTTGATTTTGTATTGCTCGGATTCTAATTTAGGTAATTTTTTTTTTTCACTTTTGCACTTTTAAAAAAAAATTATACGCTCGGAGAGAAAAATTAATCCCGTGATTAATTTAGATTTAGTCCGGAGTTTTAATTATTACATTAAAATTTATAAGATTTTTTATATATATATATATATTTTTTTATAATAGTTATAGGATAGATGGATAGAGATTATTAGATTGAGAATTTCAATCTTTGCCGCTGTCGAATACTTCAAACTAATAAATAAAATTCACCATCGCCGTTTCCTCAAAAAAGCGCTGCTTCGAGGGACCTGTGAAACTTCATGGTGCCCAGGTTGTGTGGGCCCCGCCGCCACCCTCCCGTGCCCCGCCTCCCCGCATCCATCAGACGGCTGCCCGGCGCGTGATCGGTCTCTCGGACCCCGCGATCCCGCCGTTGATCCTCTGGCAAATAGCTGGCGAAACGCGGTGGCGTTCGGAGAGGAAGCAAGAGTTACCGTCGCCACGTCGGTGGTGGATGACAGCGAGAGGAGAGATGGCGCCCAACCTCACACGATTTGAGGACGGAGAGATCGGAGAGTTCGGAATCCGGAAAAACGTGGTCGTCGTCTATGAGCTGCAAGAGCCGTTTTTCTAAATCTCCGCCTGTCGGATCTCGCCGGAGGTATTTCCTTCCTCTTCTCGCTAGATCTGCTTGCATTTTGACGATTTTGAGTTGAAACTCGATGTTTCTGACTAAACTTGCAGGATTTTCCTTCTGTCGATTTGTTTGTTTTGAGTTAGCAAAAATGCGAGAACTCGAGTGAGATTTCGAGGTTTTTCCTCCGAGATCCAGTTTCTTGCTGTAGCTAGGGTTCCTCCCTTCCTAGATCGGAGCCCCGCCTTGTCGAAACCTCACCTTTTGCCAATGGTGAACCATCACCATTTCAGTTGGCCCTCGGCCTTTCTCCTTGCTTCCTTCCTCTTGCTCGTCGCCATGTTTTTCTTCGTCGCCGCTGATGAAAACTATAATGTATTAATAATCATCCTCCTGAACTGCGGCTCCTCTGGGCAGGCCAATGACTCAGATGCCCGTGTTTGGAACGGCGACACTGGATCGAAGTTTGCCCCTTCGCTGAACTCCGCCGGCCTCACGGCTACCCGGCTAGACTCCTGGGTCCAGGTCCCGGAGATACCTTACAAGACGTCCAGGATCTTCACCTCCGCGTACACCTACTCGTTCCCCGTCGCCCCTGGCCGCAAGTTCATCCGCCTCTACTTCTACCCTTCCAATTACTCCACCCACGCCCCGTCCGACGCCTTCTTCGACGTCGCCTGCAACAACCACACCCTTCTTAGCAACTTCAGCGCCTTCCTGACCGTCAATTCTCTCAACTACGCCTACCTCACGCGTGAGTACTCCGTGAACGCCTCCACCGGCGGGCTGGACCTCACTTTCACCCCATCAAGCTCCCACCCAAATGCCTTTGCCTTCATCAACGGTATCGAAATTGTGTCGATGCCGGACATCTTCGCCATAGGAAGTCCTAACCTTGTCATGGGTGGAAATCTTTTGCCATACCCTATAGATCCAGATATGGCAATGGAGACGATTGTTCGGCTCAATGTGGTTCCAATTCCTTTCTCCTATTCAGGATTCAGGCCTGTATCGCACTTGGCGCGATGATTCAGAGTATATCTTGGGGCTGCTTTCGGCGTGAGCTACTCTAATGACCCCAATGTCAGGTTGTTACACTGCCGGCGTACCCGCCTACACTGCACCCTTGGATGTTTATCGACAGCTGCGATCCATGGACCAGATTCAAACGTTAACATGAACTACAATTGATCCTCTGGCAAATACGGTCGATGCTGGTTTCTACTATCTTTTGAGGTTCCATTTCGAGATACAGTATCCGATGACAAAGGTGAATCAGAGAGTGTTTGATATCTATGTTAACAACCAGACTGTGCAGAGAATGCCGATGTTATCGCATGGAGCCACGGAAAAGTAAGCCTGTGTTTTTACGACCGGAAGTGGGCAGATGGATATGGGTTGCTCTCCATCCAGATTCTGAACAGAAGCCACAGTACTATGATGCTATCTTGGGCTAGACTCCTGGGTCCAGGTCCCGGAGATACCTTACAAGACGTCCAGGATCTTCACCTCCGCGTACACCTACTCGTTCCCCGTCGCCCCTGGCCGCAAGTTCATCCGCCTCTACTTCTACCCTTCCAATTACTCCACCCACGCCCCGTCCGACGCCTTCTTCGACGTCGCCTGCAACAACCACACCCTTCTTAGCAACTTCAGCGCCTTCCTGACCGTCAATTCTCTCAACTACGCCTACCTCACGCGTGAGTACTCCGTGAACGCCTCCACCGGCGGGCTGGACCTCACTTTCACCCCATCAAGCTCCCACCCAAATGCCTTTGCCTTCATCAACGGTATCGAAATTGTGTCGATGCCGGACATCTTCGCCATAGGAAGTCCTAACCTTGTCATGGGTGGAAATCTTTTGCCATACCCTATAGATCCAGATATGGCAATGGAGACGATTGTTCGGCTCAATGTGGGTGGCCAATTCCTTTCTCCTATTCAGGATTCAGGCCTGTATCGCACTTGGCGCGATGATTCAGAGTATATCTTCGGGGCTGCTTTCGGCGTGAGCTACTCTAATGACCCCAATGTCACAGTTGCTTATACTGCCGGCGTACCCAACTACACTGCACCCTTGGATGTTTACTCGACCGCGCGATCCATGGGACCAGATTCAAACGTTAACATGAACTACAATTTGACATGGATTGTCACGGTCGATGCTGGTTTCTACTATCTTTTGAGGTTCCATTTCTGCGAGATACAGTATCCGATGACAAAGGTGAATCAGAGAGTGTTTGATATCTATGTTAACAACCAGACTGTGCAGAGGAATGCCGATGTTATCGCATGGAGCCACGGAATAGGTAAGCCTGTGTTTGAGGACTATGTTGTGGTTACGACCGGAAGTGGGCAGATGGATATGTGGGTTGCTCTCCATCCAGATTCTGAACAGAAGCCACAGTACTATGATGCTATCTTGAATGGTCTTGAGGTCTTCAAGGTTCAAAACAGTAATGCTAGTCTTGCTGGACTTAATCCGCTGCCGAGACCTCAGCCGCTGGTGGATCCTAGCCGGATTTCTGGGAAGTCGACTGGCCACAAGGGTAGAGCTGCAGTCGTCGCCGGTGGAGTGGCTGGAGGGTTTGTTTTCCTGATTGCTTGTTTTTGTCTTGTGGGATTCTGCAGGCGCCACAAGGCCAAAGGGAAGGATGCAGGTAGCAGCGATGGGCCTTCCGGTTGGCTACCTCTCTCACTATATGGCAATTCTCATTCGGCGACATCAGCCAAAACAAATGCCACCGGCAGCTATGCCTCTTCGCTCCCTGCCAACCTCTGCCGCTACTTCTCATTCGCAGAGATAAAGGCTGCAACCAAAGGTTTTGATGAGTCCCTCCTCCTTGGCGTTGGTGGATTCGGAAAGGTCTATTGCGGTGAGATAGATGGTGGGACAAAGGTCGCTATAAAGCGCGGTAATCCAATGTCGGAGCAAGGTGTGCATGAGTTCCAAACTGAGATTGAGATGCTGTCGAAGCTCCGGCACAGGCATCTTGTCTCCTTGATTGGTTATTGCGAGGAGAACTGCGAGATGATCCTCGTGTATGATTATATGGCACACGGCACACTCCGAGAGCATCTATACAAGACTCAGAACCCACCCCTCACCTGGAGGCAACGACTTGAGATTTGCATTGGAGCTGCCCGTGGACTGCACTATCTCCATACGGGCGCTAAGTATATCATCATCCACAGAGATGTGAAGACCACAAACATCCTGCTAGATGAGAAATGGGTTGCTAAGGTTTCAGATTTTGGTCTCTCCAAGACTGGCCCGACGCTCGACCACACCCATGTCAGCACAGTCGTGAAGGGTAGCATTGGATATCTTGACCCGGAGTACTATAGGAGGCAGCAACTTACCAATAAGTCGGATGTTTACTCATTTGGGGTTGTGCTGTTTGAGGTCCTTTGCGCGAGGCCAGTTCTTAATCCAGCACTTCCAAAGGAACAAGTTAGTTTGGCTGAGTGGGCAGTGCACTGCCAGAAGAAGGGGATACTCGATCACATCGTGGATCCCTACTTGAAGGGCAAGATTGCACCGCAGTGCCTCAAGAAGTTCGCGGAGACTGCCGAGAAGTGTGTGGCAGATATCAGCACAGAACGACCGTCCATGGGCGATGTTCTCTGGAACCTTGAGTTTGCCCTCCAGTTACAGGAGAGTGCTGAGGAAAGTGGCAGCATCAGTGCTGGTATATCCGATGAAACCCCTATGATGATTGGAAATAAAGTCGTCGATGATCCATCCATGGAACCGAGCATCACGACGACATCCACCACCTCGATAAGTATCGGAGGGCAGAGTCTAGCCAGTGTCGACTCGGACAGCTTGACCCCTAGTGCTGTGTTCTCACAGATCATGAACCCGAAGGGAAGGTGAGCTCGAAGGCCATTCCGTGCTTCAATCTTCAACATAAAGCTCTAGTACTTTCTTTTCTTTTGATTTGATATTAAGGTCTCTGTTAACTGAATTTGTTTAGTTCGCATTGTAATGTTATTCGACATTATGTTTTTAAGTAGCACCTGGAACTCGAATATATATCGTGTATTGTGTAATCTCACGAATGAAATGGTTGTGTAACAAGACGAAGTATTGGTTTGTTAGTAGAACTATAGAATGTTTTGCTATGTTAACCTGATTGGATTGGTCCTTGGTATTCGATTTCTGTTAATAACTGCCGAACGCAAAACCTCAAAGAAAAAGGACTGCTCAACGTGCTCTTGATCTCGGCAGTTTCTCGGGATATCAGGCATCTCCAAATTAGATATTTAAGCGAAATAGAAAGCAGAGCAAACACTGGCGTTGGGATCATCGCAAAAGAACGAGGCATATGTAAGAAGCAGCAGCAATTCAAAGTTTGATTTCTTCGTACGCAAACGAATAGAATCATTCTTCTCCACTCGTCTGCTTGCTTAACTTTTAAGTTAGATTCAGTGATCGAACAAAGTCCACGCTTTTTCAAGCTGCTCGATCCCCTATGCTTCGGTGGTTTGAGCAGTACTTTAAATCCTTTTTTCATCTACCTATATTAACTGTCCAAACATTTCCTTGAAGTAGGTTCTTGTGCCGGATTCAGACCCAATGGAATTCTCGGCGGCCTGCTGCGCAAACTAAGCTTTGTGTCCACAGTACCAGCTCAGCTTCAAGGAATGGTTTGTGTCCCACTTGTACCGGCTAGCAACGTGTTAATCTTCGTTGTCACCCATTGCTGACGACCCAATTGGCCTCTCAGCGATGGCCGACCTCGTTCCTTGGATCGACATCATTATTGAGACCCAATTGACGTTGTAGCAACGCTCATTGTCAACCGTTTTATCATTGCCATCTTAACGCGTCTTGTTTTGCCTAGAACCTAAATAAAAAGGACAATTTGAACCTGTCATACACAAGGCATATAGATAATCTGGCCATCTTCCTTGCTGACCAAGATCTGGAAATCAATCCCTGCTCTGCGACCAGTCAGCGAGCGTCTGATACAACTGTCTTTTCTTGTTCTCCATTAATTTTCCCTCTTCTTGAAAGTATCCTATGACCCAAACGCCTTAATCATTTGACTCAATATAGTTTATCTGAAATTAATATCATTCTCAGAAAAATGAGCACGTGTCAAATTTATTCAAAGTTTGACTTAAAGAGTGATTTTTATCAAATTGTTATGCACTCGACTCAATTGAATGGATCACTTTTTGAATTCCAAATGGATTTTTTGAACGATTAGCAATGTCATTCGAACTTAAAAATGTCCTAGCAATTTTTCAGAAGAAAATGAATGTTTACTTCAAAAGTACACAGGATTTTATAACAGTTTACATTGATGACATCTTGTATTTTTCCAGAATGAGTCAAATCATGCTTAACACTTACAGATAATGTTGGATATAACACCAGAACATTTTCAAATAGTTTTAACAAAACTGGTAAATCCTGCCAGTGTATTTACATTTTTTTTTTTTATAACAAGGAGGCAAATACTTAATTACTGTTGAAATGGTAAACAGGCTACAGATGCAATAATGTCAAGCTCAAAACTGTAGGGAAACAAATCTCGAGAAATTCTTTTCTTGTTGGTTCTTCAAAGGCAGAACAAACAGGTTGAATGCCCAGATCAAGTGCCTTTCCGACGGTTTACACGAGCAACAAAACCAGCTTTGATAGGTGCAACAGAGCGCGAAGAGCCACACTGCAGAAAAATGAAGAAATTCATCGTGCCAAAAAGCAAACGAATACAAGAGTGGAAGAAACAACCAGAAAAAAAAAAATAGGGACCAGAAGAGGAGAAACAAAAGGAAAAGAATTCAGGGACTCGGATGAGGACAGACATTGACAATGGGAAAAACTAATATCACCGAAACAAATGCATAATTTCTGGAATGATGAAGACAGAAACAATGGAAGACGGTTAGCATGCTTGCAATGTCATCTCATTTGCAAAATCTAGTCAAGCAAGATTTTGCAAGCAGATGCATTGATAGTTCGAACTACTTTTCCATGTTTTAGCCCTTCACAAAGCCTCAGAACAACATAATCTTTTATCATACAGCAATCAAGCAATGTAGGCAAATACTAGTTGATCATCCTGGGCCTTGTGATAAATTAAAACCATGAAATGTTGCTAGTGCAGAAGAATAAAATGAGAGACTACAATTTAAGGTCCGTATCAGGGAAAGAAGAACACACAGGCTAAAAGAATGAAATGCTGATCACTTGATGTGTAAGCTTGTGGAGTCTGTGCCAGACATTTGAATAGCATTTTGAAATTAGGCCAGTAAGAGAAGGTGAATCTGAATACTATTGCTGTTCTATATCAAGTAAAATTCAATCTGCTAATGTTCTAATCCTTCCCAAAGCCTCAGAACAACTTGATATTTTTATCACGAGGCTAATCATGCAATGTAGGCAAAACATAAGTTGGTCATCATAGGCCCTATAACGAATATAAACAATTAGACAGTGCACGGATAAAGGGATGAGGCAAACAATATTTCATTCTCATTTTAAGAAAGAAGCAGACTCACCTAACAGAATAAGAAAAGGCATACTAAGTGCAATAAATTAAGTTTGCACCATTACTTATATTGTGTTTATACCTGCCAGATGCCACAACATAGGAAGAATTTTGCTGATGTATTACCAGCAAAGCCTCAGAATACCATGTTTTTTTATCACAAACTAATCATGCAATGTAAGGAAAAATATATTAGTTGATACCTGTTCACAGCGAAGAAAGAATAATCGGTTCTCCTTTGAAAGTATGGTATCAGGACTTTTGCAGCCATTGCATATTACATACTCATCTGAAAGAAAAAAAAGCGATTATTGGCTAAATTGGAAAGAACAAACACATGACATGCCTAATTGGGTAACAGAAGGCAATGGGTTGGAGAGAGATTGTGTTCCTTTCCCTTTCCTTTCACCAACCCCTCATTCCTCCTATTTATCCACATAAGTAAACACAATGTGAAGGCCCACTATTAACTGACTAGATTTGAAGGTAAAATCTACCAGCAGGCTATAATATGTTTTATGATGAGTTGGTTAAGAACCGAATTTTGCTCTGAAGAAAATAAGTTGATGTTTGAAATTAAGATCTTCAAAGTTCAAAGAGAAGTAGAAAACAGAAACCAGTAGTGTTATACGTGAAAGTAAACAGGCCGCCTATAATGGAAGCTAATGGATCAAAATGTGAACTTCAAAATTCTCGCAAAGACATACTGATGTATCTTCTAAGGATGCCCTCAAAATTTTTTGGGGCAAATCTTCCCTTAACAACCAGTCTCTGCTGCCCATCAAGTGATCCATTCGTTCCCATTTCAGCCAGTAAAAAATTCATAACATGCTCTGGTTGCCTATGCATCCTGCAGAACATAAATAACTTTGGAACAATGCAATCATCATCGACAAAAACTGAACATGCACAAAAAAAAATACTATAGAAGTAATGTGAGTGGGAGACTAATGATAAAGCAAACAAATGATCTGTGCTTTTGGTTTAGAATTATAGCAGATGAATTTACAATTTACAACCAACCAAAAAAATGGTTTCCTATCAAAAAGATACTATAGAAGTATCATGAGTGAGACTTATGGTAAAGCAAACAAAAGACCCGCTTTTGCTTTAGAGTTATAGCAGATGAATTTACAATTTAGAACCAACCAGAAAATCATTTCATAAATTGTGGGTCTAAACAGCAACTCAATTTTTAAGTAGTTTAAGTTTAAGTAGTTTAAGAATGTATGTAGTGACCAAAAAAAAATTTAACATGAAAATTCATGTCAAGAGCAAGAAAAATTAACATGGAACAACCTAATTGTCTTTCAAATTGGCTTTCCATTGTAAGCTACCAACCAAGTTTATCCTAATGCAACAAACATCACTGTGTAACCAGAAAAATTAACATGGAACAACCTAATTGTCTTTCAAATTGGCTTTCCATTGTAAGCTACCAACCAAGTTTATCATGAGTGAGACTTATGGTAAAGCAAACAAAAGACCCGCTTTTGCTTTAGAGTTATAGCAGATGAATTTACAATTTAGAACCAACCAGAAAATCATTTCATAAATTGTGGGTCAAAACAGCAACTCAATTTTTAAGTAGTTTAAGTTTAAGTAGTTTAAGAATGTATGTAGTGACCAAAAAAAAATTTAACATGAAAATTCATGTCAAGAGTAAGAAAAATTAACATGGAACAACCTAATTGTCTTTCAAATTGGCTTTCCATTGTAAGCTACCAACCAAGTTTATCCTAATGCAACAAACATCACTGTTTAACAAGTTTCATAATTTTGCGCTAAAAAAGGGTGCCAACAATGGCAAACCAAACAGCATGAAATGCAATTAGCAGTAAAACAATGGAGCAGGAGAACATGCAAACACAATAGAAAGCAGTCATACGTTTTGCACAGATCCATAAAATTCACAAAAACTGTCTTCTTGGTTCCTTCTCTAAGAACTTGTGGAGGCCTCATCACAGTCCTACGTCGATCTCCAGCAAGATCAGGATTATTCTCACGCAATATATTGAATACTCGACCCATAAGCTGCATTAACGTATACAAATATCAGAATTTAATTAAAAATTCTAAGAACTATGGCTCCAAGAGAGAGAAAAAAAAGGCCAGCAACCATGTAACTGTAGGAAGGCCTCAATAAATTCAACTTCCAGCTCATCATAAGAACTGCATTGGTTCCAAAAAACAAAAAAGAAAAAAGAAATAAAGAAAGAAGAAGAAGAAGAATCACAAGATGCAAGCCTGCGACATTTATGTGGCACTACAGTTTGCAGATCATACAAATAAAGGCATATTCTGAGCTTGGTTGGTCCAATAAAAGACCGTACAATGATTGGGGCCATAAAAAAACATCAACAAAGATGGTGGTAGAAGGGTACAGTGTGTATAGTTTCACCATTGATCTCTCCCTTCCCTCCAAAAGCACAAACTGCTCATCGCTTTCAGTTGATTAACTCCACCACAACAATCTACCAAGGAGTTAACACAAAAAGGGGAAGCCAACTTTCAAAATCATAGCCACCCAAAAGATTTACAAGTAATTAAAGAAGACACCCACTTTAAAGTTTATAAAAGTCATCTTTCGAGACGATTTTCAACAGAATAAAAAATATGAATAAAAAGCTGACTGTACCTCTTCATAAATATAGTCACGGTCAGTTCCTTCCCAAGGGTATTGACTAACTCCAAGGACAATGCCTTCTCCTTCCTCATCCTCCCAAACTTGATCACCTGTTGATCAACTACATTCTTATCTAGTAGCAAATTCATTAAATACAATTTCTTGAATTTCTAATGGTAAGAAAGATTGTTGCATATGGTTTACCATGCATAGATCAGAAATATCACTGGGTAACTTACCCTGGGGTGCCCCTAGTTAATGCAAATAGCTAAAGGGCGCCCTAACTGTTTCAAAACTACCCAAAAACAGCCTAGATTATTTAAATATTAGTTTTACACGAATGACTCTAGGAAACAATTAATATGATTTGGATAACTTGATATAAAGTGAATGCCAATGTTGTTGAACTGATAGAGTGCACTGAGTTAAAAACCACACTGCACTTGGTTCGCTGCACATCAGCATTCAATTGCATAGATAATGTTTTTATAGTATGGATATTTTGTTTTCCTGGAAATGCATATCCACTGATAAGGATGCATCCATTATTGAAGTTTTCCAAAAGTTAATTTATCCTGCTTAAATCTGAATTCTGAATTAACAGACTAAGCAAAAAGATCTTACCAGTTTGGTCTTGGTCTCCATTTTCATCATTCAGGAAATTAGTCTCAACCTGTCAATATAAACGCAAAATAATGATATAATTAAGAAAAAGTAGCTATAGTAATTTTAGTAACTTTGTCCCAAATCAGTAGAGCTTTCGTACTGACGGGTTTCTTCTTCTTTTTCTTCAAGCCAACAAAGCTAGGTTCGTTTGATTCAGCAACTGCATCAAGAAGGTACTTTTATCTTTGAAAACCACATATATGATTTATCAACAAGGATGAACAAGTCTTAAAGGGTAATGGGCTTCACAAATTATAATACCTGTTAAATTTTCTGTTTTCTCGGTTACTTTGTCTACCTCTTCAACAGGATCCGGAACCACGAGTTTCTTCTTTTTCTTCTTCTTAGTTGGATCGAAAGGCACCAGCTACATCCATAGGAGCCAAAAGTCATAAAAGAAAATTAATAAATAGAAAAAAAAGGTAAAAAGCATAATAAAGTAACAATGCGACGGAGAATGACAAGTTGACCACAGATCAAAGCGGTCAAATTAATTACAACCGGACAATATAATGATCCAGCCAAAAGAGCAATGCGACCAGTGTTTTAATAATAAAAAAACTAGCCAGAGAAAACCCCAACATTCATACCTCTGGGACCTCCTCCTTCAGCTCAGTAGGATCCTCACCCGCCATATTGTTCTAGAGTTTAAAATTTTCAAATATTAATCTGAAGAACCCGAAAGCACAATCCCATTAGAACAAAAACTAGAACCGCAACGAGGAACTGTACATAGCAGAAAAATGATATTAACATATACGACGAAAAGGAACAGATCTAGAACAAGATCAACCGAAAACCACATCCCAATCCTTTCCCCCGAACGAAAGCCAATTTGTTACATCTCATTTGCATCAAATAACACAGAATCGTCGATCCAAGTACCTGTATCGCACTCTCGATCCAAACTACTAAGTCCGAATCAGCAACGATAGTGGACTACGGCGGAGGCAGTGACGACAAAGACGGAATCTGCCGCGATGGCGGATGCCGCTTTTGTTTCAGCTCGTTTGATATTTATAGCGAGGTCGACGATAAGGGTAGGGTTTGGCTGCGATGTCGCACCGCGCGAGTCCGTCCGGTCCATCGAACCATGTCCAAATCCAGAGTTCTGGAGTTAATTCGACCCGGTCCAACCGCCGGCCCATAGTCTGGTCCAGTTTAGACAAGAAGAATATGAAAAAAAAATAATCGAGGGAAAATAGAGAGAGATGAAAAATGAAAAAAAAAATATTATCACTATTTTTTTTTTCAGTTGTGACATGTATATGAAGCACATTACTCTATTATGACTAAAATACTTTATAAATTTTGCTTTGCAAATTATGAATCGATTATAATATGATAAAATGGATAATTTGTCAAGAAGAAAGAGATCTTCCAAACTTGAAATACGATGGGATTGCTTTGCTTCATACAACAGCAAAAATGATGCTATTTATCTTCGTTCATTCCTTCATTGTCATATCCCTTTCCTTGCCTCCACCCAATTCTTTTAGAATTCTAAAAAAAAAAATATCATATTCTATTTTTTAGAATGAATTTTAAGACTGACTGTATTTTATAGAAATATGGACATTGCATTTTATTTGAGTTTGTTCTTATTAATTTGGCCTCGCAAGTAATATCTGTTGCAAATGTTATATATAGGATAGAAAGAAGTGAAAGATAAAACAATATTTATAAAAATCATAGGCGCATTTTAAAAAATATTTATAGGATAGAGTGTGTGTGTGTTTCTTTTAAACTAAATTATTTTTTTTTATGCAATAGGAGGTGCCAAGTGAAATATTTGAAAAATATAAGGAGTAAAATAAAATTTTCATAATTATTATCTTTTTGTCTGATACCGAGTATCCATACCTTCGACCTGATTAATTATGAGATAGTCGATCGAACTCTATGAATTTCTGACGGAGCACTAAATAATTTTGGAGTGAAATATACTACGTTAACAATCAGAATAAATCAAAAAAGTACTCACAGATTAACAACTAAATCTGATAATACGATTGTATCGTTCCTGTAAAACAAATTCGATGTTACATATATATTTCTCTTAAGAAGCAAACTCTCAATTCATACTAGATCATAGTCGTCTGTCAAATTTTTTTTAAAATTTTAAATTGAACTTTTCCAGAAGATATCAGCTCACAGTTGTGTCCATGAGATATTTATTTTTTTTATTATTATTATTTTATTAGTATCAAATATTTAAGTCTTCATTCCAATTAATTTGATTTTGTCTTATAGATTTTGAAAAGGATGTTAAATATAGTTCATTAATTATTAGAATAAATTTAAAAGTATTTATATAGACAATTTTAATAGTTATAACGTCGGTTTTTAATTTGGCATTTAATTTAATTTTTGTTTATAAATATATTTAATTAAAAATAAAAATCGTGAATATTTGGAAATTAAATAGGAAGATATTGCTGCGCCGTAGTCGTGGCCCCACAAGGGACATTATTATTATTCGATGTGAATATATCATTCATGAAATAATATTTGGTTGCTCGAGAAGACACGGCGATGACAAAATATCTGCCGACGAGCTCACACACTGTAACTTCTCGTACCTACATTCGTACCTTTCTGGTTCTCGAAATGTTCGTGTAAATTAGAAGCAAAGGATTAAAAAAAGGGAAATCGTCGCCAGGTGAGAAATCGAGACCCGATCCTCACGCATCTTCTATCGCCTGAAAGATCATCGACCATCGTTTTCCTTCTCCGAGCTTGATCGAGATCTTCGAGGGTTTCTCTTCAACCCTCTCGGCGTCGATCAGACTCGGCCATCGAAGTTTTGTTTTGAGGTTTTACTGCTCCAATTTGATCGCCGATGGAGTCATCCGGCGGAAGTTTGGGACCCCAGCGGAGCCGGTCTGCTTCCCCCAGCGACAGTTCGTCGAGGAGGTACAGTCTGCAGCTCACTCCCTCCAATTTCATCCGCGCGCGGCTTTCGGATGCGTTGGAGCACTTGGGGATTTTGCGTGCGACGGCGGGTCACGCGGAGGAGGAGAGCTTGGAGACGTCCACGTTGAGAGGCCGTGGTTCCGGACGGACCACCGGTGAGCATGCGGCATCTACCGGTAGCGAGGGTGAGGTGGCGATCCGAATCATTGGAGTGGGAGATCAGGAGAGTCTGCGGGCGGGGGCGAGCGTGCCGCTGCTTCCTGCTGCGGGGACTGACACAGACGGGGGTTCCGGTGGTCTTGGTTCTCCCATCGTGTCCATTTCTTCTTCATCGGGAAGACAAGTAGGAGGTGAAGGGAGTGGCGATGAAGTTGGTGCATCGGGTTCATCAGCATCTTCATCGCCGGCGCCTTTCTCGTCCGCCGGTAGTAGGAGTGTGGATGGAGAGGCAAACGCCACGGGAGGCAGTAGTAGAGATTCTGTGTATCAGAGATATGATATACAGCAAATAGCAAGGTGGATCGAACAGATACTACCATTCTCGCTATTGCTTTTGGTGGTTTTCATCAGACAGCATTTGCAAGGTATGATGTCAAGTATCAACATCTATTCTTCCTTTTGTTTTTTTTCTCTCCACTGTGAATCTGTGATGTTCATGAGCACAATCTCTTGATGAGCTGATTCATTTCGCAAGCTTACGTGCTATCTTCTAAATTTTAAGAAATTTTGTGAAAGAGATGCTACGCGGTTATGCTTATGTGATACTATTGATTGGCTTCCAGGGGATTCTTTGGATTACATCAAGAGTGATAGTAATTTCGATCGCTCTCTGTCTTTTTTTTTTTTTAAAGTTGATTTATCATCCCTATCAACCCTCCATGCCTTAAGTTGATTTATTTGGACAAAGCGTATGATAGCTTGGGTACAGAAGATGGTAGTTCCCACGGGATGGTGCGTTGATAAGTCCGGTACAGAATTTGTAAGCAAGGTTTGTAGTGGATTATTTGTCATCGTCATCATCGCATCAAAATCAATGATCATTAATAATTTCAACAAGGGTCCATGAGATGATACTGTCTTGCCCATCAATTTTCCATTCAGCAAGTTACCTGCTCGCTTGGAGTGTACTACAACGTCATCTATTATCGGAGTATGTGTCCAATATTTACAAGCTGTGACCTGTAATCTATTACCTTAGTATCAAATCCCTATAAAATAGGCTTTCTTAAAAGTCTTGTCATGTCTGTTAGAGTGACTGAAAAGACCATATATTTTATGTTTTACCCTTTATGATATTTTACCTTTGTGCGACCTGACAGGTTTCTTCGTAACTATTTGGATTGCCGCAGTGATGTTCAAGGCTAATGATATTCTGAGGAAGCAGACTGCTTTAAAGGTATCTATACCTGATCCCACTTTTATGACACTCTTTGAACTAACAATCTACTGTGGCCATATGCAAATTAATGATAAATAATAGTGTTCCATGAGAAAATTAAAGTGCATATTTATCCAAGCCTGTTTCTAGATCTATATTGGTACTTAGAGTGTTTAGTTTCCTCCAGTAATTTTGTAAAAGAAATGATAATTAGGAGGCCTAACTAAGGGAGAATTAAACATTGGATATAATGAAAGGATTTTGTTAAGTTTCACTTTGAGTATACTGTTTATATATAGATTTTTTCCTATGAAGAAATTTCTGCAATGAACTAGATGGTCTGATTTTGGTTTGTGCAGGGTGAGAGAAAAATATCTGTTCTTGTTGGGATTACCTTCATCTTCATAATTCATATATTCGGAGTATACTGGTGGTACAGGAATGATGATCTTCTGTACCCACTGATCATGCTACCCCCAAAAGAAATACCACCATTTTGGCATGCCATCTTTATCATCGTGGTCAATGGTATCTGCAACACTGATTTCTATCTTCCTAGTGTTATAAATCGGATGAAACTTCATTTTCGTCGCATAATCGACTAATTTACTGCTGTATCTGATCAAATTTTCTACTTGCAACACTGTAAACTTTTTTAACATGCCATATGCATTAACTTTGCTTCCACTGTACCTGTTTCTTTTGCTTATGCAAAGTTATCTCAATTTTGTATTTGTTTTTGTCAGAGTTGTAACTAATAGTTACATGGTTATGATTTAAGCTGAACATCCATTATATAGTTACCGGGTGTTATATTAGAGCCTTGTATATATGGTGTTATCGTTATCTCTTAATGAACCCAATACAACACCATACACAATTTTTCCTCTCGACTTTGTCTCATAGTATCTTAGTGGGTTAAACAAGGTCTGACGTTTTCTTCCAAATCTCTTAGGTAGAGGTTGAGAGTTTCATGTGATGGCCCTATGGTCCTTGCTATGCCCCCTTCTCTCCATGTCTTTGTATTGGGCACCTTGATATGCAGTAATCAAACAGGCCTAAACTTGGTCTAAAGTTTAGGCTTAGTGGCCCAAGCCCATTGGGGAAATTTGAAAAAAAGAGTTTAGTCTTAAGCCTACTGGTCATGTTGCGCCCTTAAAAGAGGAGGCCTAGCGAAAACTAGGAAAAAAAGAATCAAATCAATATCAACAGTAGGATAGATTAAAAATACAAATACCAGAAAAAAAATTAAGTACAACAAACTCGTGATTTGGCTTTCGCCATAAATGTTCATCTTTAGCTCATTTTGTATATATGATTTATAGTGACTTTCTTATTTCTGTAGAAAAATTGACCAAACTCAGTCTGTTTCCAATATTTATTCCCTCTTAGAGAATGTTAAAACGTTAATCTCACTTATGCCCACGATGCTCCTGTCACTCCCTCTGTTAGATGCATTTGAAAAGATTATTTAGTGTTAATCTCGTTTGCAATATCTTTTTCTCTCAACTATCTCAGCATAAGAGTAGATATTGGAATCTTAATCTCTCTTCTTTTTCTGTTATCCCTCCGTCTTCGCTAACATTAAAATCTTGTTGAAACTTCAGAGAGGTATCAGAGTAGATTGTACCTTAGAAAATTCTATCCATGTGAAAATTAGATGAAATCATAATTTCGTCAAGCCTTCAACTTTTTGAAGATCAATCTTAGGTATTACATCAGTAGAGTTCCTCAATTGTTGTATGAGTATTGTGTTTTCCTCATATTTGTCAAGTATCTTAGTTCTTTTTCTTTGTCAAGTGTCTTAAGTTCTTTTACTTTTTTCCCCCACGAGATATTTTCTATTTTATGTAAATAGGAATGTTAGAGATATTTGACGTTTTTATTTGAATTAGAATTGCAGTTATATGGTTATTGGTTTAATTCCTGATGTGGTATTTAGTCAGTAGGTGTTCTGTACGAGTCTTCCATATAAGGTGTTTTTGTTATAATTACAAATTGCAAACACATTTTCTCTCAACTTTTATACTTTTCATTATTAAAGATAACCTTAATGCCTAGGGATTCATGCATTCACTATGATGAAAAATTAAGGATAATCAATTTTCTCAAATTTTGATTTTTATCCATTGATATTTTTCAAGATTTAATTATTCCTTTATTGATTTCTTGTTATGTTTTAGAGATCTATTGGGTAGTTACTATTTTTCATCTTTGTTTTAAATTATCACCTGGAGTGATAGCTTATCTTGACCTGTTGCACACATTTCAGATATTTTAATGCGTCTGGCAGCCATGGTTCTTAAGTGTTTGCTGTTGATCTGCTACAAAAATAGTAGAGGGCTTAACTATCGAAAGCAGGTAATCCAACATGTTTCAGTTGAAGTCGTTCCTCTTAAATATGTCTATAATTTTTCTTCCAGTGGCTTGTACATAGTCAGATAAGATACCATGCTAACAAGTGACAAATAATCTCTAGAAGAACATTAATGGTATTAACTGTTATTATTTGAATGGTGTTCAAAGTAGAGCTGCTTTATAACTTGAAATGTGGTTTGATTGTTCCACTTTGTATGGCTCTTTAAATCATTTATTGTGAATTTGGAAACAAAGTTGTCTTTCTTATTGACTTCGAACTTAATTCCAATTTCTGAATACTAGTATCCTCTCTGCAAGTCTTCTTAGGCATACTAATGTCATTCTCTCCATCATCACTTGAAGTATCTGCAGTAACAAATGTCATTAGTGTGTTTAACACAGAAACTATAAGGATCATGTTGAGTTATCATCTGAACATATAAAATATTGGTGTGAAAAGAATATTATGACCTTGAGATAGTCACGCACAACATGAGACTATAAATATGCCAAGCCTTGTTATTAGTTACCTCTTGCATGATCTCTTTCTATGCATACATAGGAATATATTGAATAATCTAATAGTTTGTGCATGAATATTCAATCCAAGTTTGTAATTACGTGAAATTGCTAAGATTGATACAGTATTTGGTGATCAAGTAACCTCGTAGATGTATTTAGTTCCAGATGCACATCAGCTTTCTTTATTTCTTTTCAGGGGAAATTGTTAACGCTTGTTGAATACTTCCTGCTACTATACCGTTCTCTCTTACCAACACCTGTTTGGTACCGGTTCTTCCTGAACAAGGAATATGGGAGCCTGTTCTCATCCCTCACTACAGGGATATACCTGACTTTCAAGTTGACTTCAGTCATTGAGAAAGTATGTTGTTCTTCTTTTTCGAAATTAGTATCTCATCTGCTGAATTTTGGTACTATTCATAAGTCCCGCAATTACTCTTCAGTTTTGTTTAGAAACAATACCAAATTGTTTATTCTCTACTTCCAGATTCAATCATTTTTTGCTGCATTGAAAGCACTATCACAAAAAATATATTATGGTTCTTATGCAACTACAGAGCAGGTAAAACTTTACTATTTGTACTATATGAAAACCTATTATAATCTGATTCTGATTGGTGTGTATTCTTGTGGGCCGTTCTTTGCCAAATTCTTTGCTATATATTAGACATTTGATCAGTTTTCTCCTGGTTTAAGTGATTTTTTTCTCGAATGCTTAGCTCCTTTACTCATACAACTCAATTGAGGTATGAAGCTGACCCCAAATAGTTGGGACCCTAGGTAACTTGTCATCGAGTTGAATTTATAGTGCTACTGCTGCATTCTTTTCAGAGTAGAAACCAGAGAGAATGGAAATGAAACAGGCAAAGTAACTTAAAATGAAAAATGAGAAATGGAAAGAAAAAAAAAGACTTAGATACTGATAATGGTTTTGCATGTGCCTTGCTCAATCGAGACATTGATTAATAACTTTTTGATGATTTTATTGGAAAATCATGAACTTCCTTTCCTTTGCCAGTTGGAATACTGAGTTTTAAGCAGTTCCTTTTTGAGGGCATAAGAATACGACACAAATCATTGAGCAATTTTGGGCAATCCGGTTTCATTAAATAGAAAAGGGAAGTGGATGAGAACCCTATGAGCTAGAACATAATTAAGACACTACTGTTGTATACTGAAACCAGACTGAATTGCCAGAGACAATCATATCTAGTTCGGTTAATGCTTTGACCATAAATTACACCCTGTCCCTGTCACATATCAGTTTGTTAAAAATTTTGCATTTGTGTCTAGCCTTGAATATTTGATTTATTACCTAAAATGTTACATAAGAATTTCATTGTGGTTTTGAGACAATGGAAATTTTGATATATTCTCATGTTATGGAATTGATGTAGGTAGTTGCTGCTGGTGATCTTTGCGCCATTTGCCAAGAGAAAATGCATGCTCCTATCTCACTTCAATGTAAACACATTTTCTGTGAGGACTGTGTCTCTGAATGGTAAACTCTCTTGTCTGTTCATTTTGTGTCTCTTTCATGCCTGCCTGCCCTGTGCATCTTATTATGTACATGTAGACATCTCTCAGAATTGCATTGGCATTTTTTATTTTTTTATTATTTACGAGTTGACTTGGCTGATAGAATTCAACCTAACATTATATTTTATGCGCAAACGTGATGTGTATGACCTTGCTAATTGAAGTTCCAGACTCCATTGACTGAATTTTTTGTTATCACAAATGCAACTGCAGTTGCTTAAGTTACTAGTAACTTTGCTTCCCAAATGTTTTCCTTGTTAATGCAGTATTTTTTTCCTTAGCTACTAACAAGGAACACGTCCTCTCCTGATGTGCTTTTAATAATTACATTAACATCATTCTCAGGTTCGAGAAAGAACGGACATGTCCATTGTGCAGGGCACTGGTTAAAACAACAGATTTCCGGTCATTTGCAGATGGATCTACGAGCCTATTCTTCCAACTTTTCTAGTTCAGGCATCAGCAGGATTCACTAACACTGTCGGACGTTTGTCTCCTAGGATACTGTCAGCAGGTTCCTCAGGTGCGATGCAGATGTTCTAACTGTAACCTGTCAGCCATGTTTCCTGCTGCCGATACATTTGATACAGCTCTATCTCTCACTGCGGCTCATGTCCATTTTGTTGTGCTGAATATATGTGCCTGGTATGGGTGATTTTATTGGCGCTGAAGAAAGAGAAATTTGTCAGCATTATACATGGTATTTTGCCTCTCGTTCATTGTCGATAGAATAGTTTTCAGCATGTATCTGAGCATCAAAACGTCTCTTTTGTAAATAAGAGGATTGTGCAAATCTGTTGCTTCCAATGTTGTGTGTTACGAGTTGTAGTTCCCAGAGGATTGTGCATTTTTTCTTTTTTTTGTGCTCAAAATGGTGTATGTTATCTATTGTGCTCATGCTAATAGCGCAAGATGGTAAATAAAAATTGAGTATATATACATATATATAGTTAACTTACAGATCATGTCAATGCGTGCCAGATTTTTTGGTTTTTTTTTGGGGCTAGAAATGAAAGTCCACATACCACACTAGGCATGACAGATTGATGTGTTCATGTGTAATCACTAGATTGCAATGATTAGATTACCATGGTTGATTTAAAATGTTTTGTCTGCTTGTCAAAAGTTATAATTTTGGATTGGAGAAACTTTGGATAATTCAGGTGTTCGAGTTCGATAGACCATTGTCTACTGAGGAAATTCGAATTATATTTTATGCTTATTTATAAGTTGATATTTGTTTGAGTTTAGAATTTTGATCTTTTTATTATTCCATTGAGTATTTTACGACTGCATAACACTCGTACGTAGAGATATCTTGAATCATTCGAGGGGCATTCTTTATGCTTCATGATCTCGTTAGGGAGGCAAGTTAGATTGCAAATTAGACCATGGATTCAAGGCAACTGAAGCTGCCCTCGACCGCCTTTTGTGTGTTGTACTCCTTCACGAACTCAGCGAGGTCACAAATGCACTGTTCCAACTTCCATTGCCATGGAAGAGAAACATAAAAATGAGTATCGTCATGTGATAATCATAAGTTATAATCTTGTTTAAGTAAATCGGGATTTTACCTACTGTTTAAATTAAAAGTATTGCCTCCAAACAATATTTATCAAAGTTCAAGATTATTGTCGCGCTGCTCCTAAGACGATTACAGTGGCATGGCTTCCATAATGACCGGATGAAAATTCTACAAGTTGAATAATATATATATATATAGTTTATCTACTGAGCACCGAAACGCTGTCCGACTGTGCACAACGCACCGTAATCGTGCACCCAACGCCCTCGATCGCCGGCGGAAGGCTGGATTCCGGCCTCGATTCGGCCGGAATCCGACGGCGGTTCGGGCGGAATCCGGCCGCGATCCGGCTGACACCAGAGTCCGACCGAATCGCGTCCATTTTCGGCCGCAATCCGGGTAGAAATTGACCGTGATTCGGTCGACATCGGAGTCCGATCGGTTTCTGACCGGAAACGGCCGCAATTGCGGCCGTTTATTGGATCCCGCTCGGTTTCCGGTCGGATTGCCGTCGTTTCCGGCCGCCAATGGCGCGTCCACTGGCGGTCGGATTCCGGTCGAATCCCGACCGGATTGCGGTCGACCGGCAGTGAATCGTGACGAGAACGATGAAAATCGCGTGAAAAAAAAAATACTGTGCATTTCCCATCAATCGCAATTTTGATCCGACGGTTGAGATACTGTCATGCACGAGTCGCACAGCATAAGGTGCGTAGCAGATCAACGCTATATATATAGGCACGCTATCGATTACGCGTACCTGTGCAAGCGCCACACAGGCGCACGCGAGGCAAGCGTCCAGGATAGCGTCGGCTTATATATAATCGCCAACGCCGCGGTTGCAATTGCGCTCGATCTCGTCCTCGATCCGACTGGACTCCGGTGTCGGTCAAATCACGATCGGTCGCAATTGCGCCCGATCCCGTCCTCGATCCAGCTGGATTCCGATGTCGGTTAGATCGCGATCGAATTTCGACCAGAATCCGACCTCTTACAAAGCAAGTTTGAGCGGGCATCCCAATGTGATTACTATACACTTTTTATTTATCGTGCATGGATACATAATAAACACGTAATAACAGACGTTTAGGATATCCAAAAAGTTGGGAATCTGCCCAACTAGCAGCCCCCTGCCACCCGTCCCAGGGCTGCGGCGAGAGGGAGATAAATCGCCGGGGGACTATGTCCCTTGACACGGTGGCAAGGCAGTGGGGGGGTCATCTGAGCCCAGGGGAGATTTTAGACCCCCTCCAGAATCGACCTCACTCCGTATCCAAAGCAATCACACTACTTTACCACCGCGTCATCCACATTTAGGATATCAAATGTATATAAAGTTGAATAGCCTCGTAAACTAAACAATATTCTCTATCTGCCTGATTAATTATTAGCCTCCCATGATGGGGCACGCATCTTCTTCTTCTTCTTTTTTTTGCTCGAAAAAAAAAAATAAACCCCTCCAATCGACAAACAACTAAAGCTCTCTCATTTACACAAAAGCAACGTCTCTAACATATGGACTCATGCCATCTATGACAATTAAGCCTGATCTTTTAACAAACGAATTTAAGGGTCATGAGTGTCGAACACCTCAATAGATACAGCTATCCGTAATGCAAATTTCAAAAGCATTCGACATTCGACCGGCCTAGGATCCACAGCCTCGAGCTCATTGACTCCCCGATAAGCCTCATCTCGTGAAACACTACACGATCAATCTTATACCAATCTATTGTTGGATCGATGCGGTTCGCTAGAGGGGGAGTGAATAGCGAAAAACCTTTTTCTTCGAGTTCGTATCAAAAGAATTGGGTGGAGCGGAAAAGTAAATGAAACAAAAAGAGACAAGTTTATTTTTTACTTGGTTCGTAGCCTTCGACTACTACTCCAAGGCCCTAACGGTCCTAGACCGTGTACGGAGAGCAATTCACTAAAACACTCCTCCTCGTTGGAGGTAGGAGTTTGACGATTACAAAAAAAACTTTCGAAGCAAAATGATAGAGAGACAAACCCTCTCTTCTATTAAAGTAAAATACAATGATAGAAAAACCTCGAGTAAAAGAATTGTAATATTGAAAACAATAACAAGGATTATACCAACAACTAAAAAGAAAGACCTTAAGCTAGGGTTGTTGGCAGCACTTCGTTGTCGTAGAGTCGTCGGAGAATCGCAGCGTTGCGGAAGCTTTTGAGCACTTAGAATTAATTATGAAACCCTAGGTTTAACCCTCCTTTTATAGCCTTTGAGCCCCTTTTCGAGAGGAACCCTAGCCAATCAAAATTGAGCATCAATCTCCTTGAAATGGGGTGATAAGCCTTAACTCCTCGAATCTGATCATTGACCAGCCATCATCGGTCGGTGATGGCATCATCGATCGATTCTTGACCTGATCGTTTGTCCCGATCGCTTGTGCCAATGATCATTGTTTTGACGGCGATCGAGTCCTCAGTAGCGATCGATGCTTCACGCAAGTCAAAATTAGCTCAACAAAAATATAATTTCGATGGTCGTTGACCATCCGATCTCGACCTAGACCATCTATAAGACATCTTTGGTCGGATCTACGCTTAAGATTATCCCCGTAAAGAGGATACGACCTCACTTACGCTTGCACACATGAGCTTACCTCGATACTTACGTGTCGCTTTTCTTCGGCCTTCCACTTGATTCCTTGGCTCCTCAAGTCACTCAAGTGTCGCCCGACCACCGCGGCTTCCTCCGGGTGTCACTAGCCTTCAGCTCAAGCTATAGCAATCTTCTGCACACTCGATTCAGCTCGTGAGAAAACGATATGATCTTAACTTTGTATCGTTTGCTATAATCAAAACTCAAGTTCGACTTAGGTGCCTACTGCACCAACAATCTCCCCCTTTTTGATTTATGACAAACCCGCATACAAAGTTAAGAAAAATAAATTAAGTGCATTAAGTAAAATGAGTAAGAGATATGCATGAATGAGCAGGAGTATATAAAACTCTTTTCAAGTGCTCCCCTTGAGGAATCCTCCCCTCGACCGGCAGTACTTGAGAAAGAGTTTTAACTCTCCCCCTTGATATTTGCTACTAAAAAAGAATTAAGTAACCGAAATTACTTAATATTGGCCATAGTATTTAAAATAAGTTTTAAGATAAGAAATCAAAAAAATGATTTCTTAATCTTGGCCTTTACTTCCATTTTGTTAACAAGTTAAAGTTAAGTAAATTACTTTTTGTTAACCAGTTAACTAAAAGTTAAGTAAATTATTTTCTGTTAACAAGTTAACTAAATGTGTTAAAGTTTGAGTAAGCCTTAAAAAAAATATTGATCCCTTAACTTTGGCTTTTTTCTCCCCCTTTTGCCATATATCGAAAAGAGTGAGAGTGTGTCTGGAATAAAAACAAGTTTTAATTTTAAAGTCCAAGCATGTTCCATATTATTTTGAAAATAATATACTGAAAATAAGTTCATCTATAAAATGTTCGACTCATATTTGGCTTGATTGATATGGAAGATCAAAGTCGGTTAGTATGTATGATTATACTCCGTGGTTCATAGCGATGCACTAGCTCTACATCTGGAACCAGGAGTAAGGTCCTAACATCTCACGCCCATCTACGTGGCTAAGTACACAAACACATTAGTCCTATGTGTTGTGAGATGTACTGACTCATTAAATCTATAGGTGCATGATATCTAAGGTATGTCCTATGCTAGTTCCATGAAATTAAAGAAATAGTAGTAAGAACATATAATTTGCAAGTACCTATTCTATTACGCACATGCCCAATTTTCGTCTTAATAGACTAAATTCGGCTTCGGGTAGGGGTTTAGTAAATAGGTCTGCCAAGTTAGACTTCGATTCGACGTATTCGAGTTGTATGGCTTCGTTGGCCACATGTTCTCGAATAAAATGATGTTTGACCTCTATATGTTTGGTCCTAGAGTGACATATCGGATTCTTTGTAAGATTAATTGAACTAATGTTATCTACGTGAAGTTTAGTATTCGTAAAGTCTAACTTAAAGTCGCGGAGAGTGTGCTTCATCCAGAGAAGCTGCGTGACATACTCACCCATCGCGATGTATTCGGCTTCGGTGGTAGATAAAGCAACACAGTATTGCTTCCTACTGCACCAACTCACTAGACTCGAGCCGAGAAGTTGACAACAACCACTCGTGCTCTTTCTATCGAGCTTACTACCGGCATAGTCCGAATCGGAGTAGCCGGTTAGTTTGAACTCGGTAGATCTAGGATACCAAATACCGACATTAAGTGTACCCTTTAGATATCTAAGGATACGCTTAACTAGGGTTAGGTGAGACTCCTTAGCACAAGTTTGAAACCTAGCGCACATACTTACTGCGAATAGGATGTCGGATCGACTCGCAGTTAAGTATAGGAGACTTCCTATCGCGCTCCTATAGTATTTTAAGTCAATGGACTTACTTTCTAGGTCTTCTCCTATGTTAACATTGATCGCCATTGGGGTGTTTATTATCTTAGCGTCTTGCATTCCAAATCTTTTAATTAACTCCTTAGTGTATTTTTGTTGATATAGGTATATACCATCCTTAGTTTGTTTAATTTGTAGACCTAAAAAGAAACTTAACTCGCCTACCAAGTTCATTTCGAACTCACTTTCCATGAGTGAAACGAACTCGTTTAGTAAGGTTGAGTTAGAGGTTCCAAAAATTATATCGTCTACGTAAATTTGAGCTATGAATATTTCTTTACCTAAGGTTTTTACGAAGAGAGTTGGGTCAACTAAGCCTTAGTTAAACCCTTTTGACTTAAGATGGATTGAAAGTCTCTCGTACCAAGCTCGAGGAGCTTGTTTAAGTCCATAGAGAGCTTTCTTAAGTTTTAGAACATGGTCGGGTTTATCTAGATTTTCGAATCCGGGGGGTTGGATAACATAAACTTCTTCTTTAATGTATCCATTTAGGAATGCCGACTTAACATCCATTTGAAACAGCTTAAATCCTCGATGTGCGGCATAAGCTAGCAACATTCGAATGGATTCGAGTCTAGCTACTGGGGCATAGGTTTCGTCGTAATCTAAGCCTTCGACTTGACTAAACCCTTTGGCGACTAACCTAACCTTGTTTCTAACTACTTCACCTTTATCATCAAGCTTATTTCGAAACACCCACCTTGTTCCAATTATCGTTTTGTCTTTAGGTGGTGGTACTAATTCCCACACTTCATTCCTAGTAAATTGAGCTAGCTCTTCTTGCATTGCAATAATCCAATCGGGATTAAGAAGAGCTTGTTCAATTGATTTGGGTTCTATCTTTGAAATTAAGGAAATTTGACTAAGGTTCCTATAGGATGCTCTAGTTCGAACTCCTAGATTAGGATCTCCTATCACTTGATCGATAGGGTGGTTAGTCTGAATCCTAGATTGGGTTGGATTTGTGTCACCTAATGCTTGATCAATGGGGTGACTTGGTTGAACACTAGTTTGACTCGGATCACTTGTCACTTGGTCGACAAGAGAAGTTGGTTGATGTGGATTAGACTCGATCTCAGGGTCGGAGACAAGTTTGGTATCAGTGGGCTCAACACTTAGGGTCATTAAGGGTTTTGTAGGTTCGGGTACTTCATCGAACACTACATTAATACCCTATAGGCCCTACTCGTGGTTGAGTATCCTAAGAAGATTCCGGTGGAGGTTTTGGATTCGAATTTCCCTAGGTGGTTCTTAGTGTTTAAGATATGTACTTTACATCCAAATACCCTAAAGTACTTGATGTTGGGTACTTTATTGTGATAAATCTCGTAGGAGGTCTTAAGGTGCCTCTTTACCATAAGGATCTTATTCTGGACATAGCAAGCCGTGCTAACGGCTTCTGCCCAAAACCTATCAGGTAGGTCGTATTCGTTCAACATGGTCCTAGCGGCTTCTTGTAGAGTTCGGTTTTTCCGCTCCACTAGGTCATTTTGTTGAGGGGTCCTAGGGCAAGAGAATTCATGGTGGTATCCGTTTAGGTTACAGAAGTTGATGAACCTTTGATTTTCGAATTCACCACCATGATCGCTTCTAAGTCTTTTAACCTTAAGGTTTTTTTGATTCTCGATTAATTTGAATAGATTGATTAATTGATCTAGGGTATCATTTTTATGTTTGATGAACCTAACCCAGATAAACCTGGAGTAGTCGTCAATTATGACTAAGCAATATTGACTTCTATTGAGTGACTTGGCTCCATGTGAATCGAATAGATCCATATGCAGGAGCTCAAGTGCACTTGAGGTTCGTTCTTGGTTAGTTAACTTGTGTTGTGTCCTAGGTTGTTTTCCTTGTTGACAAGCATTACAGATTTTATTAACCAAATTGTTGAGGTTGGGTAAGCCTCTGACTAAGCCACTCTGACTCATCTTGTAGACGAGTCTTGGGTGCGAGTGATCGAGTCGTCGGTGTCACAACCATGATTCCTCTTCCTGTGTCATAAGACATTTGGCTGAGGATTTGATTAAGTTAATTGTATAAATGTTATTTGTCCTAGTTCCTTTGAGTATTGTTTTAGCTGTTTTATTTGTTTTAATTACACATTCATTTTCTAAAAATAGGACCTTATAGTTATTGTCACATAATTGGCTTACGCTAAGCAGGTTATATTCAAAATTCTCTACAAGTAATATATTTTTAATAACAAAATTCGAGTTAAGCTCGATATCACCTGATCCGATGATTTTGAGCTTGCCGTTATTCCCAAAGGCTACCGATCCTTGTCGTTTGAATCGAAGCTTCGTGAATTTGAGTTGATCCCCGGTCATGTGTCGGGAGCAACCGCTGTCCAACATCCATTGATCCTACACACAAGGTGGTTGGATTGGATGTTAGATTTTTTTTTAAAAAAAAATTGGTTGTAAGTTGTTAAACCTAGGTCATCTCACCTGTGTCTATATGATCAAGCATGTTATACTTATGTGGTTTTTGTGAGATGACTTCCAATTAAGTTGATTAAGTGGATTTAGGTTCAAGTAATTTTATGTTAGATTTGGATTTGACCCTAGGCTTGTCAAGTTTACCTTTTCAAGATCATGACTTCCAGGTCGTGGCGAGGCGCAGAGGCCTTCTTTTATCGGATCATCGACCACTTCCTTAGACAAAGTCATTTTCAAGAAAATGATGATTTGACTCACCTAAGACTATTTCCTAGTCTAACTAGTTATTTTTGAAAAGAGGCTCCCCGAGGCTCAATCTTTTCGAAGAATTTTAGTTGGTTATGTTCGTGTTCTAAGTGAGTTCACAAGTTTTAAAGCACAAACTTTCTAAGTTAAAGCATGCAATTTCTAAGTTAAAGCACAAACTTTCTAAGTTAAAACATGCAATTTCTAAGTTAAAGCACAAACTTTCTAAGTTAAAACATGCAATTTCTAAGTTAAAGCACAAACATGTTTTGTATTGGCTCCCCCTAGACCGTTGAATCGGTTCGGTCTATCCACATAGTGGATTTGGTCCTTGGGAATCCAGTACGGGTTGGATCCTAGAGTTGAAATCAAAAGGTTCTTAGGGACCCATGCTTGGACATGTTTCCTATGTCGACTTACAATCGACATATATGACCTATTAGTCGTGTTTGAGTTAAACCCTAGTCCAACCCTGTTGTACACGGCCCTTTGAGATCCAAGTAGGAGGTCAAGTCCTTTGGATCCCGAAGTGAACCTTTCCAACGTGTTCCTAAGATCTTCGACTTGACTTTTCAAGAGTGAGTTCTCAACTTCGAGTTTTTCAACCCGAGTTGAGTCCTTCTCTTGAACTCGACTAGTCGAAGAGGTTAGGGAGACCTTGTGTTTGAGGAGTTTGACCTCCTCAACCAGGGTCTCGACCTTGGACTCGGATTTAACTAATTTCCTAGACAAAAACCTAACCGTATTTTGTAAAGTATTAAATAAAGTTCGACTTACTTTAAGGGTATCTTTTGAACCGGATGCGTATCCGTGGCTTGACTTGAAGGTAGTTTCGTAGTCCGAGTCATCCTCAGGTTCTGACTCAAGTTCAGGTTTGGTCTCCGTGTCTGACTCAATTGATTTCGCCATGAAGATGTGGTCTTCGTCTTCTTCGGATGACGCTTCTTCCCATGTCGTGTTGAGGGCCTTCTTGTGCTTAGGTGCTTGGTGGTTGAGTTTGGGGCACTCGGACTTGATATGTCCAAGCCTGTTACACTCATAACACCTAATATTAGAACTTTTAGGCTTACCTTGGTTGGGTCGAGTCGTGGTTCGCTTTCGTCCCTTGGCTATCCTTCGAGCTAGGTTCATTAGTTCGACAGTCAACTCCGGGTCAACTTCTTCTTCGGATTCATCTTCCTCCTCGGTTGGTGGTGGCTTGCTTGCGATTTTCTTCTTCTTTGAACCTGCAAACAAGGCTATACCCCTCTCGGGTTCCGAGTTGGACTGCTCATGTAATTCGAAATCAGAAAATAATTCGTCTATTCTAACTTTAGAAAGGTCCTTGGAAACCTTGTAGGCGTCGACCATGGATGCCCACAAGGTAGTCCTCGGAAAAGAGTTTAGAACATACCTTATAAGGTCGCAGTTTTCGACCTTTTGCCCGATTGCGTGTAGGTTGTTGACAATGTGTCCGACGCGGCGCAATTGTGTTGTTGCCGCCTCGTGTTCCTGCATTTTTAGTGTGTGTACAATTTTTTGAACAACAAATCACGCTTGCAAACCTTAGCTTGATCCGATCCTTCGTGTAACTCGATCGGCCTCGTCAGAGATCTCTTGCGCGATGAAGGGTCCGACTTTCGGCTCCTCCTTGGATAGCCCGTGCTGCAGATTTGAGTCGCCTTTGCATCTGCCTCGACTTGTCGTTTCGTGGCAATGGACCACTAATTGTAATCCAAGGATTCGCCTTCTTCATTAGTAGGAAGGGTGAACCCGGTTTGGATCACAATCCACATCTCTATTTGGGTTTTTAGGAAGCACTCCATCCGACCTTTCCAGTAACGAAAATCGTCACCGTTGTAAAACGGTGGTCAGACGGTGCTAAAATCCTCGAGATGGGCCATTAACACGAAGGACAAAAAGAGACGAAGACGAAAAAAACTAGCAACGACAAAAAACACAAAAACAAGTACCAAGACTCGCGTCTTGGATTAGTAGTGCGGGAGAAAAACCTAACAAAGCGAAATAAATAATAATAAAAAATTAAAAGAAAAATAAATCTGTAAAAATGGCTAGATTGGTGGTTTCACCAAATCTTAGCAACCCCCGGCTCTGATACCAATTGTTGGATCGATGCGGTTCGCTAGAGGGGGGGTGAATAGCGAAAAACCTTTTTCTTCGAGTTCGTATCAAAAGAATTGAGTGCAGCGGAAAAGTAAATGAAACAAAAAGAGACAAGTTTATTTTTTACTTGGTTCGTAGCCTTCGGCTACTACTCCAAGGCCCTAACGGTTCTAGACCGTGTACGGAGGGCAATTCACTAAAACACTCCTCCTCGTTGGAGGTAGGAGTTTGACGATTACAAAAAAAACTTTCGAAGCAAAATGATAGAGAGACAAACCCTCTCTTCTATTAAAATAAAATGCAACGATAGAAAAACCTCGAGTAAAAGAATTGTAATATTGAAAACAATAACAAGGATTATACCAACAACTAAAAAGAAAGACCTTGACTTCGTCAGAGAGTCGCTTGAGAGTCGCAGATTGCGGAAGCTTTGAGCACTTAGAATTAATTATGAAACCCTAGGTTTGACCTCCTCTTTATAGCCTTTGAGCCCTTTTCGAGAGGAACCCTAGCCAATCAAAATTGAGCACCAATCTCCTTGAAATGGGGTGATAAGACTCCTCGACTGATCATTGACCATCAATCGATCGATGGCCATCATCACGATCGATGGCAAAGATCGGCCGATCACGACCTTCGACTAGATGATCGTTTGACGCCGCAATGAGTCCTCCAAGCCGGCAAATGATCGATACTTGCTGCAAGTCAAAATTAGCTCAACAAAAACATAATTTCGATGGTCGTCGACCATCCGATCTTGACCTAGACCATCTATAAGACATCTTTGGTCGGATCTACGCTTAAGATTATCCCCGTAAAGAGGATACGACCTCACTTACGCTTGCACACATGAGCTTACCTCGATACTTACGTGTCGCTTTTGCTTCCGGCCTTCCACTTGATTCCTTCGGCTCCCTCCGAAGTCACTCAAGTGTCGCCCGACCACCGCGGCTTCCTCCGGGTGTCGCTAGCCTTCAGCTCCAGCTATAGCAATCTTCTGCACACTCGATTCAGCTCGTGAGAAAACGATATAATCTTAACTTTGTATCGTTTGCTATAATCAAAACTCAGGTTCGACTTAGGTGCCTACTGCACCAACATCTAAGACTATGTGAGAATCTTGTAGACCCGATCTCATGCCACTACAAGGCTCAAGTTGCATTTCGATGATTTGGATACATTCGATTGGAAACAAATTGCGATGGGAATACAAAATGTGAGATGACATGATCAGAAGCTCATAGAATGGTCAAAAACATTGCTTCATGGCACACAAACACAAGGCAATAATAGGGATAGCTAACCCTCAAATCATGCTCAAGTTATCAAATAACACACATGGAAGAAAACTTGGTACACTACATCTTCCATCGGTAGGAAGATAATTTTTGCCTCCGCAGGAAGAGATTAGTGGTTAACGTATGTAAAAAATTATATAAATGGACAACGGATCAATCCCTCGCAAAAGCGAGTTTCGTCCCTCCATGCACTGGCTGCTAGTCTCAAGGGCCAAAAGTTCATCATGATTTACCTCTCTTACGATGGTCGGGGGTGGGCTGGTAAGGGCCGCTAGGTTGACGGTTCCAACCTTTGCACAAAAATAGTAAGATAATTTTTGTCTCAGTGAAGGATCTAATGGCTAACGCATACAGACATTACATTAGAGGACAACGGATTATTTCCTCGTAAATATGAGGGTACTGTTTTTTCATGTGCTAGTTACTAGTCTCAAGGGCTAAAGATCTACCATGATTTATCTCCTTTAAAATGATAAAAAACAAATTGATAAAAATCATTAAATTAACATATTCCAATCTTTTCTTCATCACAGCAGTAAGATAATTCTTTTACCGGAAATCATTCTCAAATTAAAGGCTCGACATGAATAAATGCCAAAGCACTTTGAATGTGACATATGTGGTCTGAGTGTCCATCACTATCTCAGTTTAAAGGTTCGAATCACATTCAGTCAGTAGCACAACTTTTCCAAAGTTGGGAACAGTGACAATACTATATCCTTTAATGATTCTACTATTTTTACTCATAATTGAAATCTCGTCTACTAAAAGATCTGAAACAGAAATTGACCATTCGAAATGAGAAAAAAAAGGATGAGTTTCGAGAATGAGAAAGTATAAAGGTGTAAAATTTAAGAAGATGCAACAGGAAAATTAGAAAGGAAAAAGAATTATACACATTTGGTATGTTTAAGGAATTGATTCGATTTCCAACTGAGTCAAAATCAATTCGTTAAATTCGAATCGGAATGGATTTAAATGAATTGATTCGGTAATCGAATCGAAATCGTTCTGATTTTAATTCGATTCGATTCCAATCGATTTCGAAATCGGTTTAGAATCATTTCGAAATCAATTTTGATTTCGATTTGGATCTAATTTCAATTGTTAATTTGAAAGTGAAAATTTTTAGCATGTTAATATATCTATAGGATTATTTTGCGATAGAAAAAAAATAGAATCACCAATATGTTAAATGAATTTGAAAGCTCAAATTCGAAAAAGGTAATCCAGAATCATCTCGAAATCGGTTCATAATCGTTTCGAAATCGATTTAGAATCGATTCGAATTGAATTGATTCCAAAATTAAAATTTTAGAATCAAAACTGATTTGAATCGATTCCAACATTAATGAACTTGAAATCGATCAGAATCGAATCGAAACTAAAATCTAAGAATCGATAAGCATACCTAATACACATTTTTTTTTCATTCAAATGGATCGAAAATTTATCTTATTAAACTACTGAGAATTGAATCTGTTTTGATTAGCACAATTAAGCCTTTAAATTTAAATTTAGTTATTGAATCGTAAATATATTTTTTTTATTTATCAAATATTCATAGATCGGACGCCCATTCCAAAATATACGATGTTAATAAAAAAAAGAAAATTGTGCATAAAGAAAAGAGGAAGGTTACCGGAGTTCACGTGGTGGCCCAGCGTTTTGCTCCCGCTATAAATAATTCGGCTCCGGCTCAAACTCCACGCTCGAGCTCAGATACCTAACCCAGTTTGTCGGCTTTCAGATGGCCATGGAAGGAGCCGCCGACCAGCAGCCGTTGACCGCTCTGGCGACGTCCAGCGGCAGGGCTTCGCCGTCGTTCCGCCTCCGAAACGAGAGCCTCAACACCCTCCGCCTCAGGCGCGTCTTCGACCTCTTCGATCGTAACGGCGACGGCGAGATCACGGTGGAGGAGATCGCGCTCGCCCTCGACCGCCTCGGCCTCGGCTCCTCCGACACCGCCGAGATCCGATCCACCGTCGAGGCCTACGTCGCCCCCGGCCACGCCGGGCTCACCTTCGCCGACTTTGAGGCCCTCCACCGCGCGCTCGGAGATGCCCTCTTCGGCGGCCCGCCGGCGGCCGCGGAGAAGGAAGAGGAAGAGGAGGAGGACATGCGAGAGGCCTTCCGCGTGTTCGACGAGGACGGCGACGGGTTCATCTCCGCGGCGGAGCTGCAGGCGGTGCTCTCCAAGCTAGGGCTTCCGGAGGGGCGCAGCATCGCGCGGGTTCAAGAGATGATTTGCTCCGTCGACCGGAACGACGACGGCCAGGTGGACTTCGGCGAATTCAAGCACATGATGCAAGGGATCTCCGTTTGGGGCGCCGGCCTGATCAACGGCCGATGATTCACGGGGTCGATAACCCTTTATCTTGCGATTCACTGCAATTTTTTTTTTTTTTTTTGTTGCTTTTGCTTTGATCGGGGTGTTTGATGATCATTTCTTAACTCGAGTGAGTTTTGAGTAATTGATTCTTTTTTTTTCGCCTTCCAGTTCGATTTAACGCAGTTTCACAAGGAAAAGAGTGAATCAGAAGAGCTAATTCTGTTTGAATTGTTTCTTTTTAAGCTGAAAAGAAAAATTATTTGAACTGGAGAAGAGGAAGGAAAGCAGAAGAATATTTAGATCAGAGTGGAAAACGAACAAAATCTCTAAAACCTGTTTCCTTTGGAACAAGGAAGCGATAAAAAAAAAAAAAGATTTTTTTTTTCCTTCTGATCTGATGATGATGATGATCGGTCTCCTTCCACCTCTTCATCAAAGATTAACCCTAAACTCGAAGGAACGATCGACGAGGACCGAACATTTGGTCGAGGAGTATGACGACGGCCATGGCGAAGGCCGCGTCGAATCCCGGCTCCACGATGAGGCGGAAGACGTCGGCGCCGAGGGCGACCCCCGCAGCCGACTCCTTCCGCTTGATCTGCGCCAGCTGCTGACGCCGGTCGTCGTAGACGACGCAGCACCGCCGCGAGTAGGAGCCTTCCACCTCGTAGCTGAGGCAGGACTTGGAGTCGGGGGGACACGGCGCGACGTGGACCAGCGATCTCGACCCGATGAGGTTTACGCGCTTCTTGACGGCGAACTGCGGGTTGCCCGCCGCCTCGCCTTGGTAGATCAGCCAGTGGTCTCCCAGACTCAGCTTCTGCGCCCGAAGAAAATGGAAACACAGAGTCAGTTAAAGATCATACTCTCTTATGGCTTTCAGATTTATTATGGCACAAATTGCGGCTGAAGCAGGGAAATGCTCGCACCGAAATTGAATAATCAGATCTAAAGCACTTGGAAATCGATTTGGTATCGAAGATCAGATTTTTTTTTTTTCGAAGTCATCTCCCTCATTGAGCTACAGATGATCGATTAGGACGCAAATTGGGGATGAAACAGGGAAATGCTCATAGTGAAATTTGGGGAGAAAAATTGCATCTAAAGCACTTCGAATCGCAGGCCAGATTTTCCTCTCGACACTCGACTAAATCGAATAAATCGATGGCGATCATCTCACCTTCCTTCGAATCGTTAGCAGCGGCTTCCCGTCGGCGTCCATGAGGACGATCTCCGCTCTGCTACCTGAGGCGTAATTGTCGACTCGGAACACGAGATTACCCTTGGAATCGAAGACCGTGAATCCGTACCCGTCGAAGAGGAGCGACTTCCGCCACACCGTCAGCGTCGCCGCCTCGGAGGAGGATGCCGGCGGGGCGGAGAAAGAAGGCCTCGACGACGTGGTGGCGCTCGGGTAGACTTTCGCCATCGACGAAAGCCGAGTTAACTTCAGGCGACTCAGCGGATGGAGGAGGAAGAGGAAGGCGGAGCTCGATCGGATGCTTTGATGACCGACGATGGACGCCTATTTATATCTCTGAACTTTGAAGGTCGAAAATGCCCCCCGAGACATTGAGAGGAATTATGTTGCACGTAAAAAAAAAAAAAAAACTTTCTGTCGACAGTATTATGCAAGTTAGTTTTGACTAAAATTATTTTAATATTAATAAAAATATTTTAAAATTAGTTATAATTAATTCAATATTTATTAAAATTACTTTACTTTTTTAAAAATTATTTTATATTGTACTACTTTTAATTACTATTTGATTAGAATCATTTAAAATGATTTTAGCTAAAATTAGATTTGAAATTTTTATTATAATAATATATTAATATTGGACCAATTGAATAGAAAGTATAATTTGAAAAAAAAAAAAAAAAAATTGGGGGTGCAGTAGCTTTAACATGCTAAGATTTTAAAGTTAAGAGGGGCAATGTGAAATATATAGATGGTAGAATACAATTGCATTGTCAACTTAATCTTTTCATTAAACAAATAATAATAATTGTAATTATAATTTTTTTTTAAATTATGCATTGCATCATCCTTGTGGAAGAGATCTAGTTTCGATTGATATATACAATTAAACAATACAAAGATGATAATATATTTTAATAACATGCTATGTAGATTTTTTTTTCTTTTGATTTTTTTAAACCAAGATTGATGTATATTTCATTTAAATATTAAAAAAATAAATAAACCCCCAAAATAATTCTTAACCAATAGTTTATTTAACTACATAATTAGATGGATAGAGTAATTCTCTACTTAATTCTAACATTAATATAATTTTATTCATCTTTTTTTTTTTTTGGTGCGTTCTCTACATTAAATTAGTTTAGGGTTTAGGGTTGAAACTTTTATTACATGCCAACATCCATATGAAGTATGGAGTTGTGGACAGAAACAAAAGGCAACTTTTAATTTGCTATCTATTTTCTTTGTCCTTTTTCAACTCTTTCTATGATTCAAAATAAAATGAGTGAACTAAATTTCAAGCTAATTTCCTTCTCACAAATAACGAGTGATTTGTGTTAGATGACTCCTCCGATTCAAACATCATTGTTAATTTTTTGTCGACGAATCTTTAATAGACTTTAGCGATACGAAAAGGAGGGTTTTACCTTCAAACATCCCATGAAAATCATGTTCCTTCACGGGACACTGTCTTCACATGGGTTCGAAGAAAAGTAAAGCTCATCTTTTATGATCATGGAGGTCCATGGAGACCAAACTTAATGCGGCGATTTATCAAACAGTATTTTTGAAATTTAAAATTGTTTAAAAAACATCTTATATTTTTATATTTATCAAATAACACACTTAATTTTTTTTTTACCCTTCAAAAATAACGCACTTAATTTTCGAACGTGCTGAAATTGCACCACCATAGTGGTGATGTTGATTTTGCACCATCACTGTGGTGCTGAAAATTCAAATCTCAGCACCATATTGATGCTGGGATTTGAATTTCCAGCATCATGTTCGGAAATTAAGTGCGTTATTTCTGAAGGATAAAAAGAGAATTAAATACGATATTTAATAAATATAAAAAGTATGAGATATTTTTTGAACAATTTTAAATTTCAGAAGGATTATTTAATAAATTGTCGAACTTATTGGCTATTGTATGAGTTCATTGGACCCCTTTTGCTATCATCAATTTCACGGTGAGCAGAAGATAAATTTGTCGCTTTCGATCGATGAGTGAGCGAGAATGACGCCTAGATTGACTCGAGAAATGCAATAAGTAACATTATTTTAGCTATAGCTCATGAGAAATACGATATTTTCAAAGGGTTTTCAACGGTGAGATGTAGTTTTATGATTCATGATAAGAAAATTTTTCCTGATCGCATGTGTATTATCTTCGTTTGAGATAAATATGAGATTTTTTTATGAAAATAATTGAACAAAAATAAAAATATTTTCATTTATAATTGAACGGGCATATCCGATTAGCATTTTTTTTTTTACAATTTATCAAAGGGCACATCTCAAATTTAGAATTGTCTCAATACAGTTTCATAGTTTTATATTTATCAAAACATGCACTTTATTCCCTTTTTATCCCTCCTGCCAAATAAATATGTAATTAATACTGAGATTTGATATTGTATATGGTGTTGAGAATTTAAATCTTAGGTCTACTGTATTCCTGGGAATATAATTTTTAGTATCATCTTTTTTTTTGTCAGTTGATATTGTACGTGATGCTGAAAATTTAAATCCTAGCACCACTGTGTTCCTTGGAATATAATTCTCAGCACCATCTTTTTTCTAGGACAGCTTAATATTGTATGTGGTGCTGGGAATTTAAATCTCATGACCACTGTATTCTTGAGAATTTAAATCCCAGAACCACTGTATTTATAGGAATATAATTTCCAACACCACCTTTTTGTTAGATGGGTTCGATATTGTACGTAGTACTGGGAATTCAAATTCCAGATTCACTATGTTCCTGGAAATATAATTTTCAGTACCATATTTTTTTCGGTCAGTTTGATATCTACGTTTGACGGGAGAGATACAAAAAGAATGATGTGTATTCTTTGATAAATATAAAATTATAGAATTGTGTTGGAGTAATTCCGTCCTTTCATAAATTACTGATTTTTTTTATAAAAAATACTTTTTATAAATTTAAAAGAGTTTTTTTTTTTTTTTTGCCACTGATCATTTCCTCTCTCATTTCGCATTCATAATTGTATTCCTTGCTGTAATTAAAAACTAAATGAGGGTCATCAAATCAATAATAATAATAATAAACAATTGGATTTGGATGGGCAGGATGTCAATAAATAAAAGTTGGTCTATGGCTTTATTATAATAATAATTATTATTATTATTATTATTATTATTTTGTCTATTATTGATTGCTGGAATATTTGACCATCTTTCAAATATTCCTTTAAAACCTTTCTCATTATTTTATTAAGAAGGACACGCCGACTTCGCCGTCCAACTTCCGGCGAGAAAAAGATGGCCTCTCCTTTATTATTAATTAATTTCTACAAATCATTTTTCTATTCCCCATAATTTTCTTTTCCTTAATTATTGAATTAATTAAAACTTAATGTTAGCGTTGGGTTTTAATTTGGAAATATTAATGAAAATTTAAGGTAACCATAAATGTGAAATCTCTTAAACTTGGTCGGCTTCAAATGAGATATATTTTTTTAATTTTAATTTGATATTATATAATTATAATTTATTAACAAAAATGTGGAAGCAACACTCTTCCTTCGATTAGGATGACTATTCGTCGAAATTGAGACGCTTAACTCAACTTCTAACTCTAAGTATACTGAGCAAGGTGCTTTGATTGATACAAATAGAGTCGACCCAAATTATTCTAAGGTTCTATCTTGATAACTAGACTCTATTAATTTTGATATAATTTTTTTTTTGGACAGTATATAAATGCTCTAATAATATTAAAAAAAAATTTTACCATGAGCGATCGCCCAATAGATCTGGCCTAGAACTGATTGAGAAAGATACTTTTTGGATCAAATGGATGCATCACACTTAGGCTATGTTTGGTACGGGGTAATATAATTAATCTTGTAATGTAATGTAGTGTAATGTAATGTGTATTATATTACTGTGTTTGGTTAACGATTGATGTATAATCTTTGATTACAAAAGTGATTACATTCGTTTGTTTGGTATCCATATTTATTATAAGAAATGTAATTCATATTATTATAAAATAACAAAAATACCCTTATAATTTCTTCTTAAGAATGATCAAGCTATCGATTAAATCGTTCGTTTCGGCCGCCGGTGGTTGGCCGGTTGTCGGTCGGTCGTCGGTCGGTCATTTGGTCAGACCAACAACCATCATCGTAAACAGCAATCATCGATGGTCTCGTCGGCAGGCCGGAAAGCAATGAGAAAAATAAAAGAAGAATATATTTGTCATGATAAATATTGAGTTCGTAATGTAATTGGATTACATAACTTTTTCTTTGTAATCAAGATTACGGATCTTGACTCTTATTTTGTAATGCAATTACATTACATTACATCTTTGAAATGTTATCAAATAAAGCAAATCATCTTGTAATGTAATCCTGATTACATTACAAGTCTGATTACCCCGTACCAAACGTAGCCTTAACGAGAGTGAATGTCAAAACATGAAAGGTGGTGCATTCGGATTCTTGGTTAATCAAATGACTATTGCATATTCGAGATCTCATCATATTGGTCACTGAGTCATCGATGAATGTTGCGCAAAGAATGAGAGATTAGTTTAAAAATATGGAACCGTCATATTAACGATGCTCTTTTGCTGCCCTTATGGAAGAGGTAAATCAAGACCCATGTGGTAAGTGCAAAGGAGGGAATAAGTCGATAGCTTAGAGTCATGATCTCATCAGAAATTAACCCCTCTTCACTTAAGAGTTATCCTTTTGTATTTACCAATTAGATTAGCTCATAAGGCTATGAGAGATTAGTTTAAGCAAGATAGCGGAGTGGCCAAGAGATATGACTTTCTTTAGGCAAACTGATTCTAAGAAATTATGGGTGAAGATAGTATAGAAATCTTACATCCAATCCAATTATATAGTTACACTATGGATGCTAGCACAAGAAAATCTTCCTATTAGAGACAAACAAGATTATCTAATAGATCAACAATATATTTTATGTAAACAAGTATCGAAGGCGTAAGAACATATATTTTTTCAGATCGACTTGTGAAAAAAGATATGAGATTAGTTCCATGTAGACAAGAGAGATGACTATCTATCGACGGACGCTTCAGATTTATAGACGATGACTTTAGAGATAGATGATTATTGACAGAGGTATATTTTATCATATTTGATTTACCTTCTACTGTCATATAATACCAATTTCTTTCATGAGAAACAATTAAATTGTGCGAAAATTTATACAAGATACTCGAAATAGTGTATTCAAATCTTATACCTTATCAGATATGAATTACTTTTAATACCTAACCATTGTGTACTTTTGCACAACACTTCTTTCTTTTTCCCATAAAATTCTTTCTTTTACGTATAGCTCATTCAAATTTAGGTTAAAAAAGATCAACAATTTTACAATCTAGAAATCAATATCAAAAGATCAAAAAATGCAAAAAAAAAAAAAGTAATAAATTATTCGAATATCGCATATATTTATTTTAGAAAATCATTAAAAATTCCTGCAAAATTGACCATCAAAGTAAGCAGAAAGTAAAGGTTCATCTTTTTTTTCTGAAATCTTTCAATATCTATATGGACGTGACCTACAATGGAGGATACGATCACCCAAGTTCTTTTTTGCACTTTCTTCTCAAGAAAAAGACAAGAAGTAAAATCCCTTGCAAAGGGGGGCGTTTGATAGGGAAAAAGCACAGCAGCAGCACAGGAGAAGAACATGCAGGCACGAAGACCTCCAGCTCTTTGCATATGCACTCCATGTGCTTGACTTCGTAGGGGGGCTCTACGCCTCTTCTGCTCTTACATCATCTTTCTGCTCCACATTAACTACATTCCAGCTTTCTAATGTCGTCTATCTGTGCCTCGGTATGAGATTTTGGAACCTACCTATCTAAATGGACAGTGATACATAGCTACGACTGTTTTGAGTAGCAGATGGAAGGACGGAACGAAGGTATCGATATTGGTGCAGGGACAAGTTTAGGTTTAGGGTAAGATAGAGGAAGTCCGGCCTTGTAAACTTTTTTTTTAACCTATGAAGTAAAATGGAGAAGGAAAGGGGTAAAACTTTCGACCATCCTGCAACTTTCACTTTTCTTTGTGTTCTTTTATCCACATCCACCTGCTTTACTACCTAAGACGTTACCTGCAAGAAAGAGTCACAAGCTACACATCTTATGGCAATGGGTTATCGATCAGTATTATTCCATCTCGATCTGTGTAGAGGTGGGGATTCTTACATTTGATAGGACTAGTGTTTCGAATTCACATTCCGATTGCTCCAAAGCCGGAGGAGAACCTGCGTGAATTCGCGGTGAGCTTTCGCGGACATGCAAATCGGAATGAAAGCGATGAAGAATCGGAAAAGCGGACAGTATCGGCGCTTTAAATTAATTACATTGGCATTTTGAAGCAGGGATCGAAGGATGGAACGTCTAGGTGGGTGTTGTTGAAGCTGTTTCCGCCATTGTTTGTAGCGCAGGAAGTGGTTAGATTGTCTTCGCCTGTGGAGAATAAATCCAGCGCGAAGGAAGATGACTTTTTGGTGGGCGACGCGAAGGGGCTATCAGGCAAATTGTGCTTTGTGCTGCAAGGAACCAAAAGTTACAATCATGCAAGATAGATCATTGTGCAAGAACAAAAAAAAAAAAAGCATTAAATTCTTGCAGAATTAGAATGTGGCATTCACCTTGGTTGGACATCGCTATCTTCATTGGTGTTAACATCAGCAAGAGGTTTCTCCTTATCTTCCTTCAATGAGACATGGGAATTATTTATCTTGCTCTTATCTGAAGCCATGAGACAAAACAGGAGTTAATTCTTGGATCTTAATCGCCATAATTGGATAGGAGAGTGAATGAACAATAGTTCCAAGTTAGCCGGCCACCTGTTGGCGACTCGTCTGGGCTGCTACCGCTGCTGCTGCTGCTGTTGCCATTGCAGCTAATATCCACAGGATTCACTGATTGGTTGGGTGTGAAGGTCGGGGAGTTGGTGGAGGCAATGGCCGCGGAGGAAAGGCTTCTGTTCTTGAGGTCGAGGAGTTGCAGGCCCATGAATCGCCTGCCTTGCAGCTCAATCGCCCGTTGCAGCTCTGCTGCTTGCTGTTGCTCCTCTAGTTTTCTCCTCAACAACAGCTCTTGGCAGCTGCTGTTGTACAACATCCTTGTTCCTGATGTATCATGCATGGATTCGATGATATCCAAAGTGAAACAGAAGACGACGCAACAAAGGGATCTTACCAACTTGATGAAGCTCATAAACCTCTCTAGCATCCAGGGAAGTAGGAGTTGTACAGCCATAGAAATCGCCCCTCTCACAGAGCTGCTGCTTCCTAAACCATTCGAATGAGGAATAACGCAGTTTGAATTTGCAACGAATCCTGGATTCGTTGCAATTTTTTTGCAACGAATCATGGATTCGTTGCAAAATTAATATTAAAAATTAAGTTAACGTTTTAAAAAGTTTAAATTTTTTTTTTTTAGAATTTGCAACGAATCCTGGATTCGTTACAATTTTGCAACGAATCCCGGATTCGTTGCAAAATTAATATTAAAAATTAAGTTAACGTTTTAAAAACTTTAATTTTTTTTTTAAATTTGCAACGAATCCAGGATTCGTTGTAATTTTTTGCAACGAATCCACGGATTCGTTGCAAAAATTAATATTACGAAAATAAGTTAACGTTTTAAAAAGTTTTTGTTAAAAAAATTTGCAACGAATCCAAAGATTCGTTGGAAATTTTATTTTACTTTACTCTCGATGCCCTAATTTCTTTTCCTTCCCCTCGCGTCGCGCCCGAGCCCTAATTTCTTTTCCTTCCCCTCCGCCGCCGCCGCTCTTCCCTTCGCCTCGCGCCTTCCGCCGCCACGACCACGACCGCCCTTCGGCCACGGCCAGACCACGAGCCGCCACAGACCAGCAAGCCGCTCGGTCGGCCGTCCAGCCGCCGCCTGGGCCCGCGACGCCAGGCGCCGCCTCGTCCGGCCGCTTCACCACACGCCGAGCCCGGCGGCGCACGCTTCGCCGCCGCCCTCGTCCGGTCGCGTGCCCCCCGGCCATGAGCCCGCCCGGCTCGCCTCGCCATGGCCGCCTCCCTCCTGCCGCGCCGCCTCCATGCCGATACATGAGCTAGCAGCCGGTGTCCGAGGTCCGGAATGCCAGCGACCACACGCCACCGCCATTGTTCAGATCGCTGCCCGAATCCACTCCCAACGGTAGGCACCGATTAGGTCTCTGTCCGAGAGGTCCGGCAGTCGCCGCCAGGGAGCCACCGACAGCCACCAATCGCCGGCTCGGAGACGCCCACAGCCACCAGTGGTATAATATTTTTTTTTAAATCATTGTTATTTTTTATATTGAAATTTATATTATTGTTAATTTTTTGTGTTGATCTAGAGTGATATTAGAGTGGTATGGTATAGGTTAATTGCGCCCGATGCATTCCATTCAAAATCATACTAGGACTCCATGATATTACCATAATCTTGCAGATTTTTATGCCTGGGCCCAATTCATTGACACCTTAATGCCATGGTGGTTAGCATAAGATAGTGAGATGTCTTTTTATAACAAAGGATAAAGTATACTAAATGCAGTAATACATGGAAACATATTATATGTTTTTATATCCTGATTTTGCAAACATTCAACTCATGTAACATATATAATATAAGTTTTCAAGTATGATAAAATTCAAGGATATGACACATAACAATTTCATAAATATTCACATACACCATCGTAATCAGAACCCATTACAATTATCTTTCTTCTTCTCGCATTTAAAGATAGTTAAACATAGTGAATTCATTTATGAACTAACTGTATATTCGTATTATTGTAATTTCTAGGAGTTTATATTAATATAATTGATTGAAAACAGATATAATGCAGCGTGAAAGGAGTTGGATATATAATAGGAATTTACCTGAACGTCGGGGTTTAACTGATGAATTTATGAGTGGGTTGCAAGAGTTTTTAAATTTCACAGCTAGTAATGTTGAGTTTATGGATGGTAATCAGATAAGGTGTCCGTGCAGAAAGTGTCACAATGGTAGATTTTTACCGTCTAGCAAAGTTTCAGAGCATCTTTGTAGATTTGGATTCGTTGCAAATTACTACAACTGGACATGTCATGGTGAACCATTTATATCTGATGAAGTTTATGATAGACATAACACACAAGTCTCTAGGGATCAAAGTGATTATAATCAATTAAATCCATATCAGAGGATGATATATGATGTAGCGGGCCCGAATTTGATTCCCCAATCACAAGGTGCAACTTCAAGTCATGTCCTCCAACAATGAGCAAATGTTTACTAATGCATCACCCTTGGAAGAGGTACAATGTAATGATATCGGTCAGAATATGAATAATGAAGCATATCTCAAATTTCAGGAGGTGTTGAGTGCTGCAGATGCACCTTTATGGGCTGGTTGTGAGACTCACACTAAACTATCGTTCACTGCAAGAATGTTGAATGTCAAGGCAGAGCATAATGTGTCTGAAGATTGTTTTAATAATTTTGTTCAAGCTTTTGAAGAGGCATTGCCGCGTGATCATATATTGCTCAATGATTTGTACAGTATGAAAAAACTGATGAAAGAATTAGGTCTCCCAGTGGAAAGAATTGATGTGTGCAGAGATGGTTGTATGTTATATTGGGAAGATGATGCAGATGTGGATGTTTGTAAATTCTGTAATCAAGATAGGTACAAGAGCACTAGTAGGAGGCAGCAACGACGTAAATCATATAGTCAGTTGTTTTATTTGCCTTTAACTCCTATGTTACAAAGACTTTATGAATCAAAGACAACTGCTGAACACATGACTTGGCATGCAAATCATTGAACAGAAGAGGGACTAATGTGTCATCCATCAGATGCAGAGGTGTGGAAAATTTTTGATAGAACATATCCTGATTTTGCGAAAGAGACTCGAAATATTAGGTTAGGTCTCTGTGTTGACGGATTTGCTCCATTTGGTAAATCAGGAAGACACTATTCTTGTTGGCCAGTTATATTAACTCCGTATAATCTTCCGTCTGGGATGTGCATGAAAACACCGTATATGTTTTTAACATTGGTTGTGCCTGGCCCAAAAAATCCGAAGAAGTTAATAGATGTTTATATGCAACCATTGATTGTAGAGCTAAAATAACTATGGGATGAAGGTTTTCCTACATACGACGTTCATACTAATCAGATGTTTGTAATGAAGGTTGCTCTTCTTTGGACCATAAATGACTTTCCGGCTTATGGTATGCTATCAGGTTGGAGTACTGCAGGGATCTTAGGATGGCCAATATGTATGGAGAGATTAAAGTCAACTAGATTGAAGCATGGTAAGAAGCCGAGTTATTTTGATTGTCATAGACAATTTTTACCACTAAATCATAATTTCAGAAGGAATAAAGATGAATTCACTAGGAATCGAATTGAAAGAACACCTCCGCCATTGAGATTGACAGGTCAAGATATTTGGTACAGAGTTCATCCCTTTCCATCTGTTATTGAAGAGCCACATGGTACAACTTATGAATATGGAAGCAACCATAAATGGACCAAACGAAGTATATTTTGGGAGTTACCGTATTGGTTTAGTAATTTGATTCATCATAATCTCGATGTTATGCATATTGAGAAGAATATTTTTGATAATCTGATAAATACAGTGATGAATATCACTGAAAAAACAAAAGATAATCTGAATGCAAGAAAAGATATGCGACTCATTTGTAAACGACCCACCCTTGATGTTGATGAAAATAGTAGAGGACCAAAACCAAAGGCAGTTTATACATTGAATAAGGAACAGAGACGTGTTGTTTGTGAATGGTTGAAGTCATTGAGATTTCCTGATGGGTATGTTTCTAATCTTGGGAGATGTGTCGATATGAAGGAATGCAAATTGATGGGTTTGAAAAGCCATGATTGCCATATATTCATGGAAAGACTAATTCCTATTGCCTTTAAAGAACTCTTACCGAATTTTGTATGGGGTGTCATTACAGAGTTAAGTATTTTTCTTCATGATATATGCTCAACAGTTTTGGGATATTCACACATGGAGAAGTTAGAGAGAGACATTCCAATCATTTTGTGCAATTTAGAAAGGATTTTTCCGCCAGCATTTTTTGATTCAATGGAACATCTTTTGGTTCACTTGCCATATGAGGCCAAAGTTGAAGGACCAGTTCATTATCGATGGATGTATCCTTTGGAAAGGTATAATTCGTGTTGGATCGAAAGTGTCGCTAGAGGGGGGGGGGTGAATAGCGATACGGTGTCGTTAAAAAAAAAAACTTTTGCAATAAGTAAAAAGCAAGTAGAGAGTGCACAGCGGAAATATAAAGTAGACAAGATATTTTTACGTGGTTCACAATCTTTCGATTGCTAATCCACGGCCCTAGTGATCCTTGATCACGTACGGAGGGCAATTCACTAAAACCACTCCTCCTCGTTGGAAGTAGGAGCAACGATCACAAAAAGAAATCAAGGCAAAGGGACACTCCCCCTTTCCTTGTTACGATTAAAGCACAAAGACAATTTAAAGAAGTAGAACTTAAATAAATATACCGACAACTCTTATAAGTAGAAGATGTAGCTTTCGTTGTCGGCGGCACTTCGTCGTAGCAAATGTGAGTAGTAGTAGCGGCGTTACGACGGCGTGTTGAGAGCTCTTGATTTCTTATATATTTTGCTTGGCGTGAACATGTCTATTTATGGATATTGATCTATGAATTTAGACATAGGTAGTGTCCAAGGTGAGGTTCTTATCCCCCAAGTCTTGCTCATCCACATCCTGCGCAACTCAAGGATGAGGTGCTTCATCCAACCACCTTGTGCCAACTCAAGGATGAGGTGCTCATCCAACCACCTTGTGCCACCTCAAGGAGGCCTTCACGCCAACTTGTTGGAGCCATCCAACTTGTGCCACATCATGGGAGCCAACCATCTTGTGCCAACTCTCCTCATTTTGGGCGTCAAGCTTGATGGTGGTTTGCCAACCATCTTGTGCCAACTCACCTCATTTTGGGCGTCAACTTGATGATGGTTTTGGATGTCCACCTTGATGCCACATCACCTAATTTTGGGGTCCAAGCTTGGTGATGGTTTGGATGTCCACCTTGATGCCACATCACCCTTTGTACCAAAACACGAGTCAAGTCCAAATTCACCCCTTGAAATTCGAGCTCTTCTCGAGAACTAGACCAGATTGTAGTGACGCAGTCAAAGGGTTTTGACCGATACAAGTTAAGCTTAAAATATAAAGTACGATGGTTCTAACCAACCGATCTCGACCTAGACCTTCCATTGGAGGTATTGGGTGGATCTACGCTTAACGCCTGCTTCGCTTTCACACGAGCTTACTCAGCCTCGCTTCCTGCCTTCACCCGAGTACTCGGCTTCCTCCGAAATCCCCTCGGCGTTCGGACCACCAGATAACAAATATACCCTTAACTATTGAGCCTTTTGCCATAATCAAAATCGGTTCGACTTTGGTGCCCACGCACCAACAATCTCCCCCGATTCATGGCAAACCGACACAAAAGTTAAGGAAAAATTAAGCTAGCATAATGATTAAGCATGAATGAGCTAGCATAAAGATTAAATATGAATGAGCTAGCATAATGATTAAATATGAATGAGAAAAATTATTGTTTCAAGTTCTCCCCTTTGAGGTAACCTCCCCCTTGACCGAAGGTGAGTTCTTGAAAAATAATTTTTACTCCCCCTTAAGGGTTGCTTAAGTAAACGGAATTTCTTAATATAAAAGGTAATAATTCTGTTTACTTTCTTCCCCTTTAATTTTGGTTAATTTTGGTTACTTTTGTTACTTTCTCCCCCTTTTGCCTTAACTCAAAAAGTTTGTAAATATATTTTAGGGTTTGTAAGTCCAAGCAAGTTCCCATATATATATATATATATATATATATATATATATATATATTATTTTTTAAAAAATAATAATAAGCTTGAAAATATGTTCATCTAAAATGTCTGACTCGGTTGGACTTGATTGATATAGAATGATCAATAAGTCTTGAAGGAGTTGATTAATTTTAAATAATTATACTCCATGGTTCATATCGATGCCGAATCTACATCTGGAACCAGAGTAAGGTCCTAACATCTCACGCCTCTCGTGGCTAAGTACACAAACACATTAGTCCTATGTGTTTGTGAGATGTGTTAGCTTCTATAGGTATATGATTTCTAAGGTAAGACTTAGGCTAATTTCATAAAAGAAGCAAAAATAGAGTACATATATAGAGAAATTTAAATCCTACTCTATGCACATACCTAACTTTCGTCTTAATAAACTAAATTCGGGTAGTGGTTTGGTGAAGATGTCCGCTAGGTTTGATTTGGACTCAACATACTCTAGTTGTATAGTTCCATTAGTTACATGTTCCCTAATGAAGTGGTGTTTAACTTCTATATGTTTTGTCCTAGAATGACATATTGGATTTTTAGTTAAGTTAATTGAACCGATGTTATCTATGTAGGTTTTAATGTTGTTAAAGATTAAGCTAAAGTCTTGGAGAGTGTGCTTCATCCACAGAGTGAGAGACACACTCACCCATCGCAACGTATTCTACCGGTGGTAGATAAGGCAACGCAATCTTGCTTCCTCACCGCACTAACTCACTAGACTCGGCGAGGATTTGACAACAACCACTCGTGCTCTTTCTATCGAGTTTACTACCGCATAGTCGGTCGAGATGTAGCCGATTAGATTAAACTCGGTAGATCTAGGGTACCAAATACCTACGTTTAGCGTGCCCTTTAGATATCTAAGGATACGCTTGACTAGGGTTAGGTGAGACTCCTTGCGCACAGGTTTGTAACCTTGCGCACATACTTCTGCATGAATAAAATGTCGGGTCGGCTCGCGGTTAAGTATAGGAGACTTCCTATTGCGCTCCTATAGTATTTTAGGTCAACGGGTTTTCCTTCTACATCTTCGTTTATATTAACATTAGTTGCTATAGGTGTATTAATTATTTTAGCATCTTGCATTCCAAATCGATTTATTAAGTCCTTAGTATATTTTTGTTGATGTAAATATATTCCATCTTTAGTTTGTTTAATTTGTAAACCTAAGAAGAAACTTAACTCTCCTACTAAATTCATTTCAAATTCACTTTCCATAAGTGAGATGAATTATATCATCTACATAGATTTGGGCTATAAAGATTTCTTTTCCTACGGTTTTTACGAATAAGGTTGGGTCAACTAAACCTTGGTTGAATCCTTTGGACTTAAGATAGATCGAAAGCCTTTCGTACCAAGCTCTTGGGGCTTGTTTGAGTCCATATAGGGCTTTCTTAAGTCTAAGGACCTGGTCAGGTTTATCTAGATTTTCGAATCCGGGAGGTTGGTAGCGTAAACTTCTTCCTTAATGTATCCATTCAAAAATGCTGACTTGACATCCATTTGAAACAATTTAAAACCTCGATGTGCAGCATATGCTAACAACATTCGGATGGACTCTAGTCTTGCTACGGGGGCGTAGGTCTCATCGTAATCTAAACCTTCGACTTGACTAAACCCTTTTGCGACTAACCTAGCTTTATTTCTAACTACTTCACCTTTATCATCAAGTTTATTTCGAAATACCCACCTTGTTCCAATAATTGATTTTTCTTTAGGTGGTGGTACTAATTCCCAGACTTCATTTCTAGTGAATTGAGCTAGCTCTTCTTGCATAGCAATAATCCAGTCGGGATCAAGAAGTGCTTGTTCAATAGTTTTGGGTTCGATTTTGGAAATTAACGAGATTTGACTAATATTTCGGTATGAAGCTCTAGTTCGAACCCCTAAATTTGGATCACCTATAACTTGATTGATAGGATGACTTGGGTTAGGGTCATCTATCACTTGGTCGATTGGATGACTTGGGTTAGGACGAGATTCAAGTTCAAGATCAGAGTCGGGTTCGCTATAAGTTGATTTGCTAGTTGGTTTTGTTAAGGATTGAACGGGTTCGTGTCCTTCGTCGAAAACTATATTAATGGTTTCTTCGACTCTAAGAGTGTCGTGATTGTATACCCTATAAGCTCTACTGGAATTAGTACGGAGGTTTTGGTTACAGTATCCTAGAAAGGTTCCAGTAGAGGTTTTGGATTTGAATTTCCCTAGGTAATCCTTAGTGTTTAAGATATGTACCTTGCATCCAAATACCCTAAAGTATTTGATGTTCGGTATTTTATCGTGATAAATCTCGTACGAGGACTTTTGGTGCCTCTTTACCATAAGGATCCTATTTTGGACATAGCAAGCCGTACTAACGACCTCTGCCCAAAATCTATCGGGTAGGTTATACTCGTTTAACATTGTCCTAGCGGCTTCTTGTAGGGTTCTATTTTTCCGTTCGATTAACCCATTTTGTTGTGGGGTTCTAGGACATGAAAACTCATGGTGGTATCCGTTTAGGTTACAGAAATCTGTAAACCTGTGGTTTTCGAATTCACCACCATGATCGCTTCTAAGTCTTTTAATCTTAAGGTTCTTTTGATTTTCGATTAACCTACAAAGATTGATTAGTTGGTCTAGAGTATCATTTTTATGTTTGATAAAACCTAACCCAAGTAAATCTAGAATAGTCGTCAATTATGACTAAGCAAAATTGACTACCATTGAGTGACTTAGCTCCATGTGAATCAAATAGATCCATGTGTAGGAGCTCAAGAACACTTTTGGTTCGTTCTTGATTAGTTAATTGATGTTGTGTCCTAGATTGTTTACCTTGTTGACAAGCATTACATATTTTATTATCCAAGTTGTTTAGTTTAGGCAAACCTATAACCAAGCCACTGACTCATCTTGTGGGCCGAGTCTTGGGTGCGAGTGTCAGAGTCTTCTGCCATAACCAAGATTCCTCTTCTTTGTGTCATAAGACACTTGGTTGAGGAGTTGGTAAATTTGTGTAGATGTTGCTATTCCTAGTTCCTTTAAGTATTATTTTAGATGTTGCATTTATCTTGATTACGCATTCATTTTCTAGAAATATGACCTTATAATTGTTATCACACAATTGGCTTACACTAAGTAAATTATATTGAAAGTTTTCTACTAATAAGACATTTTGAATTGTAAAGTTAGAGTTGAGCTCAATATCACCGATCCGATGATTTTGAGCTTGCCGTTATTCGAAGGCTACCGATCCTTGTCGTTTGAATCGTAACCGAAAATCAGTTGATCCCCGGTCATGTGTTGGGAGCAACCAGCATCCAACATCCATTGATCCTACATATAAGGTAGTTGGATCGGATATTGGAATTACTAAAGGGTTGTTTGTAAGTTTTAAACCTAAATCATCTCACCAATATCTACATGATCAAAACATGTTATTCCTATGTGTTATTGTGAGATGACTTTCAATTTTACTTGATTAATTTTAATGAATTTAAATTAACCAACATTAGGTTAGATTCGATTTAGTCTAAGCTCATCAAGTAATCTTTTCAAGAGATTAGCTTCCAGGTCGTGGCGAGGCACAGAGGCCTTCTTTGATCGGAACAACGACCACTTCCTTAGACAAAGCTAATTTCAAGAAATTGATAACTCGACTTACTTGAGACTAGATCTTGGTCTAACTAGTTATTTTTGAAAAGAGGCTCCCCGAGGCTCAATCTTTTCGTAGGATTTTAGTTGATTATGAGTCCTATCTAACCATTCTAAAAATAAAGGAAAAACTAAGCATGCAATTTCTAAGACTTAACAAAAATACATTTTGTATTGGCTCCCCCTGGACCATTGAATCGAGTGGGTCTATTCACATAGTGAATTTGGTCCTTGGGAACCCAATACATGTTAGATCCTAAAGTTGAAATCAAAGTGATCTTAGGGACCCATGCTTGGACATTTTTCTTATGTTGGTTTACTATAGACATATATGACTTATTGGTTGTATTTGAGTTAAACCCGAGTCCGGCCTTGTTGTACACGGCCCTTTGTGATCCAAGTAAGAGGTCAAGTCCCTTGGATCCCAAAGTGAACCTTTCCAACGTGTTCCTAAGGTCTTCGACTTGTGTTTTCAGCGAGTTCTCAACTTCAAGCTTTTCAGCAGGTTGAGTCCTCCTCTTGAATACGAGTAGTCGAAGAGGTTAGGAGACCTCATGTTTGAGGAGGTTAACCTCCTCAATTGGTCTCGACCTTGGACTCGGACTTAGCTAGTTTCTTATTTAAAAATTTAATTGCACCATACAAAGTATTAAGTAACGACCGACTTACCCTTAATGATTCTTTTGAACCGGATACGGATCCGTGGCTTGTCTTGAATGGAAGCTCATCATCGGATTGGACTCGGACTCTTCTTGATTTTGAGTCATGCTCGGTCGGCTTGGCCATTAGAGCTTGGATATCGCCTTCTTCCTCCGACAACTCCTCCCAAGTAGCGTTTAGCGCTTTCTTGGTCTTTGATGCGTTATTCTTTAGCTTTGGGCACTCGGACTTGATGTGACCAACACTCATAGCATCTAAAATTAGAAGTATTTGAATTAGGTTTAGGCTTACCTTGAGTTGTTGGTCGTTTTCGCCTCTTGATCATCTTCCTAACTAGATTGACTAGTTCGGATTCTATTCGAGTCTACTTCCGATTCGGACTCGCCTTCTTCCTTCGGGGTGGCTTGCTTGCGGGCTTCTTCTTCTTGGAACCTGCGCTAACGCAATACTCTTCTCGGCACTGGACCACGTTAGTTTGCTCATGTAATTCAAGTTCGAAAACAATTTCTAACCTAATTTTAGAAAGGTCCTTGGAGACCTTGTAGGCATCGACCATGGATGCCCACAAGGTGGTCCTAGGAAACGAGTTAAGAGAATACGATAAGGTCGCGATTCTCGACCTTTGTCCGATGGCATGGAGTTGGTTGGCGATGTCTTGGATACGAGCATGTAGTTGAGTTGCGGTCTCGTTTTCCTGCATTTTCAAGTTATACAATTTATTTAAAAGTAAATCTCTTTTACATACCTTCGTCGGTGCCTTCGTGTAGTTCCACTAGCTTGGTCCATAAGTCCTTTGCACTAATGAAGGGCCGACGCGGTTGAGCTCTTCCTCGACAACCCACATTGCAAGATTTGAGTTGCCTTGGCATCGGCTTCTACTTGTTTTTTCATGGAATTTGACCATTGATCGTAACCCAAAGATTCACCATCTTCATTAATAGGAAGTGTGAAACCGGTTTGATTACGATCCACATCTCGATTTGGGTTTTAAGAAAGCATTCCATCCGACCCTTCCAATAACGAAAGTCATTACCGTTGTAAAACGGGGTCGCTAAACCCTTCGAGATGGGTCATTTAAAAACAAGAAGAAGAACGAAAAAAGAATCTTGCAAAAACACACGAAAGAATATTCCAAGACTTTCGTCTTGGATTAGTAGTGCTTGAAGTAAAGAAAAAAAATATATATAAAATGTAACTTGCAAAAAGAAATAAACAATCAAATGCGAATGTCGTTGAAGTTCCGGAGGACAACCTTACTCGGGATCTAACCCGAAGGACAACCTTATCCGGATCCTAAAGCCTCTAATGCAATTCTATATGTAGGAGAAGATAAGCAAGTGAAATAATTATACGAAAACAGAAATAAATAAATAAAAAATCTGTGAAAAAAAAGGAAAACAAAGCTAGATTGGTGGTTTCACCGAATCTTAGCGCCCCCGGCTCTGATACCAATTGTTGGATCGAAAGTGTCGCTAGAGGGGGGGGTGAATAGCGATACGGTGTCGTTAAAAAAAAACTTTTGCAAGAAGTAAAAAGCAAGTAGAGAGTGCACAGCGGAAATATAAAGTAGACAAGATATTTTTACGTGGTTCACAATCTTTCGATTGCTAATCCACGGCCCTAGTGATCCTTGATCACGTACGGAGGGCAATTCACTAAAACCACTCCTCGCCGAAGTAGGAGCAACGATCACAAAAGAAATCAAGGCAAAGGGACACTCCCCCTTTCCTTGTTACGATTAAAGCACAAAGACAATTTAAAGAAGTAGAACTTAAATAAATATACCGACAACTCTTATAAGTAGAAGATGTAGCTTTCGTTGTCGGCGGCACTTCGTCGTAGCAAATGTGAGTAGTAGTAGCGGCGTTACGACGGCGTGTTGAGAGCTCTTGATTTCTTATATATTTTGCTTGGCGTGAACATGTCTATTTATGGATATTGATCTATGAATTTAGACATAGGTAGTGTCCAAGGTGAGGTTCTTATCCCCAAGTCTTGCTCATCCACATCCTTTTGCTAACTCAAGGATGAGGTGCTTCATCCAACCACCTTGTGCACAACTCAAGGATGAGGTGCTCATCCAACCACCTTGTGCCACCTCAAGGAGGCCTTCACGCCAACTTGTTGGAGCCATCCAACTTGTGCCACATCATGGGAGCCAACCATCTTGTGCCAACTCTCCTCATTTTGGGCGTCGAAGCTTGATGGTGGTTTGCCAACCATCTTGTGCCAACTCACCTCATTTTGGGCGTCAACTTGATGATGGTTTTGGATGTCCACCTTGATGCCACATCACCTAATTTTGGGGTCCAAGCTTGGTGATGGTTTGGATGTCCACCTTGATGCCACATCACCCTTTGTACCAAAACACGAGTCAAGTCCCAAATTCACCCCTTGAAATTCGAGCTCTTCTCGAGGTCGAACTAGACCAAAGCTGATCAGAGTAAACGATGTCAAATATAAAGTACGATGGTTCTAACCACGATCTCGACCTAGACCTTCCATTGGAGGTATTGGGTCGGATCGCTGCGCTTAACGCCCCGCTTTCACACGAGCTTACCTTGTAGCCTCGCTTCCGGTCTTCACCCGAGTACCTCGGCTTCCTCCGAAATCCCTCTGGCGTTGCCCGACCACCTCGGTTCCCACCGGGTGTCGCAGACCTTCCGCTCAACTTTAGCATTTCTGCACACTTAATTGAGCTCGTAAGATAACAAATATACCCTTAACTATTGAGCCTTTTGCCATAATCAAAATACCGGTTCGACTTTGGTGCCCACTGCACCAACAATTCGCATATTCTATACTTCGTTATTATTGCATAAAAATGTATAATTTTTTTATATATTCATTTCTAATATAATTTTTTATATTACAATCAGATTCTTATATCATTTGAAGAAAAAAGTGAAAAATAAGGCACATGTTGAAGCCTCTATTGTGAATGCATATATTATGGAGGAAGTAACAACTTTTGCATCATATTATTTTGAACCTCACGTTCAGACCAAAAGACGGAAATTCGGAAGGAATGATGAAGGTCCTGTCGATCCCAATTTGAATTTATTCTCAATTTTTAATTATCTTGGTCGACCAAGTGGACCGTGTAAGCAACGATACTTAACTGATCAAGAATGACGGGCAGCCCAGACATATGTTTTACTTAATTGTCCAGAAGTATCGTCATATTTCGAGTTAGTATATATTTTCTATTTCTTCGTTAAGTGTTAATTTTTTTATGTTATAATTCAATTTTTTATTATAGGATTTTCCAAAACTTATATTCTGAAATCCCGACACGTGAATTTGATCACTTATGCGATCAAGAATTTGCACCATGGTTCAAATCATATGTAAGCAGTTTTAATTACCTCATTTTTGTTTACACATATCTTAGCTTTTAAATAAATATCATTTTCATTTGAGTATAGGTTTATGCTAATCAAACTCACGTTCAGCAAGAATTGTTAATCCATCTATCTTGGGGTCCAAAAGCAATGGTACGCACTTGGCCAGCATATTTCATAAACGGCTATAATTTCCATACTCAAGAATATGGAAATGGAAAGAGTACAATGAATAGTGGAGTATGTGTTAAGTCTTCCAATGATGGAGGTGCAAGCAATGAATTTTGGCACAGGGATGAAGGTGCATCCACAGTATAATTTGGTTGAAATAAATCATAAAAGATTGTATAAGAGATATGAACCATTTATTTTGGCACAACAAGCGATTCAAGTTTTCTATGCTCCGTATCCTAGTTTGAGGCATGACAAAAATGAATGGTGGGCTGTTTGTAAAACAAAAGCACGGAAAAAAATTGAAGAGCGTTGGCAAGACATTGCATATCAACAAGACAAAGTTACAAATATGTTTCATACCGAGGAATATATTATTCCAACATTACGAGATTCCAGTGGAGTAGTGATTAACGTGGATGCAACTGAAATTGATGATAATGATGAGGAGGAGGAGGGGGACGAGGAGGAAGAGGAGGAGGAGACCGATGATGAGGAGACTGATGAGGATGAGGAAGATGATAATGAGGACTTTGAATTTTAACGTCTAGGGTAAGTTTTTTTATATATAATTTTAGTTTTAAACTATAATTTTACCAAATTTCTTAGCTCAATTATTTGTTTATATAATGTCTCATTGTTAAATTTATATCTTTTGTCTCTGTATGTTGTGTATAATTTGTTCTTATAGGTTATCAGAGGTGACATCATCGTAGCTTATCGCAGTCTCTCATTTCTTCATTATGAATATTGTAAGTTTTTCATGTTCTTCATTAAGCATAAAAGTTTTATTTGCTTTATTCTAATTTTGATTTTTGTTGATAGTTTTTCGCGGCGTGAGACGACAGAGTACTAGTACTGGCCAGACTGATTCACCGCCTGCCAGCACTATACCTACATGCCCCCATGATCAGGCTGGACCTTCACATGATCAGTCGGCAGTATCATCTCATTCGCCGGCACGACCTTCCCATTTTGATTCACCTGTACCCGCCAGACACTCCTCTACTGAGAACATCGAAAGTCGACCGTATATTTTTCCGATTGGAGATTCATAAGTAATATAAATATTATAAATTTTAAACTATCTTAATTATTTATTCAATTTTTTTCACTTTATCGTAGGTTTGAAAATTCTGTAACTTTTATTCGCGAGATCAATAAAATCGTGAATAACTATTGGAGAGGAGACTCTTTGTCATACTCAAGTACGCCAGGACCTACAAAAGAACTATGGTGGTGCGAGTTTAAGGTATAATTGATTCATTTTATATATTAAATAAGTGATTATATAATCAATTGTTTTTTTTCCATCTCAGCGGACATTTATTTGGGACTCTACTCAAGACTTCGAAGTTAAAAGAATTTTAAAAAAAAAATATGGCGATCATATCCGGCATGTATTGAGTCAAGCCAAAAGTACTGGAAAAAAACCAGCCTGTGTCACGTCGGAAAATTGGAGTAAAATCTCCAATTATTGGGAATCTGATGAGAGCAAAAAAAGGAGTCAACGGAATAAATTAAATCAAGCATGTAATTCTGGAGACTTATCTACAACATATGCGGGAGGATCTATAAATATCGAGGAGCATTCACGTAAATTGGTAATTTTTTAATTCTACAATTAGTTCTTAAATTTATTTCAGATTATTTTTTTTATTTCTAACATTCTTATATTTAGTCTAAGGAATTGGGAAAGGAGCCGAAATTTATAGATACTTTCGTTCGCACTTTCCAAAAAAAATATAAGACTTGAAGTGGAGATAGAGCTAGAGCAATTAAGGTTTGAATTAATCTTTAAACTTAGTTTATAACTTTAATTCTGTTAGTTATGTAAATGCTCTGATTAAAATTTTAATTTTGTATAGGAGAGATATGATCAGTTATCCTCATCTCAGAGAATTTCAGGAGAGATACTGATATCGAGGATCTGAGCCATCTGTTAGTAATAATTTGGATTTATGGCTTGAGGCGAGTGGAGGATCAAAAGGGGGAAGGATATTAGGTATGGGTTCTCTGAGCAGAATGCATAATGCTCCTCGTAGATCTATTTCTTCTACTCCACCAGCACTAGCGACACAGATACATAACTTAACTGAGGAGGTTAGCAATTTGAAAGACATAATACATGAAAGAGATCAGCAAATTCTAGAAATACAACAACAAAACTCACAAAGGGATCAAGAAATGATAGAAATGCGACGACAACAAGCCTTTCTTATACGCGATATTCAAGAATTTAGTTCTGGTCCAAGTCATATTCCTCCGAGTAATGACGATGATGGTGGCGACGATGATGATATTGTATGCATGTTTGTAATTAGTACTTTTAAAAAATTTTAGTTTATTGAGTTTGTTAATCCTTTATTTTTTTAATTTTTGATTAGTACTTTTTATTTTGTTTTAAACAGGAATGATTGATGAAGTCAATCCTTATGACGGTTGAAAATGCACATCATTGTAAGTCTTTGCATATTTTTTTTCGTGTTAGTATATAGTTTTTTTTAATGTATGATATTTTTTGTTTGTTTCTTTTCTAATGCAGGTAGAAGAATATCGGCGATTGCTTACCAGATTCTCTTTTCTTTTTTCTTTCCCATGTGTTGAGATCTTTTGTGTTGACATTGTTATTTGGATATCAGAACTATGTTGGTGTTTGAAATGTTGTAGGATATAACTTTTTATTTGGAATGTTGTATTTTTCTTAACTTATTTTGTTACTTTGTATTTATTTGGATATGAAATATTTTTGGATATTATTGAATATTATTTTGTTGTATTGAATGTGTGTGTTTTATTTGTATTGAATGTATTTATTTGGATATTAGAACTTATTGTGTTTTGTTTTGTGTGTGTGAAAATTTGTATATACGATAGAATATCGAAACGGATGATATTTGTTTAATTTTTTTTTATTTAGCGACAAATTTAGCGACAAAAATACAAATTCGTTGTTAAATTCTGAGAAATCTGCGACGACTTTTGCGACAAATTTAATTTTCGTCGCAAATTAGCGACGAATTTAGCAACGAAACCAACTTGCGACAAATTCTGCAACGATTTTTTTTAAATTTATGCGACGAAAAGAATTAAATTCATGAAAATATGGTTTTCATGACCAAATTCATGAATTTAATTGGCGAATATATTTTGCGACAAAAATTTAATTTGCAAAATTTTGCAATGAAAATAATTATCGCAAAAATATGGTTTTTGTGATGAAATTTTCATTTAATTCAAGAAATTTATGGAATTTGTATAATTTACCAACGAAATCATTATTTCGTTGCGAATTTTCTGCGATGAATTTATTTTTTATCGTAAAGTTTTGCGACAAATTTCTTATTTCGTCGCGAAAATTAGCAACGAAAAAATTAATTCGTCGCGAATTTTTGCAACGAAAATTGTGATGAATTTTTGAATTCTTCGTAACTTCTGCAACAAAATTAGCGACGAAAATTTAAATTCGTCCCTAATTTTCGTTGCTAAAATTCGTCGCAAATATTTGCGACGCTTTATCCGCAACAAAAATATTTTTGTCGCTAAATTCGTCGCTAATTTATTTTGCAACGATTTTTTTTTTAAAATTCGTCGCTAATGACCTTTTTTTTGTAGTGTACGGTGTCACACAGAGGAAAAGAAGAGTTGCTATGGGTCTTTAGATGAATTATAGGATTTCAGTTTCGTTTATGTGTCGCGGAACACATTTTCAATTGAGTTTTGTTTAGGTTTCTAGTTATAATTTTGTGGAAAAGACATCATACACTCTCTCGATAAGCCTTCGCGTCTATCGAAAGCTACCTCTGCCATACCAGGTCAACTCCTGGCTTTAGCGAGTATGTGTTCGAACATGTTTCGTAAACATGTGCACAGCGGAAGAAACAAAAAATAATAAATCTAACTCATTACATCACACACACCACACACATGCATAGTACAATATGTGTAGACATAACCGTAGTTTCAAATTTTACAATAAATGAAAATTATTCTACGTATACCTGACGTATCATGTGTAGCAGAAAATAAATCAACCGGAGAGACTCTCGCTAGAATCGCCTCTATCCGTATCCACGCCGAGTATCGTCGGGATGACTTCACAAAGTCATGAGTCTCGTCTTCGTACGAATCACTAGCCTCGTGTTGAAGACGATGTGATCGAGAGAATATCACAATCCAAATCAAAATTCGAATTCAAAATCGAGTTTATAATCATACCTGACCTGTTAAAAACACGAGAAATTAAAGAGCAATTCTGAAGACTATAGTTAGGTGTGTTGATTCTGAATAAAACAATATAAAGAGAAAAAGGTCTGGAAAACAAAACGATTTTTTTTTCTCTCAGGTGATGATAAAATGTACGAGAGTTTCAAAGCTTTAACTGTCGAAGCATCTGCAATTATCCAACAACTTCCTCAAAGTGATAGAAGATCGATAAGGGATCTGACTGATCGTGCCTGGGGGATTCGAGGGTTTTAGAAGTTTCAAAGATTTCATTGCCTGGTGATTTCCGAGCGAGTATGCATGGCGGAGGGAAGGGGAGTATGGATGAGACGGCAGGCTATATGAAGTGATCGCTAGCCTCCCCGCCGGCGGCCGGAGCGTCTCAGGAAGGATTTCTGCCCGGTTCCAGGGCGAAGAGGATCGGACTCGACGACGTCAACGAGACGCCGATCGCCACGGCCTCTGCTTCTCGCAATCTTGCACCTTCTCTGGTGATTCCTGTATTATTCCAGACAAACACTTTAAATTCAACATGCATTCCTATTTACAGTGTCTGAACTCGACGGAGGAAGAGATCCGTCCGCCACTTATCGTCGGAGATGCCTATATTTAGCATTTGAGTCAGCGCTAAGACTTGGTTGACTTCCATCTATCGATCTCCTTGGGTCAACCCAATCCATCATACGCATACTTCAAGACCGCGTCAATGCGACACCTTCAACCTTGGGAGTACTAACTCAAGTCAACTCTCCGCCATCCAATTTACGAACTCCCCAAAACGATACCTACCTTTTGAACCTACCAAGTCTGTGGGTCCGGCGATGTTCGTGGGTCACCGTCCAGTGAGTACGCGATGCTCGAGCGTGACAGCTAAGTACCAGAGGTAAATTGAAACCAATTGTGCAAATGGTTCGATACCCGATCATTACCCGACTACTCGCGTGATGACACGTCACATTGTACGGACACGTTTCTTATGCTAGGTGGATAGGGTAAAATGACGTGGAGGTTTGACTTGTAAGTAATTTGTTAAAGTGGTCGTGAGAGAGAGTTTAGAGAGAGAAAGAGAGAGAGAGGGGGCGGGGGTAAGAGAACGAGGGAGGGGGAGAGAGGCATTGCGGAAGGAGATCGATCTCATTCTGGGGGAATTAGCTGGATCCGTCCCAAGTCACGCCGTCGAAGGCTCCGGCGCCGACGCAGACGTCGTCGTCCAACGGCCTCATCCGGTGCCGTTCGCCGTCCGCACCGGAGCTCAGCCGCGGACACTCCGAGATCCAGGACAAGATGAGACGGGCGCGCCAGGGGACTATCCCCGACATGATCCAGCGCTACCGAGGCATCGTCCTAGTCGTCGCGGTCCCCCTCTGCCTAGTATGTTCTATCCTGTTCGTCGTGTCCCGCGCTCCTGGGAGCATTTCCAGGAAGGCGATTCCCGGAGGGCTTGCGGGATCTAGGAGCTACGCTGTTATATTTGATGCCGGCAGTTCCGGGAGTAGGGTTCATGTCTTCTGCTTTGATAAAAATTTGGATCTACTACCTATAGGAAATAAATTGGAACTGTTTGAACAAGTAAGGGTTATAAATTTTTCCTCCTTATTATGTTTTTTCGCCTTTATCTTATTATAGCTCCAACACAATCTTTTTTTGCCTGATATAATCTATTCTAAATTAATTTCGTTAAGATTTGGGGTATTGAAGGCTTCAGAGTTCAAATTTTGAATGAACGTATGAAGTTAAGAAACTTAAACATGTCAATTTTTGGATTGTATCGATGCCATTGTTGTTCATTGAGGGGAAACGATTGCATCAAATACTAAGAACGCATCTATAACATCCTAGAAGTAGATAGAAGATGAGGGACTACATGGATTTGAACCTATGTTAGGATATCCTGTAAAAAATTTAGATTAGGAGATTGTATTTGTCACTATTTCATTGTGGTTCCTTCACAAGCAGATTTTGTCATCTGCTTTCCTTCGAGATAAACAGAGCTTCTTGCCTCCCTTCAAATGATGTCATCCCCATTCCTTTAAGAATGGGACTCAGTCTTCTCCCTGAACCTTGTCTTTGGGGCCCTCTAGAAATCCTAAATTTTGCAGCATCTAAAGGAGATTCAATCTCCTCCCCATACCTCATCTTCAAGATCTTCCAGCAGGTTCTTTATGATCTTCCGTTGTGGTCACCATTGCCACTACAAGCATGGGCTTTATGATCTGCTTGTCGAGTAGTTTTTCCTTGTGCTTGCTTCAATCCTCTCCATGCATGATAAAAATAGTACAAAGAGGATGCCTGATTCCTGACCAGTTGTAATGTTGATGATTCCTTCACTCAGGCAAAGACATAAAATGTTATCAAGTCGTCTAAAGTGCTTTCTCAGTTATATGACGTACAGTTCCCCTTTAGTGAACAATAATATCATAATACAATCTTCTATCCTTAGTACAATACATTTTATCTTCCAAGCTTAAATCTGAAGACTCTAATCAATTAAAACTTAGAAACTGGTCTTGAAGAATATCTAATTTTATCTTTTTAGTGAGATAGAAATTGCAAGTACAAATAAATTCTCAATGTGTAAAATTTTTGGACTAATTATTTCTTTTTCTTTCACATCCAGAAAACACCTGGATTGAGTGCTTTTGCTAAAGACCCTCAGCAGGCTGCAGATTCACTCATTCCTCTTTTGGAGAAAGCAGAGAGTGTTATCCCAGAGGGATTGAGACATAAAACGCCTGTCAGAGTTGGGGTAAATTGTATTCCTTTGTGCTATTAGTCCTATAAAGCTTCTGTTATGGATTGACATTTTCCTACTGTGTAGTTATCCTAGTATGATATTCATGCAGGCTACAGCAGGTCTTAGAGCTCTGGGAGCTGAAGCATCAGAACAAATTTTGCAAGCGGTAAAATTTCCTGCTCCTTCCTTAGCAAAACTAATATTGAACAACTGTTCCAACAGTTTGTTCCAATCAACTTGAATTATTTCCACTAACTTTCTTCATAGCATACTTGATTAATCTTAACTTTTATTTTCTGTTGTTTTTTTTTTTTGGGATCATTTACACAGGTTAGAGAGTTACTCCAACACAAGAGCTCATTAAAATTCCAGTCAGATGGGGTAACTGTCCTTGATGGAACCCATGAAGGTGCTTATCAATGGGTACGTCGTAGCACAAATTTGATTAATTCTGATTGAAATTTATAATAGATATTGCTTGCTGTTTTTGCTGATTGATTGTTGGATTTTAGTTATATAACTTTGTAGTTAGCAAAAAAATCAAGAAGCATTCTCTCATTTGAATAAAAATTTTCCATGCTGATTTGGTTGACTCACTTGTATACTTGGCTTAGCGTTGGATAATGTCTTGCAAATTTAGCAAAGTATGGTTTACAGATATTTATTTGACAATCTTGTTTGGTTTCACAGAGGCCTTATATACTAGTAAATTGCCCTTTTGTTCTTTTTATTACGCTGGAATTTCTATTGGGATTACTAGTGTAGGCCATGCCGACATGTCAAAATGCATGGCAATTTAGCCACATTCCCAAAATTGTTTGAAAACCAAATCAATACATGTAAAAATTATGTCTTTAACAAAAGAAGTTACAGGAACAAGTTTTTCAATTTTACCTCATATAGGATTATCTGCAATTGTTTGCTGATTCTATTCTTTTATTAGATTTTTCTATTGTTTGAGATACTTGCAGCATCAAGCTTTAGTTGAAGTTGGTTCATGGTAGTGTGACTTGGAACTTTTATAATATTGTGGTACTACCTGCCATATTTTATGCTTAGAGTGTGGGCAACTTTGAAGCAATACTACAGAAAACTAATGCAATTGAAACAATATAGAGTATTACAAAAGATATCAAAAGCCGCACTGTATAGGAATAAATCAAGTGTAGTTCCAATAAACTTTGAAAATTTTGAAAGTGTAAGAAAATAGTTGAGGTGATATGCACATGTTCAAACTAGACGAATAAATTTTATGGTTTAAGGTGTAAGAATAAAGAGACTTAAGAAAAATCAAGTTAATTTAATTGATCTGATATTGCTATAATAGTATTGTAGTCCTGCATAGAGTTTTATGGAAAGATAGGATCCACGTATTGACTCAAATAGTTGGAATTTACGCAGGCCTGATGTTGATGATGACAGTTGGAAGATCTATTGATGAATAACTACCTGATCAACTATGAATGCTCAACCTGTATCAAATCTATCTCATTGCATAATCATATCGAGGTCAAATATGAGCTTAATTATAGATTTGAACTCCTAACACATCGAAGGATTATGTAGATCTTAACTACTCAATGTTAACTCTTTTGTTTTCCATTACTCTAAAATTTCTAGCACCTTTTTGTATAACAGCATGTTTGATGCTTGCCCAATCAATCTTTTTCTAGCTCATCAATGGTGTCAACCTCCTCACTCCTTAACATGTTAAACTTCTGCCTAAGATCATGTTCCTCTTTTTGCATGGTTTTGATGTCTTACAAAGAAAATTCTTTCTTGCAGGTTACTATCAACTATCTTTTAGGAAGACTCGGAAAATCTTATGCAGATACAGTAGGAGTAGTTGATTTGGGAGGTGGATCTGTTCAAATGGCTTATGCCATTTCAAAAGAAGATGCTGAAAAGGCACCAAAAGTCTCAGACGGAGAGGATTCATATGTGCAGGAATTGTTTCTTAAAGGAAGTCACTATTATTTATATGTCCACAGGTATCACATCTTTTCTGCTAATTGTGAGAACTTTTTTCCCTTTGGTATTCTGGCGATAAACCTGCAATGGTTTCTAAGTAATTGCTAGTGATGATTTTAAATTAACTATGAGATTGAAATCTTATGTGATAGTTGTTGCCTAGGTTGAATTGGCTGATGTTTACTATGCAGTTATCTTCACTACGGTTTGTTAGCTGCTCGTGCTGAGATTCTGAAGATTTCTGGTGATGTCAGCAACTGTATATTGGGTGGCTATGATGGTATATTAGATATACTTACTCAAATTCCATTTTCTTACTTTCGTCTATACTTCACTTTCCCTGTTCCAATTTGACCTATTTTTAATAGAATTTAGTGTTAATTTTCAAAATGGTACGTTACACAACTAGAATAGCTAATCCGGCACTTGGAACTTGCAACATTTTTTTGAGGCACTGAGCCAACAAGAGTTCAGTAACATGATCCTGCCTATGTCATGTTTCTAATAATTATAAACAGCATTTTGCGCCTATGATATCTTTGGGCTCTTAGGTGATTGCAAATCATCATTTGACAACTAATGAGCAGGCTTCTTTTTACCTCACAGTCAACGTTCCGTGTATTTGACATGGAGATTTAGGAGTCTTCACATGGATGACATGGTGCTAAGGCATGACAGTGTTTATAAAAGTGGCATGAGTCAGAGGAGATCTAAAGTCTTTTTTTGAATTCAGATGATCCTCATATGTTTTGGCTACCATATCAAAGTCCATAGGATCTTCCGTGATTTATCTCTGTCATAATAATCGTGAGATAGATCGATAGAAATCGCTAGATTGATGATTCAAACATTTTAAATTTAAAATGCTGCTTGCATTCGTAATCAGTACCTATTCTATTTCATTTTAGAATAAACTACTTTTCTCTGGATCTGCATGCGCTTACCAAGAAATGCCCGCTTAATAATTTTCGTTTCCTGAAGGGTCGTACAATTATGGCGACAAGACATACAAAGCATCAGCTTCGCCGTCCGGTGCCAGCTTCTCCAAATGCAGAGACGACGCAGTTAAGGCTCTCAGGGTCGGTGAACCGGCATGCGCGCACATGAAGTGTACATTCCGTGGCATCTGGAATGGGGGAGGTGGACATGGGCAGAAAAAATTGTTCGTCGCATCCTTTTTCTTTGACAGGGCTTCCGAGGTAACCATTTGATTCTTCTCCCGATGCATATCTTGTTCACTTCCACCCTCACGTTCCCTGCGTCCTTTTCAGGCTGGATTCATCGACCCAAATACCCCGGTTGCAAAGGTCAAACCTGCAGACTTCGAGGAGGCTGCAAAGCGAGCTTGCCAACTGAGTGTCGACGATGCCAAGGCAGCCTATCCTCGTGTTGCTCCCAAGAACCTTCCCTATCTTTGCATGGATCTCGCGTACCAGTATGCCTTGCTGGTAGATGGGTTCGGTAGGCAAACTCAGCAGCAAAGTCCCAGGCACTTTCTGATACTTCTCTACTCTCGTCTTTACTCTTCCCATGTGTTTCGTCATTGCAGATGTAGACTCGAGTCGGGATATCACGCTCGTGAAGCAGGTCCCATACGGCGGCTCCTTTGTGGAGGCAGCATGGCCTCTTGGCAGTGCCATTGAAGTAGCCTCATCGGCATAACTAAACCCCTAGTTTCATGCAAAAGACTCCACAATGGCGGTGTGCTATTAGGTTTTTTGGCCTTATCAGGATCCCCGACGAGAAGAATCAAAGCCTAAGCAGCAGCTAAGGGATTGGAATTTACAATTTTGCATGGCGATTTCAGTAGTTTATGCTCATGTGGTTCTATATTATTCAATTTTACCAAATTTATTTGTCGTCGTTTGTGGAACAATTGTTAGTTAATACACGTCTGTTTTTTTTTTCTTAGGGTTAGCACGGTTTCAATTTTCGGTTTAATAAGGAAAATTAAAATCGAATTAAAGTTTTTTTTTTATTATTATTTTGAAAAAGTCAAATCCAAACCGGATTGAAATCAATTCGGTTTGATTTAAAATTAAATGGTCATGGGGAGATAAATCATTTATACCTTTGAAATTAGAGATGATATTCTCACGTAGAGATTGATCTGTTGTCATATTATGCACTGTTTATATATACTATTCACTAGCCGGTGCAATAAATCATATGGTTATTGCCTATTAGTGAAATGGTTAAATATTATTTTTCACAATTTAATAACAATCAGAGAGCTCCGTCTTGTTTGTTTCAGTTGGATAGAAACAAAAATTATAGGAATCTATTAGCAACGGCAGGGGTAAAAAAATCATCAAGAGCAGTCCGACGTAGCTCCCGCTGTCTATATGAAATCTCGAGAGAAAATTTATTGAATGCAGTCTTATTTTATTTTGTAAAAGATTATTTTCAAAATTTAAATCCGTAATTTTTAAATCATAAAATAATAATTTTATCATTGCATCAAAACTCTCTTTAATAAAAAAAACATCATAATTTTCATAAATAATCCTCCGTGCATTCCATCTTCTTTTCCATTCCCATTTCCAACATCAGGTTCCTCTGCCATTATGATGAGAGAATAGAACCACAGTGAACTTAACTAAATTGAAATATGAATCATGTCAGTGGCACATTCGCCCAACCGCCGGTGGGTGAATGTACAATTGCAGACTGCTCAACTTTGTAGAATGAAACAAGGTAGAAACTGATATAAAAGATGGAAGAAGAAAACAAGTAAATTCCATGAGACAAATATGCATCAGAACTCAAGCTTATATTAGCAAAAATATGTGAGTTCGATTTGTAACTTAAACAAGCATGTAATTAAGCCACCTGCAACTTACAGTGATCAGATAAGCTTTATTTCTACCTTTATGAGTTCAATTTTCTGTCATGGTTGGCTACACCTGTGATACTGGAGAGTGTAAATTATATCTAGAATAAAAATTACAGACAAATACTTTGATCTTGTATTTACAGGAGTTCTTGAACGATACAGAGATGTCAACGAGCGCCTTGCGGTTGTGCCTGCTAGTTTCACAAGTAGGCTGAGACGAATTCACTTGTGAGTGCTTCAGGTCTCGTGATTCTACTTTCTCGCTTGCAATGGATGCAGTACCAAATTCTCGCCATGCAATGACTCCGTTTCTTCGATTGCATTTAGAGATGAAAAGCTTATTGAATAACTTCTGAGGTGTCTCTTCATGTGGTTTCTTGGAAGGACTGTGTCCGAGAGAGTGCGGCCGGATTCGCATGCAATACCTGTTCAGCATCAGTTTTGTGAAGCTTTTCAGCCTTGGAATGGAAGATGCTACCCATATCAGGCTTGATGCCAAGGGTAGCCCATATAGAACTCTTTGCAGCCTCCTTCGGATCATCTATCCTAAGAGTCTTTGGAATCCACAGAGACCTCTCCATTTTCTCCTCACTCAGCAAACTCGAATCTCGGGAATGTTTACCCAAAGTCGGAGAGCCGGTTCCAGAATAACTGCTATTGCTCGTAGAGGACGATGGAGATTTGCATCCATTAGATCTGACCATCGGTACATTCCATGTGCCATTAGGCCAGGCAGCGAAGCCCCAAAATGGAGCAGGCATGAAAGGGAAAGGGAGTGTTCCTGCACAAAATGGAGGAACAGCCATCATTGCTCCTGGACTCCAAGGAACTGAACCTGAATTGCCATTCATTGGCGTGCAAGAACTTTCTGACGAACATCTACCGGCATCCACAGGAACAACAGAGTTCCATAAGGGACTACATGGATAAGCCCAGGGAGATCCAGGATAACACTGCAAATGAGGTAAAGGTGCAAGTCCATTACTGAAACTTTGGGTTTCATTTTGTTCCGCATTTACTGCAGTTTTAGCAGGTTCATTTTCCTTCACATTGGTGGCTGTAGCAGAAGACTCACAAGAAGGTTCTTCCCGGTTTTCTCCATGTAACGTGGAACCAGAATCAGCATTAGGAACTTGCTCTCCAATGTTGAGCACAGAGGCCATGGATTCACAAAGAGGAACTTCCTGGCCAAATTTAAGGATTGCTCCATTTCCTTCCAGAGGACGCGGAGGGTTGGAAGGCAAACAACCAATAGCACGATGGTGAGAAAAGTTTAGAGAATCCAACTGAGCAGACTGCAATCCATCCGAAGGGATCACTAGATGACGATACTGTGAAGAAGAATTCTTACTTTTACGCCTACCAGCACCCACAGGGACATTTCTCATTGTTCCACCAGCAGTCCAATATCTTTGACAGTTCTTGCAGAAATGTCTAGGTTGGTTGACATTGTAGTTGTTGTAGTAGCAGAATTTGGTGTCCATACTACTACATCGAGGACATGGTAGAATTTTATCAGGCTTCTTGAGGACCTTCTCGGTCGCAGAACAATCAGTCTCATTCTTGGCGTCTTCAAATTTATCATTTGCTGTTTCTTTATCATCTGCAGGGGATGTATTTTTCTCATGTTCGTTGCTATTGGTCAAACTAGAACTGATCGATGCACCTTCATTCTCTTCGGCTGGTGCAATAGGTGAAACGTTGCTCATTGCATTGTCTGTTACTTCTTTCGATGTATCCTGAAAATTGATATCACGATGAGATATTTAAATAACTGAAGTCATGTAAAAATATAGAATAGCTAGCCTGTCTAACAAATTCCACTGGCTGCATTAGGTTTAAAGCTACAATATAAGGAAGGAACAACCTCGACGATAAAAGCCAACCAACCCAATCTGTAAAACCCATGGTCTCTATGACCTTACTAAAGCCTCCCTTGCTTGCATCCCAGTTATATTTCACTGCATGCTTTAGCTCACTACTGATGAGCAATCATCTGCTCAGCTATCGCTTCGCATGGGCAGATGTTGATCGATCCTCAATGACTAGCCATGGGTAGATTCTCTGGTAGGGTTTATTTATCGTTGCTTCTATCTGCTAGTTTGTGGATCAAATAATTGTTGCTAGTAGCTGTTCCACATCTTTACTTCTAGCAAACCAAACTCACTTTACAAGATATCTAAAGCTTTTTGTTTTATACAAAGAATTTAATAACCTCTTATATGAAAATGAAAAAGGAGAATTAAGGCCACTCTTCCCCCTTGTTAAAGGCACATTGTATCTCTATCCCCCTTGCCAAAAGTACCACTCCATCTTTTAGGGATCCTGTGCGGTATAAGATTGATGATCTGACTCAAATGCTTTATATAATATATGCTAAAAAAGAATCATAGGAGCAGATAGACTGAAAGTAATTTATTATCCAATAGTTGATCATCAATAAGTTAGGTGCAACAATAGAATTATCTTCTTTGGCATAAAAAAAATGGTCTCTTAATTTAAAATTTAGGCTATGCAGCTCCACAGTAGAGATTATTCTAGCTATTGTTACAGTACATCTTCAAAGTGACATGCAGCTTTGGATACTCCACAGACCTATTTGTTGAACATCCTCTCTAAAAGAAAGAATCGACAAATTGTAGATGAAGCATGAATTATTTTTCATGCAATTCCAATAATAAGCTTCACCGTATACTCGTGTAACTTGCCTTTATAACATAGGCCTAATGCTCAGACATAGGTTGCATGCATCCACTCCTTATAAGCGTTGGCTTTTATTAGATTCTTAAATTCCTTTGCAGTTAGAGATGAAAGTTGAAGAAAAACTAGATTATATACAAACAACAGATCAGATCTTCAAGTGATCTTTTACTATAGACCCTAAATTTTACTTCCATATGTATATTTATAGTTTATATATGGTTCAACTTACAATAGATAGGCTATTTCCAAACACTGTCCTTGATGTTTCGAATAGCAGATCTTCAGGTTAAAAAAAAATTGTCAATCCCATTTTCCTCACGCAGATATTTTTCTTATCCTGACTTCAGCAAAAATGGAAACTGTTATGTTCGAATAAGCTGTTCAGTTAAAGTCTCACGTAACTTTTGTGTGTTTAAGGTGCAACACCCTAATCAGGATAGTACTCAATTAAACTCCCGAGGGAGGACATCATAAGTAACAAATATAACAACAGGCTTCATACTTCGCAACCAATTCAGCCATTTTTTTTTTACTTATCAAATCAATATTACAAAACGAATCTTTACTGCCTATAATAGAACAGAAAAGGAAAGAGGTGTTAAGTGAAGATGCCAATTAACCAAAGCACTCGATTTGTACATAAAAAAAAAATTCAGTTCCAGGCCGCTGATAACCAATATAAGGTGTTGTTCTTCCCCAAATGATCGATAAAAGAAGTTCAAGGTTCTGTGATGAGAGAGTCAAGGGACACAAATCAATCAGCTAGAGATTCTAGAGAGCTCTTGTATGAACAACTTTTACAAAATCAACTTAGATAGATAACTAATAGGACCCGACTGAGAGCTCATCAATCCGGTCGTGTTTTTATCAAATAGAAGCGTGGAAGAGGAAAAATCCACTAAGATCCGGCTCTTCCTTCCACTAATCACCACCACCAACTGAGAAAAAAAAGATGAAGAAAACAGAACAGAAGATCTTCGCCTGAGAAAACCCACAAGCTTATAGCAAAATGACCAAGAAGAAAAAGAAGCAGCTTTTCCAATGAAACCCTAAGTAAAAAAAAGTCAGGCAATCGAGAAAGTTGATCGATTCCCCATTCACCTTCTGGCCCTCCGCTGCACACACAACGGCCTCCTCCACCTCCCTAACGTCATCTTCCTCCTCCGCCACAGCACCGGCGGAAGCCGCCACAGGGATGGTGGTGCCAAAGAGCTTGATAGCCGGATCCCTCCCGTCCTCCATCTCCTCCGCCACGCCCGATCGCTGATTCCAAGACTCGACCAGGCGAATCCAATCGCATGAGCTCCGCTGCCGCCTCCTCGCTCCGTGTGCAAGGAAACCGAAAAAAAAAAGACAAAAGACCGATTTTTCCCAATCACTCCTTTTCACCAGGCACCGCGACCGGATACCGCCGGTGACCGGCCGCCACGTGCGTGTCCGAGTCGGCGCTGAGGAGAGCTCTGAGCCGCGAATTCTCGTGGCTGGCGATTCCTCCCGGTGACGTCATCTTCCGCCACACAAAAAGGTGGCACAAAAAAAGGATTCGCGACCGGCAACCGCCCGCGCCACCGCATCTCTCGCCACGTGGCACCTCCATCGCCCCCCAGTGCAAACGCTGGCCCCGCCGCAGGTAGATTTCTTCCCGCTGCTCCACCGCCACGTGTCGGTCAAACGGTACTGCTGCGCCATACAGGTCGGAAGCCGGAAAAAGAAAAAGGATAAGAGAACCTTTATAATTTTGTGAAAATAAATGTATTTTTTATTTATTTTAGAATTCTCAATTAAGTTCTCGTATATGAATTTAAATCGAATAATTCGAGGCCACAATTTGAGAAAAATCTGAAAACTATCAATTGCATACGTACAACCATAAAGAGTGGGTCACAAAAAAGAAAAGAAAAAAGAAAAAAAAGATGGCTTTGGCAATTGGCAAGCACCTTTTTCATGGCTTTTTCCATTTTTTTATTATTTTTTTAAAATTAATTTATTTTTGGTGGCTGTGGAATGAAGGAGTTTAGGGGGCGTTTGATAGTGGGAAAATTTTCTATTTTCTATTTTTATTTTTTGAGAAAACGAGAAAACGTGTTTGGTTGATGTTTTCTATCTCCGTTTTCTGAGAGAGAATTTTTTAGAAAATTGAAAAATAGAAAAAAATTATTTTCTATTTTTCAGAAAACAGAAAATGAAAATGCTGTCAAACGCCCCCTAATATTTTTTCCCTCTCTTTTTCCTTGTACATTAATTAAAATTTGATGTTATTCTTGTGCTTTTCATACGATTTTAGGAATGAGAATGAAGAATTTATGGCCTTGTTTCTTGTGTTGTGGGCAGACGTGGAAATTGAGAGTTTATCCAGAAATTTTATTTTTATTTTTAGTTGTTTGGGGATTAATGGAGAGATCAAATAGTCCTACAATGATGATCATATTATATTTAACAATTAATATTACTCTCAGTGTAAATAATATAATTTTGTTCATGTTTTAACTTTTTTTTTAAAAAAAAATACCTGATAAATTTATAAGGTTTTGTCAATCAATTTATTTTAAAATATTTCACTTACGATGATAGTTTTTCTCGTAGTATATATTTAAGTAAATCTTCATTCCAGTAATTTGAATCATAATTTAAAAGGATAAAATAGATTTATAAGAAATTTAAAAAATAGAATCTCTCTCGTTGCCACGCGTCAGTTTATAAGAGACGAAAGGATCCACCAAAAACCATGTGTCTCCACATGGCTGACGTGGCTTCGAAACATCCGCCTCCATGACTATTCCTCGCCACACTTTGAGTTTTCTTTTTTCTCCTCCCCAACTTCAAATTTTTAATGTAATTAAAGAATTTTTAAAAATTGAAAACGATATATATCTCCGGGATAGAAAGACTTCTTCTATCCATTAGTAAATAAGAAATTTAGGGATTTAAAATTGATGATTCCTGTTGTCGGTCACCGTCGATCGGGTGTCATCGGTCGACCGTCGATCGTCGTCGCCCATCGGTCGTCGGTCGATCGTCGGTTATCGACCGTCGTCGTCGACCGTTGACCGTCGGCCACCATCGATCACTCTCATTCCCAACTTATAAACTAAACAATATTTCAATCTACTATCAAATATATTCTCATTTCTATTTCCACCTTCCAATCAAACGCTACCTCGATATTATTATTTGATAAGATAATTAAAGTGAGCTAAATCAAATTCAAAGTTAATTAAATTCTTAAAATAACAATTTGAGGTTGACTTGATTTTAAAAAAAAATATGTTTAATTAGTTGAATCAAATTGAACATAAATAAATTGAATATATATATATATATATATATATAAGGGTATTTAAGATTGTTTATTTAATTAATTTTAATATATATTGAATGGACATAAATAAATTCTTAGCAAATGAATATATATTTGTTTTGATTCGTTTAGGTATTTTAATGGTAATAAAAAAACTTTATGTTTTATAGCGTTAATAAAGTCTTTTTAAAATAATAACAAATATTTGTTTGGAATTGCAGTGGCATATCGGATTGATTTTTTCACATTCAATTAAAAGGGAATATCTGAGAATTAGAAAAATGGACATGGATTTCATCTTAAAAAATTAAAATTAAACTTAGCTTTTCGATGAAAAACTAAGTTTGATCGAATATCACGCTCTATATAGATAAATCGATCCTCGCGATTTGTAACATACAGAATCATCGATAGCCTCGTCATCATCTCCATAAATTAATCCCTTGCTCTTTCAAATCTTAACACGACTACATTAACCATCTGAATTTGTCCCTGGAGTTTGATCGAATATTTAATGGTTTCAAAGTCCGTTGCTCAAGTGTTTTTTAAGAGCCTAATGATCCACCAACCCAAGGCATCAAATAGATTAAGAGGTCCATTAAATCGTGACTAACTAAACTGAGATTGCTTTGCCTTTTGAGTCGCCGATTCGATTCGATTCATCGGTCAAACCGGTTGCATCGAGTCGGATATCGAAAATACGCCAAGAGAGTGCACTTGGATCGCACCATTCTTCTCATTGTGCCTCGCCACTCTACCAAACACTTAACATTGTTAAAATATTCGGCGATTTACCAAACAACACTCCTGAAGTTTGGAATTTCTCAAAAAGCGCTCCATATTTTCATATTTATCAAATAGCACACTTAATTTCCTTTTTACCTCTCCCGTCAAAAAAATTTGTACTACTATGGTGCTGGAATTTGAATTTCCAGTACCACAGTTGTGGTGCAATCCCAGCATCATTACTGTGATACTGGAATTTGAATTTTCAATACCACGTTCGAAAATTAAATGTGCTATTTCTGAAGGATAAAAAAGGAATTAAATGTGTTATTTAATAAATATAAAAATATGAAATATTTTTTAGATAATTTTAAATTTCATGAGGGTTGTTTGATAAACTATAGTAAAATATTTGAGCTTGTGAACCTTGAGCAACTCTAATATTAAATTCACCGAAACCTTTAGAATTTTAGTAAGAAGGTCGACTACAAGATATAATATATGACTTTTCTCTATGTTTTTTGCAGTATATAATCACCCTGTGATCATCATCCATTGGCCTTGTCCTAGAACAGGAGACATGGATCACAACAAGAATCTTTTGTTCTATCTCTTGCTACTTCTTCTTCTCTCATGCCATCTCTTCTCCCTGGATTCAGCTCTTCTTCCCTCGGGTAAACCTCTCAAACTGTTTTTTTTTTTCTTCCCTTTTATTTCAGAAAAAAGATCCACGAGTACTGATCTTTAATTTCTTCTTCTTCTTGTAGGAGCCTTTGCGTTAAGGAACGAAGACGAACTAACAATGAAGGTTTCAGAACAATTTTTTTTTCCTTTTTTCTTTTTCTTTCTTATGAAAATTTGTGCATGATCAGTTTGTTTCTGCAAGCTTAGTTAATGCAGGTTGAGGAAGGTGGCTTTGTGAAGGGAAGAATGGAGATCGAGGTGAACGACTATCCTGGTTCAGGACCAAACGGCCGCCATGATCCAAAGAACCCAGGAAAGCCCTAAATCACACTCCAAACTGCGTGATAAAGCAGGGTAAGTTCAGTATTAAGGATGACAATTAACAGTGAGCCTCGTGTTAATCAGATTTCCTTGGATTAGGGAGTTTAATGGAAGCAGTATAATTATATTTTTGCTTCTGAGTTTTGAGTCTTTCGTTAGTTTATTTTTGTTTTCCCCCTTTTCTTTCTCAATGTTCATGTTAATCGATGAAAAAAGTTATGAAAATTGGTTTTCCAACATCGTATCAGTAGCTGATTCAAACTCGAAAGCATTGCAGTGTTGTGCGACTACTGAAATGGAAAGTGAATTAGTGAAGAAGATGAGCAGATAGAGATGAAAGAGTAAAATCTCTTGTTAATCAGATGGAACATTGATCCCGACCTTCAAGTAACTTTAAGAAAGGGTTATTTTATACTAAAGATTCTTTCTTTCTGTATTGGCATTGGCATTATGTATAAAGTTAATATCTGCTACTTCCAAGAGTTCATCTAATAAAACCAATTATGTTTGTTTGGATCTCCCATTAAAAAAATATATTCATGTGAAAGAGTAGGAATTCTCGGAAAAATCTATAGAGACGGTCCTCTGTGTAAGAGTTTGTTCGACGAATAGAATAAGTAAGACTTCTGTGTTGGACAATCTTTCAGAGATGATGCGACTGTAGAGTTCAGACTGAATCGCCAAACTACAACACTTCCCCGATGTACACAGTTGGTGGGTGGAGATCCGCAGAGGTTATGATCTCTTCCGACTCAGCTGTTGAAGAGGTGCCCTCATATGACCCTGGGGTTAGGGGGTGAGCAATTGATTAATAATCAAACCGACCAAACCGATTAAATGAAAATCGAATAAATCAAACCGATTGAACTTTTCAACAAAATCGAATAAGCCGAACCGATAAAATATCGATTAATTAGGTTGGAAATTGAATTTTTTATTATAAATTGATTGATTATGGTCAGTTGACTAATGATGGTGGAAATTATGAGTTTGAGGTAATCAGTCGATTGATTTAGACTCCAGTTCGATTTAATTGATTTAATTAATTATTTTCGTTTCGAAATCAAAATCGAATCGAATAAATCGAATTGAAAAGTTCGATTGAGTCTATTTTTATTTGATTTCACTGAATTTTTGTTCACCCCCGCTTGGGGTTTGACTACTTACCACCTAGAGATCAGGCTGAAGACTGACTAATAAAAAAAAAAATCACGTGAAAGAGTAGGAATTCCAACTCACATTCACAATTGTGTTCGAGCCTAAACAACTCGGGTGGTGATCCGAGAGGTTGGCCAAAAAAGATCCAGCAACCGAAAAGGAAAAGGATCTTCTTCAAAGCAAAAGTTTCAGGATTTTCAAGCTTCTAACAGAGTCAGAGAGTGTCGAAATTAATCAACGATGATATGACTGGAACAATTTAATGGGTCCAATCTTTAAGCGAAAAGCCCACTAAGAGCGAATCTAATAGAAGAAAGATCGAAGGGCGAACAAAGGAAATGTGGACGAAGTATGTGCACAACACTTGGTACGTGTATTTCAATGATATTTATGAAATACGTAGTAGTATATCATGTGAAGATTCTTTACGGAGATTATTTTCTAATGATTTGTCAAAAGACATGGTAGGAATGATCATGGAGGTATTTAAAAGTAATTATATAAAGATCACTCTCTTTTTGATCTGAGGAAACTCTTTTTCTTTGCTATCGCTATCTTTTATACTCGTATCTTTTCTGATCTTTCACCAATCTAAATTAAATATCAGAGGGTGGGAGGATGTCGACGGCTATCTATCTAACGCGTATTAATCTCAAAAGAATTTACTGTTGCGACTATGAAAATCTTACCTCCTGCATGAATTCGATGACAGGAATCAAAAGCAACACAAGGAATTTCAGTGGAACGTAGTTGGCGATAAATACATTAGAAAAAGGTAGTTTTCAGGGAAATTCAAAGTCAAGACAGTCTGCGACATTTCCAATAGAATGCTTCCAATCTGGTCCATGGCGATCACTGTTTTTGACTGAGCAATCAGTAGGTAGGTCCGAGGAAAATGACTTGTACTGTAGCACCAATAATTGAGGGAACCATAGTTGAGGCAACAGATCAGCTAGAGGAGAGCTTATTACAGTAGGCACAAGCTCTCGACCATAATACACCAGGCAAATTCAATATCAGAATTCGATCTCTATACTATTATTCTGTATGCTATACATTATACGGTCGATGACTGAATATGAATTCCATCGACTACATACTTTTGTAATTTGCTATGAATCGAGTGATGAAGCTCAAGACAGAAGCAAGTTCTTAGTTTCTTCTAAATTTAATATATTTTGCACAACGTTTACAACGAGGGCGGCAGAATTACAATCGAAATGAAGAGCGAAACACAAAACTACATATCGAAACCCTAAACCTCGAACACCATACGTTCATCAAGCAGATTGGATACGAGTATCAAACATCACAAACCACACTGATACAAATTACCATATTTGGAGTTCTACGGAGTTCTCGGGGAAATGCTTTGGCCCGGAGCATCTTACAGTGACTCCTCCTCCTCGTGAGCATACTCGACGTAGTAATTATATTTGATTCATGACAGACATAACAAGGAAAAATGCATAGGGATAATCGCCTTGAGCAGGGATTGAAGGTTCTTTAAACTCCACCGTCGTCGTTGGAGATGATCTGAACACTCACTATCTTCTAACTAGCTTCCTGCCATTTCTTTCAACAGAACCAGTTGAATCCACCTTGTCTGTGCAAAGAAACCTCAATGGCTTCGTGCATAACATCCGAGTAGTCCACTCCGGGCATGTCGTGGCCGGCGATGCCCCTGGTCACTCCAATTGGCTGTTCATTGAGCTCTTGCTGAAACTGCAACATGCTTTGCTGAGCGAACTGCGATTGCTCCACCAAGCTATCGACTTGTTCGTAGAGGTCGTCCCCGATTCCAGGACCCTGTCCGAGCAAGTGGTATTCCAACTTGTTGTTTCTGGTATGAAGACCATTCGGATCTTCGAACATCGACAAACATCCTAAGTTGAAGTTCTTGGTGCCATTGATGATATTGTCTTCGTACAAGTTCATCAGCTCGTCAATTGATCTTTGCCCATCGGAAGGAATGCCCAGGTCGGATATGTTGATTGGATTGTGGCTCGATCCGATCGAAGAAGGACCCTGCGGGGTATCCGATAGCAAAGGGAAAACTGAAGGCTTGTTCTCGGTCATTCGAAGGCTGTTATTCGCCATGGCGACGCCGGCAGGGAGTGTGTTCTGAAACTTGCACACATATTGGTGACTGTTTCTAGCATTCCTGTCGAGAAATCCCCGGCGGACATCGTTATGCGAACAGGCCACATTTTCACAAGTGTAGATCCTCTGGTTCATCCCTAGATCGAGCGGCGGAGCAAAAGTTCTCTTCTGAGTGAACTCGATGTCAGTTTCTTCCTTCATTGGAGCAGACTTCACGAACATGTCGCTTTTGCCTTCTTCGACACCTTCGACATCATACTCGCCGTCATTGCTGTCGAAGGAGAATGCTCCGGTGATAGCACTCCCTGAGGATGGGAGGGGGCGAGCATTCGGATGCAACTTAGTATGAATTTCCTCTTCCTGCTTAACCACAGCAAGCCAGGTTGCGCTTTCCTTGGCGGTCATCTTGTCTTGGAGGCATTTAGACTGCCTCACAAGCCGGCGGATCTTCTCGACGTCGGGAGACATGTGCTTGATCACCGCCGTCAAGACAGCGACCTTCCAGGCCTTCTTGAGATCATGTGGTTTCTTGTAGGGGGGTGGTCCTTGTTCATTGGGGATGCCCAACTGAGACCACCATTCCTCTCGCCCGGTAGGCCACCACGGCGGCGGGATTCCTTTTTCGAGAGGAAACCGGCGCTGCGGTGGATCACAGTGCTGCATGAGAGCCGACAGAAGAGAGCCCAGTGTTGTGTCTTGAAGCTCCTGCAATGAATGAGAGGAGGCAGCAGCTCCCGAGTTGAAGTCGCTGCCTGAGCTAGGAGCAAAATTCTCGGCCCGGTGTCTATCGACGGCGGCTGGCCCGTTCCGATCAAACCTTACCTTTTCCTTCCACCAAGCCCTGAGATTATCAGAAGCTCCGGTCACCGGCTTGCCTTTCTCGGGAATTATGCCGTACACGAAGCCCTGAGCATTGCAAACCTCCATCATCTTCAGCATGTACTTGAGAATTCCGTCCTGCGCCCGAGACATCTTCTTCCGGCGAGCATGTTCTTGGGACTGGCATTGTTTGCTTTTGCTCTGCTGCTGCTCCTTCAAGCGCTTCAATCGCGCACGGTCCCTCCACAGGCGTCGCTCGAGTTCTTCTATGTCGACGTCTTCGTCGCTTTCTTCGTCACCGGCCTCGGCAAAATTTTCCGGGGGCACGTCCACGAGATCTCCGTCTCCCATCACGCATCCGCCGGTGGAAGGCTGAAGGACGCTGACGAAACCGATACTCTTCTCGCCATTGCAGGCCGGAATTTGCAGATAGTTTGGGTCTTCCATCAGCAATCCCCCCATGATTTTCAAGATGAACAGGTCAAAACTTGTACGATTTGGACCGTAGAGCAGATGCTTCCTCCTGAAATTTAAATCCAGCCAACTGAAATAAAACCAATATTGCAGATTGTAAAGAGCAAGATTTGATCGTTGTTCGATGAAAAGGTAACGAAGAGAAGAGATCGACTATGCCGTTGAAAGGAAAGAAACAGGGGAAGGATATGCGAGCTTGAAAATCAATCTCCAAATTAAGTTTTTCAAAACAATCGGAACTAGAACACGAACAGATCCGGAAAGAAGCAGCCTTCTTCTTCCTCCAGTACGCCAAACGCACGTAAACAAGACGCGATTTCGGACCTAGAGTGAACCGAGAACGAACTCCATAAAATGATCAGCCAAAGTCAAAAGGCCATCTTTCTTACCTGCGAGCAAGAAGGATCTCCCGAGCCGCCAATCCACCAAAAAGACTCAGAAAAGAGAAGAAAGAAAAAAAAAAAAAAAAGAGAAAAGAAATCGACAAAGCGCGGAAACCAAGAAGACAACAACCGCGGAGATAGATCTACCAGATTCGCAAAATTGCTGCGCCTTTCGGCAAAAACACGACCCAAAACCGCACCTTTTCCGGCTTCAACCGCAACCTCCCTGCAACTCGGAGGCGATCCGTCGGCTTTCCCGAGAACGCAAGGAAAAGAGTCGCTGCAGAGAGAGTCAGAGAGGGAGGGAATGACCGTGAACTACACGGCAGAGAAGAGATAAGGAAGAGTAAAATCCAGACGAGGAGAAAGAAGGAGATTAAAAACAAAATAAATTAAATAGGAACATGGAAACGAAAACGAAAGGAAGATAGGTGGTGGTGGTCCGCCCCTCTCCTTCCTGCCTTCTTCTTCCTTCTTATCTCTTACCTCTGTTATTAATTTAACTCAAAGCTCGCTTCCTCTGCTCCATCCCTGTCGATTCTCTGTCGATTTCAGTATCAAAATCGAGATGCTATACTTCGATCCTTTTCATTATGTTTAAAAAAAATTAAATCTTTGTTAGATCTCGCGAATTATTTATCCAAAATTTTGATTTTTTTTTTTTTTTTTTTTTTTACGGCGAAAACTGAACAGTTGGATGGAGACAGAAAATGGACTTCCCACGCGACTGCATTAAAGTTTCCGCTGCCACATAAAATAATTTTTTTTCCCTTTTTTTTTTTTTTAATAGAGTAATTACTTGTAGAGTGGTAAACGACGTAAACTAAGTTAAATTTTACATATTTAAATTTATTTAATAAGATAATTAAATTGAACTGAGCAAATTTAAAATTAATTAAATTATTAAAAATCCTGTTCAAATTTAATTTGATATTTTTTTTTATCTTAAATTTGATTTGAGTTTGAGTTATTTAATAAGTATCTAGCTTCTAATAGTTTAAATCAAGTTTGATTTAATCTTGTTTAAATTTGATTTATTTAAATGTTATTCAGTTCCTAAGTCAAATTTGATTGTTTATTTAAAATTTTATTAATTTAATTCTATTTTATAAATGAGTATAAATAAGTTAAAAAATAATTTTTAAAAAAGTCTAATTATAAATCGATTTTTTAATGTTCATAAATATTATTCATGAACACTGTTCACGAAACTATTCATGAATATTAATAAGTCGAACATATATGTGTTCAAACTTATTTATTTAATTTATGAAGTTGTTCAAGTTTTTTATTAATTAACTTTGATGCATATTGAACGAACATAAATGAGTTCTTACCGAATCGAATATCAAATTTGTTCATGAATACTTGATTCATTTACAATCCTAATTATCTAGGATAAGTCTCGCTGATTACTCTTTTTTTTTTCCCATAATTAATAACATTTATGATTGTGTTTATTATAGATCATCAGGAAGATAAAAAACTCAATTTTAGTTTATTTTTTGTTTAGATAATGCGTAATTTATTCAGATAATATAATAAATGAATTAGTGTAATTTGAATTAAAAATAAAAAAAACAATTAAGCAAGTTTTTTTCTTCACAAATCACAGAATATTGGAGTGGTTATATTAATTATCATGTCATCGTGAAGTAACATTTGCGTTGACGCACGTCTTTTAATCTTTTATTAATTAAAAGACAAAATTATGTAATAGTTGATTTTAGGTGAATTAACAATAATAATAATAATAAATCAAATTAATTGAAATGACCTTTTTTTTAACAATAGAAAGGTTGGAGCTTTACGAATTAAAATCCAAATCTATAATTCAATTTGAATTAAATCATTTTAGGTTGAATTTTTAAATAAAAAAACGCAATTCGGGTTCAGTTTAAATTGATACTTTATGTATTCCATAACTGATAGCATCTGTCCTCACAAGATCACATGGTGATTAAGATACGAAGATATTTATAGAAGTGATATAGATTGATTTCGAAAGATATTTAAATTTTTTTTATATTCAAATGATTTCCACACGTTTTAACCACCATGTCAAGATTCATAGTATCATCTGTGATGTATCTATCTCACAATAGTCGTGAGACAAATCGATAGAGTCACTAAATTAACGATTCTAACTTTTTACAGAATAACTAATAGCACCTATAAATCTCCATGGAAAGAATCTAGTGATTAGCACTCTAGGATAACAAATCAAATCCTCATAAATACGAGGATATCATTCTTTCCTATATTGATTATTAATTTTAAATGTCAAGATCTATCGCGATTTACGTCTGAGACCTTTTGCACCGCAATGTCACTTTATACAAATTTAAAAAATTAAATATTTATAAACAAAATTCAACAGTGTCGTTTTCCTCGCTCTACAGTTCATAAATTTCTCGAATCAAATAACACCTAATGGCAATCGGGTCTGTTCTAAATTTTCCCATTTGGCTTTTCGATATTTCTTACATGTCGAGCTCGACGACAAAAATCCAATGAGATTATTCCAGAATATAATGCGTAGATTTGCTTTTGGAAATTAGATTCGTGTCGAATCGTGACAGGCTCAGTCCCAAAGTCAGTAGGGAAAAAAAAAAATCAAATTGGTTTATTTCTTCTAATATTTATTTTTGTATTATATGAAGAAAATATACGACATTTTTATCCATTGATTCATTTTTTTTTTACAACTTGATGGTATTAAGGCTGTGGCAGGGGTAATGTAATTCAAGTTATAATGACATGCAATGTAATCTTGATTACATTATTATATTTGGATAAAAATTGTATGTAATTTTGAATTACAAAGGTCATTATATTTTTTTGTTTGATGTCCATTAAAAGGACGATAGGAATGGATCGACGACGATAACGTAGACAACGACGACGATGATGCATGACGATCGGCGATCGGTAATCGGTCGATAGACCGACCAAACATGTATCGGTCGTCTGTCGATCATCGATCGTGATCGTCCGGCCATCGCCGATCGTCGTGGGCCCCATTGTCGGTCGTCGATCGATCACTCGCCGATCACCGTCGGTCGCCGTTGATCGCTGGTCGACCGTTGTCGATCGTCGATCGATCGCCACCGATCGTCGGTCGACCACCGTCGATCGTCAAACATAGTCTAAATCTCATTTGCATGAGATTTAAGCTTGTAATGTAATCTGGATTACATAGATTTTATTTTTTAATTCAGATTATAAAACTTTAATGTATTTTATAATTCAGATTAAATTATATTAAAATTTTAACATAGTAACGAATAAAAAAATATATCTTATAATATAATCTAAATTATATTACAAGAGACATACCAAACACAGCCTACGTATCTTTAATTTGCTCGGGGCTGCTCGTGTAATCCCCGATGTGAGAAATTTTAGAACGGTGGTATTTTTAATTTACTCTAATTATCGATTGAAAATTTTTAAAAGTCAGATTATCTGACTCCAATTAGACCCCGACCATGAGTCTAATTTGGCTCGGATTCAATTCAGGCTCGTAATCAGATCATTGAATCAATTAGCCTTTGACTCAGATTAAAAGGGTGAAATCGGAATTGACTCTCGATTTTCGATTTTGGTGATTCATTTATGTAAAAATTTGGAATCCGTCAGCGAATGCGGCTCTCTCTAAATTAGCCTCGTCATCGTAAGAGAGTAAATCGCGGTGGATTTTGACCGAGGTAATGTAAGTAGCGCATGGAATGACGGAACTCTTGTTTTTGCGAGGAATTAATTCGTTGTCTATTTATATAACTTTCTACATGCGCTAGTCATTAGACCCTTTTCGCAGGGCTCGATTTTGGTGATCCAAAACCATTGAACTGTTGATTTGAACGATCGGCTCAGTGTTTAAAATTTTGTTTTTAAATTTAGCCATTAAATCGTCAATTCCAATGAATTAAAAAAACCGCTCAGTGTTTAAAATTTTGTTTTTAAATTTAGCCGTCAGAATAGTCAATTCCAATGAATTAAATTATTTTTTTTAACAATCGAGATCGTTTAATTTTTTTTAATCAATAATGATTTAGTGTTTGGTATACTCTAAATTTTATATATATAAATTTATTTCTTCATTTTCATTGTATTTTTTTATTCTTTTTTTTAATTTTGTTATTTCAAGTGTTTTTGATTTTTCAATTTCAATCGATTTCGATTCTTCGACTTCTTAATACAAAGAAGGTAACTGTCTGAAAAACGAAACAGAGGAGTTTGTCATCGAATGAATTATAACTATGAAATAAGTTAAAATTTTCTGAACTATAAATCAAATCGTAAATCGATAATTTTAAAAGAACTGTTAATTTAAAATCGTATTTCCAACCGTGGTAATTACTGCTAATTAAAATAAAATAAATGTCTAAATTTACTTCACTGGCTGGGTGGACTTACCGTCAATAATTAATTTATCTCCCAAAAGGACAATAAATATAAATTTAATATTCTGAATTCATTAAGCTTTTGTTGGCACCATCCATTTAAATATAATTTATCGCTTTCTACTATAGAGAAATTAACCAAATAAAAAAATATATTTTAATTTTTATTATACAAAAATTAGAAAGATTTGAGAGAGAGTAAATTATGAGAAATTATATCTGTAGATATAATTGATAAGATAAAAAATAATTATTTGAGTCCGAGATAAAATTTAAGATTGTCTACCAAATCGATTTTTATCTATTATATAAATGTATCTATTAATTTATCAATGTACAGCACTCGTGGGATAATATATTTTGAATTATTGGGTCAAGACATATCATTTTTAAAAGTAAAATAGTATAACTTCAGAATTATTCTTTAAAAAAAAAATAAAAATTCATGATTCACGATTCCGAATAACTATTTCTTTTTTCATCACATTTTAGAAATTGTAAATCTTGTAAGAACAAAATATAGGACAGATAAAATCGAATAATTAATACAATATAAATATTATATAATAGAATACAGATCAATTTTCATTTACGAAGCACCGATAAAATTAAAAATCTGTCACAATTTATTCTTTTTATTCACTATAGAATCGACGAAGAGAGAGACGTGAGAGAGATTTCCACTTTTACTTATCTTTAAAAAAAATAAAAACCAAATTCAAAAAAAAAAAAAGATTATTATATAATTTGTGTAAAAGATTGGAATCGTCAACCTAACGATCCCCATTAATCCGCCCCGGACCATCGTAAGAGAGGTAAATCACGGTGGACTTTTGGCCCTTGAGACTAATAACTAATGCATGGAGGGACGGAACTCGCATTTGCGAGGAATTGAAAATTATGATGTAAATTTTAACGCGAGCCCCACCGGTCGCCCTTCATCGAAGAAGGAATTTTTAGTGATTAGCCACGAATTGATAAGAGTCTACCTAAGTCAGACTCAGTATCTCAATCAACAGAATTTACTGGTCAATTGTTACTGAGGAGAGCTCGAACTCGACACCTCTCGCAATATTATATTTTCACGCTAACCACTAGAACTAAGACGAAGATAATAGTCACCGGTCCCAAACCACCCCTAATCAGTCCCAAATAATAGTCACCATCATCCTTTTTCCAATATATATTTTTAAATTACATGCAAGTACCTTAACTCTTTTTTTTCTTCCAAACACCCTCTATAGTTTCGCCACACTATTAAAGCAAGAAGCCTTTTTTAGAAAAGATATGCACTTGACCCCTTTTCATGCTTCAATTGTTTTAAAAAATATCCTTATAGTTTCATTAATATTACTGAAAGATAATTTACTACAACCTAGAGCTCAATAGCAAATGCTAATGAAAGGGTAAAACAGGTGTAAAATGATACTGTAAAAGCATAGGGAGCATTTCGAAACAAATAAAGTATGAGTTTTTTTTTTAAAAAAATCTATTTTTTTTTAATGCCAAAGAAGATAATTCCATTGTTGCACCTAACTTATAATGATGATCAACTATTGGATAATAAATCACTTTCAGTCCATCAGCTCGTATGATTATTTTTTAGCATATATATATTATATAAAGCATTCAAGTCATATATTATATGACTCCAGATCATCAATCTTATACCACACAGGATAAGAGGCATAGTGTGCCTTTTAACAAGGGGGAAGAGTAGTGACCTTTAATTCTCCTCTTTCATTTTCATATAAGAGGTTATTAAATGCTTCGTATAAAAGAAAAAGCTTTAGATACCTTGTAAAGTGAGTTTGGTTTGCAAGAAGTAAAGATGTGGAACATCTACTAGAGCAGATGATTGCTCATCAGTAATGAGCTAAAGCATACACTGAAATATAACTGGGATGCAAGCAACTGAAGCAAGGGAGGCTTTAGTAAAAAAAATTGGGAACCCTCATGTTTAGTAAAAAAAGTAAATTAGAAATTTAAGTGACACGTATAAAAAAAAGGGAGTCGATCGATAGTTCAAAGTCATGATCTTTTCAGGAATTGAATCAATTGATCTCTACCCGTTTAAAAATTACCTTTTTATATTTACCAACTAGACTAGCTCTGCAAGTTAAGGGAGGCTTTAGTAAGGTCATAGAGACCATGGGTTTTTCAGATTGGATTGGTTGGCTTTTATCGTCGAGGCTGTTCCTTCCTTGTATTGTAGCTTTAAAACTAATGCAGCCAGTGGAATTTGTTAGACAGGCTAGCTCTATTCTACGTTTTTACATGACTTCAATTATTTAAATATATATCAATTTTCAGGATGCATCGAAAGAAGTAACAGGCAATGCAATGAGCAAGATTTCACCTATATATATTGCACCAGCCGAAGAGAATGAAGGTGCATCGATCAGTTCTAGTTTGACCAATAGCAATTAACGAACATGAGAAAAACACACCCCTACAGATGATAAATTTGAAGACGCCAAGAATGGACTTACACCTCTACCACATTTGCAGTGTTATCCATGTAGTCCCTTGTGGAACTCTGTTGTTCCTGTGGACGATGCCGGTAGATGTTCGTCAGAAAGTTCTTGCACGCCAGTGAATGGCAATTCAGGGTTCAGTTCCTTCCAGTCCAGGAGCAATGATGGCGGTTCCTCCATTTTGTGCAGGAAACACTCCCTTTCCCTTTCATGCCGACTCCATTTCGGGGCTTCGCTGCCTGGCCTAATGGCACATGGAATGTACCGATGGTCGGATCTAATGGCTGCAAATCTCCATCGTCCTCTACGAGCAATAGCAGTTATTCTGGAACCGGCTCTCCGACTTTGGGTAGGGCGAGGAGAAAATGGAGAGGTCTAGCTCTCTGTGGATTCCAAAGACTCTTAGGATAGATGATCCGAAGGAGGCTGCAAAAAGTTCTATATGGGTAGCATCTTCCATTCCAAGGCTGAAAACAAGCTTCACAAAACTGATGCTGAACAGGTATTGCATGCGAATCCCGCCGCACTCTCTCGGACACAGTCCTTCCAAGAAATTAACCACATGAAGCGACACCTCAGAAGTTCTTCAATAAGCTTTTCATCTCCAAATGCAATCGAAGAAACGGAGTCATTGCATGGCGAGAATTTGGCACTGCTTCCATTGCAAGCGAGAAAGTACGTAGAATCACGAGACCTGAAGCACTCACAAGCGAATTCGTCTCAGCCTACTTGTGAAACTAGCAGGCACAACCGCAAGGCGCTCGTTGACATCTCTGTATCGTTCAAGAACTCCTGTAAATACAAGATCAAAGTATTTAATTATCTGTAATTTTTAATCTGGATATAATTTACACTCTCCAGTATCACAGGTGTAGCCAACCATGACAGAAAATTGAACTCATAAAGGTAGAAATAAAGCTTATCTGAGCACTGTAAGCTACAGGTGGCTTAATTACAAATCGAACTCACATATTTTTGCGAATATAAGCTTGAGTTCTGACGCAGATTTATCTCCTGGAATTTACTTGTTTTCTTCTTCCATGCATCTTTTATATATATCAGTTTCTACCTTGTTTCATTCTACAAATTAAAGTTAAGCAGTCTGCAATTGTACATTCACCCACCGGCGGTTGGTCGAATGTGCCACAGACATGATTCATATTTCAATTTAGTAAAGTTCACTGAAGTTCTATTCTCTCAACGTAATGGCAGAGGAACACGATGACAGGAGGCCCTAAACGAAAGGGAGAAAAGGATGTCATATAATGCCTGGCCAAAACTTGCACATGTACTTATCAAAATAATAATAATAATAAAGCAAAAGCAATACCACCGTGATGTTAATTTGAGTCGAGCCACCTATCATAGGGGAAGATGATTATCATTTTCTCATAATTAACCAAGTAATTAATGGATATCTAAACTTAGCGTGCATGGAATAATCTAAGCCTTTCATATGTGCATCCATCAATGGAAATCTATATGTAGCAAATCGTTATAAAAAATTGTTGGAAGTCTATTTTGATCCCTATTCTTCACATATTTATGAGCATGCAAACGTATGCTTCTGCACATTGCAATCTTCTATAGCATAATACAAAGATGGCACACTTGTTCTTGTTTACACTGCTTGCATTGTCCTCCTCCTCCTCTCTCCCCTCAATCTTTGCTACTCATACCAATGGACTTCATCTCCGGCTGACCCATGCCGACTCCGGCAAACCCTTCAGCTCGGCCGGCCGCATTCATCGCCTCGTGCAACGGAGTCACCATCGTCGAAAAGTTCTCCAATCCAGGCTAACAAATAGCCCCACTACATCCTTCGATGTTCCAGTCAAAGCTTCCAAGTTCGATTACTTCATGGAATACTCCATGGGGACTCCAAAGCTCCCGGTGACCGGCGTGATCGACACCGGAAGTGAGGTTGTCTGGGTCAAGTGTCGCCCCTGCGATCAATGCGATGAGGAGGAAGGCATAGGCATTTATGACCCGTCGAAATCCTCCACCTTCTCCAAGCTACCCTGCTCCAGTCCTCTGTATGATTACCAGCCGATCAAGCCCTTCGACGTGCCAAAGTGCCAATATGTTTACGTTTACGGCTCGGCGATCATCAAGGGATTCTTGGCGACGGAGACGTTTTCACTTGGCACTGCGTCCGCAGCCGCCAACTTGACTTTTGGCTGCAACAAGGAAGTCATGGGCTTCTCAGGCGCCTCCGGCGTCGTCGGGCTCGGCCAAGGGAAACTCTCGCTGGTTTCTCAGCTTAATTTGGGGAGGTTTTCTTATTGTCTCACTCCGTTCAACAGCTCGAGCAAAAGCCACCTTCTCCTCGGCGATTTAGCGAGAGCGAAGACGGCGAGCTCCGGCAAAGTGCAATCGACGCCTTTCCTGAATGCCACTGACCAGTACTACGTCGTCATGAATGGGATTTCGATCGGCGGGAATCGCCTGCCCATTCCGGCGTCCGTCTTTGAGTACAGCAAAGAAGGGCATGCCGGAACGATCTTCGACTCCGGCACTGGGCAGACGCAGCTGCCGCAGTTGGCGTTTGACGTGATCAAGAAGGAGCTGCAGTCTCTGGTGGGACTTCCGGTGAAAGATATGTCGAGGAGTGTTGGGCTTGACCTCTGCTTTAATTCGTCGTCATGGCCGCCGCCGCCATTGCCGGACATGGTGTTCCACTTCGACAATGGTGCCGACATGAGGATGCCACAGATGAACTACATGTTTGCCGATCAAACCGCAAGATCTTATTGCTTGGTTATGCGACCAGCGCAAAATGGAGACAGATTGACGATCATCGGCAACTACCAACAACAAAATATGCACGTAATCTACGATGTGGCTTCGAGAATGCTCTTGTTTAAATCCGCTCCATGCGAGAGATTTTAAACTTTATATTTCGTTCTGATGATTCTTTGGGAGAAAAAAAGAAAGATGTTTAATTCGATCAAATTTCAGAATATTATTTGGAGCAATGGCAAATTTTTATTATTGAATTTTTTTCTTGAAATTTCCAAATGTCGAAATGCAATTGAATGCCTTGGAAGAAGCAAAATAATGAAGAGAAGTTGCAGCTTTAGTTTTTGAATGCTCATTGACTGCGAGGTAAAAGAAGCCTGCTCATTCGTTGCCAAATGATGATTTGTGATCACCCAAGAGCCCAAAGATTTATATCATAAGCGCAAAATGACCTTTATAATTATTAGAAACATGTATGACATAGGCATCTTTATATGTAATTGAAGAAATGAAAATTTATTTCCGTGGAAATAGTGCGGTGGCTAAAGCACGACTGTACTTATAAAAGTGATATGAGTTAATTCCAAAGGAGGTATAAAGCTTTTTTTTAAATTCAGATAACCCTCATATGTTTTGGCCACCACGTCAATGCCCATAGACTCCTCCATGATTTATCTTCCTCATAATAACTGTAGGATTGATTGATAGAACCCGCTAGATTGACGATGGACGAATCTAGCTAGAGGGGGGGAAGGGGGGCAAGACTCTCCCAAATTTTAAGTGATTATTATTTTTCACTCTGATAATATGATACAATTAACGTTATTATATTTTAGCATGCAATCTTCCAATATAAAATTTTGGATTCGCCCTAGATTCCAACCTTTTGTAGAAGAAACGGAAATAAAACAATTCATACACAGGATCTTGTCGATTGATTTACAATAAGTATACAGAAAAAACTATACAATGGAAACGTAAAAGAAAGCATTAACCATGCAACTGGATCCAAAGAGAATATCGTCAGAAGAATTTGAAGATTTGATGAAATGCCGCATGACTTGATCTTCCACAGGTCGAGAGAGTCGACTCCGGATGCTCTACCCGATGGAGAAAAAGAGTCGGCCAAAAAATCATTCCTCTCTTACGGGGATCACACCCTATATATAGTGTTAACTTAAAATCCGTTAATAATCCATTAATATTAACGGTACGGATTAAATGGTTCTACATATATAGATCTAAAATCTATTAATCCACATCCAATAACACAAATTCATTAATCAAAATTATAATAGTTAAATTATTTTAATCGAGTTCGAACTAATATGACATATTCGAATACGTTTAATTATGATAATTATATAATCATATGTAAATTCACCACTAACAAAATCACGCTACCGAACTCTTGTTGGCTCAGTTGAAACATGGAAGAGAAACAGAAACACGCCGTGCCTCAAAAAAATGATGCAAGTTCCAAGTGCCGGATTAGCTATATATTCTAGTTGCGTAACCATTTTGAAAATTAACACTAAATTCTATTAAAAATAGGTCGAATTGGAACAGGAGAAGTGAAGTATAGACTAGAGTAAGAAGATGGAATTTGAGTAAATATATCTGATATCATAGTCAACCAATATACAGTTGATGGCATCACCAGAAATCTTCAGAGCTAATTAACAAACCGTAGTGAAGATGACTGCATAATAAACATCAGCCAATTTAACCTAGGCAACAACTATCACATAAAATTTCAAACTCATAGTTAATTACTTTAAAATCATCACTAGCTAGCAATTACTTAGAAACCATTACAGGTTTATCGCAAGAATACCAAAGGGAAAAAAGTTCTCACAATTAGCAGAAAAGATGTGATATATATATACCTTTGGACACATATATAAGTAATTAATAGTGACTTCCTTTGAGAAATCAAACAACATTAATTATTCCTGCACGTTATGAATCCCCTTCGTCTGAGACTTTTGGTGCCTTAATTTCAGCATCGATCTTCTTTTGAAATGGCATAATTAAGCCATTTGAATTAATAGATCCACCTCCCAAATCGACTTCTCCACTTAACTGTATCTGCATAAGACTTTCCGAGTCGTCTTCCTGAAAGATATATAGTTGATAGTAAGTAAGTAACCTGCAAGAAAGAATTTGATTTCTTTGTCAGACATAAAAACCATGCAAAAAGAGGAACATGATCTTAGGCACAAGTTAAAATGTCAAGGAGTGAGGAGGTTGATACTACTGTCGACGAGCTAGAAAAGGATAGGTGACGACCATTGCCTAAATTTGTACTACGTACTTAGCTTGATGGTATTGAATGTCTTCGATTTAATTACTTCATTAGCTGGGTGGAGTTGCATTATCATTGATTTATCTCCGAGAAGGACAATAAATAAGGTGAGGCTATCCGCGCCCATCGATTGATAAACACATTCAAGTTCCCACGGGGATGGCGCGATGGTAATTAAGGCAGAGTGATCGCTTTGGAAACGGACTGGGGTCGATTCCGGATGAGGGATCTAAAATCTCCCCTGGCGTCAGATGACCCCTCCCTAGTCTTGCCACCGTGTCCGGGGACATAGTCCTCCCGTGATTTACCTCCCTTTCGCCGCAACATATTCAATTTGTATGAAAATGTCTAAAATGCCCTTTCTCCCTATTGGTTTCTCGTTTTCTCTGCGTTGAACACCACGATCCCGAGCAATTATACTCGTACCCGACCACCCATTATTGCTCGATATTGCCGTTGAACGGTCGGATTCCGACCGCGATTCCATCGGAATCCGACTGTGGTTCGATCGACGTCGAAGTTCGATCGAACTACGATCGAATTTCGACTGAATAATGGTCAGAATCGATTGCGATTGCGGCCACCAGTATTACAGTTGTTGGCGGTTGCAACTGCAGTCGATTTCGATTACAATTTGATCGGATAGATTCTGGTTGTGGTCTGATCGGATTACGATGGGATTGCTTTGAGAATCCGATTAAATTGTGGCTATTGGCGCCCTCAATCCCGTCGGAATCCGATTGCAATTCAATTGACATCGGAGTCTGACCAAACTGCGGTCGAATTTCAATTGGAATCTATTGCCATTGCGACCGCCAACGGTCATAGTGCAATTCAATCGAAATCTGGCTAAGGGCTGACCAGACTTCAATGTCGATCAGACTGTAATCGAATTTCGATCTCGACAATAATGTCGAGCGATGAGTGCAAGTGCAAGTGCAAGTGCGGATACTTGAGATCACGGTGCTCCGATGCGGAGAAAGCGAAAAATGGAAAGGGAGAGAGTATAAAAGAGTTTTTATAAAAATTAAATTTTGTATAACAATAACTTCAGAATTATTATTATTTTTAAATAAAAAAAAAAAGTCCATGATTCCGCACGATTTCTACTAACTATTTCTTTTTGCTTCGCATTCTAGAACTATAAATATATAAGACAAAAATATCCTCTTTAAAAAGAAATTTTTATATTATTTAATTGCTAGTAGAAGACTTGTTGATAGCAAGTCACGATCCACTCCAAATAATAGTCACCATGCATCATCCTTTTTCCAATATATTTTTTAAAATTACATGCAAGTACCTTGACTTGTTTTTTTTCCAAATACCCTCCATAGTTTCGACATTATTATTTTGCACCCCAAACTTTTATCTGAATTTTTCAATAATAAGAGCTAGTGGACACTATTGAAGAAAGAAGCATTCTTTTTAAAACGAAATGCATTTAACCCCTTTTCATACTTCAATTGTTTTAAAAATATCCTCACAGTTTCATTAATATTACTAAAATATAATTTATTATAACGTAGGGCTCAGATCATCTCCAATCACAAAATCTATTTTGGTGTCATTGCAACACCAATGTAGTGTCATTCCGACATCAAATTTTTTTTCAACTCCAATCAATACACACCATTTCCTACCCTAAAAAGAATATTCTAAATTCCATCTTATAATTTATTATTCAACATATATATTAATTTTAACATGCATATTAATTTATTAAATATTTTTATTGTGATCATGATTATTATTAAAATTAATATTTTTATAGTACATAATAACTAATTTTTATGATATTATATTTTTAATTACCAAAAGATAAATATTAGTATATTCCTTCTTAATTTTGGTGGAAATAATTTAGTAGACATACTATTATTTAAATACAAGAATCTCAAGATCTTTTGAATGACTTTAGTAAATTTCATGATTATTTCGATGATTTATTAGGAGTGATTTTTCAGAATATTAAACATTGATTTGTTTAGTATTGCAATGTTATTATGGTTATTTTAAATGTATATTTACTTGTTTATCGCATCTTTAAATTGTATACTCAGCTATATATTATGTATTTTGAAATTTTAAATGTTTAATTGTGTGTTTGTTTAAAAAATATCAATATTATAAATTTTAAAATATTTATAATCTTAGTAATATAACAAATATTTTAAATATTACTTATTTAAGTTAATAACTAATATAAATTTATAATATATAAATTTTACATAATAAATTTAATTAAATTAAATAATATTAATTTATAATATTTAATAATATTTTAAATATAAATTTAATATTAAAATATAATTATTTAAAATAAATCATATTTGTGCAATTTATAGTGTCTCCATTGGAGAACAGATGATGTTTCCTTTATATCAAAATAGTATAAAGGAATATTCATTGGAGATGATATTTAGAGATAGTACTTATGAAAGAGAAAAACACATGTAAAATGATACTGTGAAAGTATAGGGAGCATTTCGAAACAAATAAAATAAAAATAAGAGCAATTCAATCCTCACCTCAACTTTCACTAAATAAATTTCATTTTCTAAATACACTCATCAATAAATTGATTATCACAATTTTTTTTTAAATACATCCCATTTATATTTTACATTTTCTAAAAATCCGTCGAAACTAGGACGCTTGGATCGCCCACTTCCCATGTTCAAGCACCTACTTCCTATGCCCAACGGCTGAGCACTCGCTGTCCTTCAATATCGTCATCAAGAGATGGAATTTCTGTCATGACATCGGAGTCTGACCGAATAACGACTAGAATCTGATTGTGGTCTAGTCGGACTCCGACTCCGATAAAACTGTGGGCGTGATTATAATGGTCGCAACACTGGTACCCCATAATTCAGTCGGATTTCGATAATAATCCAATCCAAATTCACCCACAGTTTTGTCAGTCGGACGACATTGACAATTGTGATGGATTCAAGAACGATTGATCATTGGAGCAACGACGTACAATGATGAAATATTGTGTATTTTTATACTGTTCGACTATGATCCACCGAACATATTAATATGTGTTCGACTACCATATATCAAATACATACAAAATTGTTCGATTATGATTCATCAAATATAATACAAATGTGTTTGATTTAACAATGAGAAAAGGAAAAGAAAGAAAGAGGGGAGGGAAAAATGGATTAACTTTTATAAAAAAAAAGTATCTTTTTTATTTAAGGATATTTTTTGGAAAAAAAATAGATAAATTAGTGGGATGTAGATAGTTTGACTCTACGCGAAGCTATTACGTGAGGCTATAGAAAATGATCTTTTGATTTTATCCTATTTTATATTTTATATGATATTATTTTCAAATTAGAAATAAATAAAGTATGAGTTTAAAAAAACACAAATCCTGTTTTTTACATAAAAAAAATAAAAAATTCCTGCCTTTTCCGCTCCATAAAATCTGCCCCTGGTTTCTTGAAACTTCGCAACAAAGATCGCTGCAACTACCTTTTCCTCTTCCTTTCAAAGCTAATCAATGGCGATCTTGGCCGTCCCTTCTCCTTCCCTCACCTTCAAATCCACCATCTCCACCTCAAGAACTCGCCGGCTAGTAAGGATCTCTGCCACCGCCGCCGTCGCCGCCCCGCCTGCCGTCTTGCAGACCATGTACGACCTCCTCTCCGTGCCCCGGACCGCCGGCCCGGACGAGATCCGCACCGCGTACCGGCGGCTAGCACTCCAGTGGCACCCCGACACGTGCCGATCGGCCTCCGGCGAGGATCGCCGCCGGCACGCGGAGCGCTTCATCGCGGTGCGCGAGGCCTACGAGGTGCTGTCCGACCCCGCCCGCCGCCGCGGCCACGACCTCGCCATCGCCGGCGACCGCTGGTCCTCCGCCTTCCGGCCGGAGGGCCTCGTGCGGCGGGACGGAGGGGCGACGGCGGGTTCCGGCGGCAATTGGGAGGCGCAGCTGGACGGGCTCCGGCGGCGGTACGACGTGGCGGAGACTGGCGGTGAGGAGTCGTGGGCCGCCCGCGTGCGCCGCACTCGCCGAGCCGACGCGGCGAATTGATTACTCGGACGACGGCGCTCGGATCCGGCGAATCTACAAATAGATTTGGGTCTCCAAATATCTTGGAAAATGAATCCAACTATCCATTTAATGGAGTATCTTTCAAATTTTCCAAGGATTATGGAGTTTATTTTGGTGTTTGTATTCCCGGAACGAGTCGCCGTTAACTCTGGTTAATTAGAGTGTGAATTAATTAAATCCTACTACTCCATGACCATAACTTTCGAGCTCTACGATAAATATCATTTTATGTATTTAAAGAAATATAATTAGATAAACGAAATTTTAAACAATCTACAATGCTCTATGAGTGAACTCCATATTATTAATCTTAATAGCTCGAAAGAGATGATACATTGATCTGTTAGATTATTTGAAGCTAATCAATTTTGAGAAGCTACTAACAACTTTGTTAGTTTATTTTCAATATTTTTAATTTTTTTTATGATAATAAAATTGCTACTTTGGAGCCTAACTTTTTAGCACAATCAAAATTTCCTATGCATTCAGTCGGATTTTTCCAATCTATCAAATAGATTTTATTAAATTTGGTGGTGGTCTTTTTTTCGCGATCAATTCCAAATGCAAACTCTATGTCGTCATCCTCGATCAAAGAACCTTCTACCAAATTTAAAAATTTATTAAAAAGTATTATATTATATAAAAAAATCTTTTTTTTGAGAGAGATCGAATTTTAAATCTTTACAATCGAATTTTCATACAGTAAAATCATAAAGCGTATTATATTATATAAAATTCGGTCGTTGGGTTGCTTTTGCTTTTAGTGTTAATTAATTCAAAGTGTTTGTAAAGTAAGTGAGAAAAGCGAGTCGTTTAGCGGACAAAGATCATCAATCCGTTCACACGCATAGACAAAAGCAACATTAAATTTTGTAATTAACGAAATATTTTTTTTTCAATTTAACAATTTATTTATTTATTTTCAAACAATTTATCTACGCGAGAAGCTTCTATTATAAACTAATAATCTACGTGGCAAATACTGAAATCGAGATGGCTCCATCAAATCTAATCGCCTTATTTGTGGCCATGAATTTAGATTTCAAAGTCAAAGTTTGCTCAAACTTAAAGTTCAAACGTGAGCAATTTTTCTACTTATCGTTACGATCGAGGAAGAAAATAATGATTACTTATATCATCCAATATACCATTTTAAGGGGAAAAAAAACACATCGAATTATAAATTAAAAAATTCGGTGATTTACCAAACAGTGCACGTGAAGTTTAGAAATACTCAAACAATTTACATACTTTTATATTTATCAAATAGTGCACTTAATTCTCTTTTAACCTTTCTCATCAAAAAGATTCGCCACTACAATAAATTATAAATCGCAAAGATCACAGATCGAGATTTGGTCTCACTGATGATACTCAAGATTCAAAGACTACCACGGTGGTCTTTGAAAGTTACAATTTCGATCTGCAGTGGTGTTGGAATTTGAATTCTCAGCACCACGTTTGGAAATTTTATTATGCTGCAGGTCTGTTTGTCGGGAGGGGTAAAAAGAGAATTAAGTGCGTCATTTGATAAATCTGAAAATATGAGGTGCTTTTTAGAAAATTTCAAACTTTAGATGCGCTGTTTGCTAAATTACCATAAAAAATTTATAATTCATCTAATCGATAATCACTAAGTTTCCGCCTTAAATTAGAGTTTCTACGCTGACCTCGCCTTGAAAAAATAGCAAGGCCCTAGATTATATCATCCACAATACCATATTTCAATTTTTAATTTTATTACTAGTTAAATAATAATAATAATAATAGGAAAAAGCTAGTTAGTGCCCAACTTAAAAAACATTTCCGTGAAATAATTGCCATATATTTATTTTATCTCAATTGTGTGAAAAAATTCCATCGAAATTACTCCTTAAAATAATGTTAAATAACTTTTTTTGAGGAACAAGCACGACTTATTTTTCTTTATTCACTAAAATAAAGGAATCCCTCGTAGACTACACTTCTAGAAGCAAATAGAAGTCTGTGGAATCCTTCTAGAAGTCATCCATGGCCATCTTTCCTTTGCTTTTTTTTTTTTAAAAAAAAATACTTTCCACTATTGTAATAATAATATTAATTTTTATTTTTATTTTAAAAAATACTCTTCGCAAATTTCCAGAATCCTGTCACCTTACACTCAACTTCACACTCTCTGCCGCTTTAGTTTTTATAATATCGAATTACCTTTTAATATTTATATTTTATGATTAATTAATTCGATGAATTTGTATTTCACCTTCCATCTTTGTCATTCGCTCTGCCACCTTAAAGACCGCCATCGCGCCCTCCCACCGCTATGTACGCTCTTTCTCGCCAAATTGCAGCCACGGCACGACTAGATCCTTGCCGCAGATCGACTGTAGGGCCCCTCGGGTGGTATATTCCCGACACTGGCGCCCGAGCCGGGCCACGCGCGAAGTTCATGGCGGCGCGCGAGGCCTACGAGGTGTGATGCCGGGTAAAACTACTGTGTCTACATGTTAGGTAATTCATCTCAGACATCCGGGAATAAGAAGATCACCTTAGCCTAACTCTTCACCGACCCATGATTATTCCAGACGCCCGCGCCCTGCTCAGACTTCTATTATGTCGACGCCATACGCCCCACTCTGACTCCTATTATGCTGAATAACTTTTCGTTTCATCCACCTTACATCTCGGCAAAGACACGTCATCTCTGATGTATGACTTCTCCATATAAATTATCTTATTCAAACAAAAGAGAAGGTGGTTATTTCATACTCACAAGCTGATCTAGCAATTCTCATCATCATCATCTCTCTCTGACAAAAAGGCGAACCCCTCTATCAGGGTTCAAATGGATGTCTGCGGCATTAATTAGGATTTGTCTCCTATCAATTGCGCGATGTGCATTAATTGCAACCCATGCGCCTGCTATAGTTGCGAGGGTAATGATCGTGGTGTACGTCTCTCTGAGGTCATGTCACATTCACTGATAGTATCCATTGGCGGGGTAGCTCCCCCTCTATATATATGACTTTCCCTGAGAAGAAAGGGAGGTTCGCACATTCTTAACTTCATCTCTACATTTCTCTTCTTCATCTTCATACTGATTCCCTGCCTTGAGCGTCGGAGGGGCCTTGTCGAGATCTCTCTCAGCGCCCTTAACCACTTGTTGTCTTGCAGACTCATTCTACTTCGGCCACGACCGAGACGACATCCTATCGTTCTCGCTTTCCCTCCGCTACGCCCTCTTCATCCGAGTTGTCGGCCCTTGCTGTCTTCGCCACCGGGACACCTCACCATCATCGTCTCGACAGGCAACATAAATGGCGCCGTCTGTGGGAAACAAAATAAATAACGCCTGAGGCAAAGATGGGAGACCAAGGAGCGAACTCCGGTAACCACAACTCCACTGAAGGGAATATGACCAGGGAGAGCATCATAGCCCTTGTCAAGACCACCATGAAAGACGTTCTGTGCGACCTTCTGCCCTGGGGAGCTACCCGATCTGAGCTTCTCTAGCCGGTTGAGGTCCAACGTCGATTGTTTGCTCCACTCTGACCTCCTCGACTGACGCTGAGTTGTCATCATCAACTGCCTCATTGCCACAATTTTCAGAGGAAGAGCCTTCTTGTACACCGAGGAAAAGAGATCCCAAAAAGGGCAAGACTTCGGTAATCAACATGGAGTCTCCCCTTGCTCCTAGCATTATAGCTGACAAGATGCCAAGTCTTTCGAGCAAATCTCTATAGTAGAATACATCGGCTCGTCCTCCCAGTATCCTCACTCATACTCGGCTGGTCGAGAAGGTAATTCATGCTACTCGGTAATATTTTATGAAGGTACACAATTATTCATTTGTCGACTCCGCGGGTTTTTTGGAGTTGGAGGATATGTATTTCACCTCGCCCGACCTTCTCCAGATTTCTACCGAGGCAGAAGCCCTCGCGCCGACCTTTCTTGGCATTCCGACCGAGGCACCAGTAAGCCCTCGCTACGACCTTCTCCGATTTTGGCCGAGGCGCCAGAAGCCTCGCTCGACCTTCTTCAGATTTCGCCGAGGCACCAGAAGCCCTCGTGGCCGACCTTTCGGCATTCCTACGAGGCAATGTGAAGCCCTCGGGCCCATCTTCTCAAAATTCGAGGCACCCTCGCACGACCTTCTCCGTGATTTCGCCGAGGCCAGAAGCCCTCGCCACGACCTTCTTCAGATTTCTACGAGGCACCAGAAGCCCCTCGCTACCGACCTTTCGCATTCCTACGAGGCAATTAGAAGCCCTCGTGCCCATTTTCTCAAAATTTCTACGAGGCACCAGAAGCCCTCGCCGACCTTCTCCAGATTTCGCCGAGATAGCCAGAAGCCTCGCTACGACCTTCTCCAGATTTCTACGAGACACAAGCCCTCGCTACGACCTTCTTCAGATTTCGCCGAGGCAATCCAGAAGCCCTCGCTACGACCTTTCTTGGCATTTCGCCGAGGAATCAGAAGCCCTCGTGCCCATCTTCTCAAAATTTCGACCGAGGCATTAGAAGCCCTCGCCTGACCTTCTCCGTGATTTCGCCGAGGCAATCAGAAGCCCTCGCTACGACCTTCTTCAGATTTCTACCGAGGCACCAGAAGCCCTCGCACGACCTTTCTTGGCATTCCTACGAGGGCAATCGTGAAGCCCTGCCCATCTTCTCAAAATTTCGCCGAGGCACCAGAAGCCCTCGCCGACCTTCTCCGTGATTTCGCCGAGGCAGCCAGAAGCCCTCGCTACGACCTTCTTCAGATTTCTACGAGGCAATGTAAGCCCTCGCTACGACCTTTCGCCATTCCCGAGGCAATTCAGAAGCCCTCGTGCCCATCTTCTCAAAATTTCTACGAGGCACCAGAAGCCCTCGCCGACCTTCTCCAGATTTCACGAGGCAGCCAGAAGCCCTCGCGCCGACCTTCTTCAGATTTCGCCGAGGCACCAGAAGCCCTCGCTACGACCTTTCTTGGCATTCCCGAGGCAATCCGTGAAGCCCTCGTGCCCATCTTCTCAAAATTTCGGCCGAGGCAATTCGTAAGCCCTCGCGCCGACCTTCTCCGTATTTCGGCCGAGGCAGTTCGTAAGCCCTCGCGTCGACCTTCTTCATATTTCGACCGAGGCAATTCGTAAGCCCTCGCGCCAACCTTTCTTGGCATTCTGGCCGAGGCAATTCGTAAGCCCTCGTGCCCATTTTCTCAAAATTTCTACGAGGCACCAGAAGCCCTCGCTACCGACCTTCTCCGATTTCCCGAGAGACAGCCATAAGCCCTCGTGATCAACCTTCTTCAGATTTCACGAGGCACCAGAAGCCCTCGCACGACCTTTCGGCATTCCTACCGAGGCACTGTAGAAGCCCTTGTGGCCCAAGTGTTATCTATTCTGGCTATCTTCCTGGGTATCGCTACACACCGGTCCCAAGTACATATTCGATCTTCTCCTTGGGTATCGCTTATCATACCGGTCCCAAGTGTTATCTATTCTATCTTCCTTGGGTATCGCTACACACCGGTCCCAAGTACAGCCATTCGATCTTCTCCTTGGGTATCGCTTATTATAGCTGGTCCCAAGTGTTATCTATTCGGCTATCTTCCTTGGGTATCGCTTACCACAGCTGGTCCCAAGTACAACCATTCGATCTTCTCCTTGGGTATCGCTTACCACAGCTGGTCCCAAGTACAGCCATTCGATTTTCTTCCTTGGGTATCGCTTATCATAGATGGTCCCAAGTGTTATCTATTCGGCTATCTTCCTTGGGTATCGCTTACCAAAGCTGGTCCCAAGTACAACCATTCGATCTTCTCCTTGGGTATCGTTTATTATAGCTGGTCTCAAGTGTTATCTATTCGGCTATCTTCCTTGGGTATCGCTTACCACAGCTGGTCCCAAGTACAGCCATTCGATCTTCTCCTTGGGTATCGCTTATCATAGCTAGTCCCAAGTGTTATCTATTCGGCTATCTTCCTTGGGTATCGCTTACCACAGCTGGTCCCAAGTACAGCCATTCGATCTTCTCCTTGGGTATCGCTTATTATAGCTGGTCCCAAGTGTTATCTATTCGGCTATCTTCCTTGGGTATCGCTTACCACAGCTGGTCCCAAGTACAGCCATTCGATTATTCTTTCTTGGGTATCGCTTATCATAGCTAGTCCCAAGTGTTATCTATTCGGCCATCTTCCTTGGGTATCGCTTATCATAGCTGATCCCAAGTATAGCCTATGCAACCTTCTTCCTTGGGAATCGTTTATCACAACTGGTCCCAAGTGTATGTTATCCGACTTTCGGTCTTCTCCCTTGGGTATCGCCTATCACGGTTTGTTTCAAGTATTTTTATCTCATCTCAAATTATAAACATCAATATCCCTTACAGACTGCCTTTTTATATTTCTACACAAGTCTAGTCAATGGACTTACGCCTCCTTCGACTAGACTTTGGGGGATGTCTATGATGCGGGTAAAACTACTGTGTCTACATGTTAGGTAATTCATCTCTGTACATCTGAAGCCGAATAAGGAGATCAGCTTAGTCGTAACTCTTCAGCTTGACCCATGCATTATTCCAGACGCTCCGCGTCTCGGTTCGGACTTCTATTATGTCGACGCCATACGCCCTCTCGGACTTATTATGTCAATAACTTTTCGTTTCATCCACCTTACATCTCGGCAAAGACACGTCATCTCTGATGTACGACTTCTCCATATAAATTATTTTATTCAAACAAAAGAGAAGGCGGTTATTTCATACTCACAAGCTGATCTAGCAATCCTCATCATCATCATCTCTCTCTGACAAAAAGGCGAACCCTCCGCCGTGGTTCAGATGGATGTCTGCGGCATTAATTAGGATTTGTCTCCTATCAATTGCGCGATGTGCATTAATTGCAGCCCATGCGCCTGCTATAGTTGCGAGGGTAATTATAGTGGTGTACGTCTCTCTGAGGTCATGTCACATTCACTGACAGTATCCATTGGCGGGGTAGCTCCCCCTCTATATATATGGCTTTCCCTGAGAAGAAAGGGAGGTTCGCACATTCTTAACTTCATCTCTACATTTCTCTTCTTCATCTTCATACTGATTCCCTGCCTTGAGCGTCGGAGGGGCCTTGCCGAGATCTCTCTCGGCGCCCTTAACCGCTTGTTGTCTTGCAGGACTCTCATTCGGCTTGGCTCACGACCGAGACGACATCCCTGCTGTTCCTGCTTTCCCTCCGCGTCAGCCCTCTTCATCCGAGTTGTCGGCCCTTGCTGTCTTCGCCACTGGGATACCTCACCATCATCGTCTCGACAGGCAACAAGGTGCCCTCGATCCGAACCGAGTTTTCTCTTTCTCGAATGTATTAGGCAGATCGATCCTCGATAGTTTGAATAGTCGGGAGTTTGAATATTCGAAAGTTCGGACACTCAAAAGCTTAAAAAATCGAGAGCTCAAGGAGAAATAATAATATGAATTATGAACGGACATGATTAGATACCGACATGATATATGCGGATGGGATGATGAACTTTTATCGAGGCGTGAATAAGAAGCACTCCAAGAGCGTGCATAGTTACATATAACAGTGCATGGTACAGACAGAGAAAAGTCATGTACATAAGGGATTAATTAATACCATGAAGAATCATGGATGAGATGACATCGAAGAGACACTCATTTATTGCGATAAGAAATAGAATTTATAAAATTTGTAAAACAAATTACTCTGTCACATTGTTTTTCTTTTTTAAAAAATTCTGAAGTTTTGTCAGTATTAATATTCTTTGATTATATTTGATAAAAGTATTATTATGGCCGTGCGAATAAATCCACTGGTCGAAGAGGATGAATCTTTAATCACATCTTATTCATTTCAGAAAGCAACTATATTATGTAACTACAACAGTTAACTGTGCACAAAGATTGGAAGCATCAATCTTTTTTATTATATTGATAAGACAATGAATGATATTTGAATTCAGAGTAAAATTTTAAATTCTTTGAAATATAACAGTTTAATCATTAATATTATTATATAAAAAATTTCAATCGATAAAAAAATAAATAAAAAAAACTGCGCTAGGTTTCGTTTCAGATCCCATTTCAATGGGCGGACAGCAAACTAATTTGTCATCCAATAGTCTGTCCTCCTCACTCCTATATATAACGATTCTCAGGCTTAGTTTCCTCTCCGCCAATCCACTCCGCAGAGCAGAGCTGTCGCTCTCTGCCCATTCTAAAAACCCTAATCCCGCCTTCCCTCGACGCTCGGCCCCTCGAAGCTCTAATCGCGTCGCGGCGGCGCCTACGGTCGGCCGCCGATGGCTTTCCCTGGATCGCGGATGCCCGTCATTCCGCTCCTTGTGCCCTAGACGGTAGATTCGAGTATAGGGCATTGTGATCTCGCGCGGACTAGGTTTGTCACCAAAGTCATACCCTGGCTTCGGAGAGAGACGCCGCCCTGCCAGACGCGGCGGCCGTTGTGGATCCTGGAATGATAGCGGCGCAAGAGCTGCCACTGACTCCGGCGAAATCCGGGCAGTCGCCGTGGAGGAAAGCTGTGGCGACGACTGCTGATGGCGGGAAGGAGGGGGATCTCTTGATGGGTGCGGAGTCATGGCCCGCTCTTGGTGATACTAAGCCGGATGGATTTGCGACTAAGGTGACACCGGCTGCTGTGCCGTCACCAACGGCTGTGGGTAACCACCCGGGTCCTCATCCACCCGCTGTTCCAATTCAGGTTATTTTTTTACGCTCCTATGCGTTCGATGTGGCAGATCTTTACTGTTAATGATTGTTACTTGTTCCTTCGGTTGAATTTTCTTGCACTACGATTCTTTTAGCTTGATAAAACTTTCACCGAAGAACTTCCCCGTGCTAGTATAAGACTTGACGTGGACAAAACATATGGAAAGTTAGGACGGAAGTAACTCCCCAGTCCCCACCTGGTAGCTATTGAATGAAGAGCCGCCTAAATGCACAAATGTACTTATTCTTTCTCAAAGTTTTAAAATTAACATACATAATCAACTATCGTGTCTCTACTATTCAACTTCTGTTCCATCAATTGTAACGCTCCATCGAACAGCATCCAAGGTTATCTACAGCGTTGGTTGAATCTTTTTAAATTACAGTAACTAGAATGCTACCCCTTTACTTCTGATACCATCCATTCTAGTCCATTCATTTGTCTAATTATTTATTCTATTAGCGTTCTTTAAACATGTCATGCCATGGGCGTATTTTTTATTTTAACTCTGTATATCCTTTTTATCATTTTTTATCTGTGCTACTTTTTTTCTTCTTATTGTTACGTTTATTTTGTTTGCATTTTCTTTCTGTAGAGAAAAAGAGAATTGATACATGAAAAGAAAAACAAATAACAAAATCACTATCACCTTTTGTCTTCTCAAAGAAGTGAAAATTAATTTTACACAAAGCGCTCTTTTTCTTGGAATTTTATATTAAATACACTCTCACAAGGAAACATTATTTTCTATGAGAAGAAAATTTATAAATGGAAAATTTCTCTTAAAAAGCATCCTTATTATCCCTATTGCTATCTATCTTCTGTGATTGTGCTAAGCTATTATTGTGTTAATTACAATTCTGTACTATTCACATATGCACAACTTTGAACTTTACGATATGAAATATTGGTGTTTGTGGATGTGAGCTTTGACATTATCTCATAAGCTGTTCTGTCATGATCTCATGATCACGCTTTTCTGCCTGGAGGATCAGTACCTGGAGGGAGTGATCTGCTAGAGGAAGTGGTACCTGGAGGAAGTGGAATAGAGAAGGATTTGTTGTGAAGAGGGGAGATCCGAAGTGAATTAATGTTGTTGTACCAACAAAGACAGGTGTTGACCTAAAATAGGCATTTGAAAAGAATTAAAATCTACTCATTGGAACCACTTAACAAAGGCACAACTGTTGCTGTACAATTACTAAAATGTCTTATAAGTAATTGGAATTTACCATATTGACTGAATGTTTTTTTTTTATGCTGAATAGATAAATTTTGACTGGATCAGTGGGAAAACCAACTTAACCTACAAATTAGCAAGCGTATGTAAATGTATTGTCAATTACTCCAGTGTGCTCAAGGAATAAGATTCCATGGATTGCATTTTCTGTTGGCTAGTTAGATAATAAAAGGTTTTGCAACTGGTTATATTATATCTGGTTTGACAAAGATAGTAAAAAATGCTTGCAGAAGTGGAAATATCAAATATTTTCATTATTTATCTTCAGAAAATGCATGTATTACTATTCAAAATTCTTTTAAGAAATAACAAATTCTTAAATTTCTTCTCCTCAGTTGTAGTTTTTTGTCGTGCTTTATTAAATATTTTTTTATTTATTTGGTAGGGATCAATGGGCACTCGGAAATCTGGTGGCCTTGTAAGCAACAATTCACCCAAGCATCATCACAAAAATGGCCCTAGACGTAATGGACCATTTAATGGTGGACCACCTTTTCCTCTACATTTCACATACCAACACCCAGGGCAGCCAGTACTGTATCCGGTTTTACAACCTCCAACTCTGATGGTTCCCGATTATGCGTATCATCATCACCGAGCACCATTTGCTAATGTTCAACAGCACATTGTGAATTCACCTGAACCTTGCATGCCAGGACTGTTCCCAACCAGCCAACCTCGAGGCAATGATGGAAATAGAAATTTTCAGCCTCTGCCAGGTGATCCAAACAATTGGCATCCAAATGCTGCATATGGTGGCAGACCATATAATGTTTGTGAACCTCCTAAAATGTGGAGGCAGTCTTTTGGTCCAAGAGATAACGCAGGTATGCCTCATGGTTTTGGAACGAGAACTTTCATCAGGCCAGTTCCTCAGTTTCTTGGTCCTGCACCTGGATTTATCAGCGGGCCTGGTTTTCCTGGTATTTTTCAATCTAAACAGTTTCATTTTCTGCAAATCTTTTCTTTTGTAAATCATTCTGTATTGCTCAAACTCAGGTCCTCCTATGTATTATGTTCCTGCTACTACTTTTGAAGTGATGAATGGCCCTACTCGATTTCCTTCCCACCCTTCTCCTCCAGTCCATCCCAATATAACACAAGAGATGGTGGCTTTGCAAACTAATATAGTAAAACAAATTGAATATTATTTCAGGTTGGTTTGGGACCTCTTGGCATTGGCTTCACTGGTGTTATCCTCTCTTTTGTTTCTTGTTTTTTCATATTAACATCTGCAATATGCTAATTAGACATGCTTCCAAATAGTATGTCCAATGTGACAGGCTTTACGCTGCAGTTTTGCAATAATCTCCATCTCAAAATGATTCCTTGAACTTAAATATGCTTGCAATCTTCTTTCATTTGTAGTGATGAGAACTTGCAAAAGGATCTATACCTGATATCATTACTGGATGAGCAGGGATGGGTTTCTATAACCAAAATTGCTGATTTTAATAGGGTATGTTTAATTATGTTGGCAAACAATTTTATGATCCTAATTCAATATATCTTTCATGCAGAATACTTCACACTGTTTCGGCTAATAAAAAATGGCATTGCAGGTCAAGAAGATGACAACTAATATACCTTTGATTCTTGATGCTTTACATGGCTCTAATTTGATAGAAATTCAGGTTATAATAATTCATTTCTCTTAGAAATGGAACTTTTTTGCCTTGTACCTTTTAGTTTGTTTGACCGACAAGCTATATAACAGTATGATTTTGTTGGTATATTATGTCCTCATTGACTGTTTAATGGGCAGGATGACAAAATAAGGCGGCGTGGTGACTGGTCCAAGTGGATTTCAGCCCCATCTCCTGTAGTTTCTTCACTATCTCAGTCCACAAGGAGTCAATTTCCTGTAAGGGAGAATATCAATATTAATGAAAGAAGTAATAGTGCTTATATTGTTCACAAGACTCATCTTGAAGAACAAGATGAATATTCAAATCCAACACCTTTTTGTTCTACGAAAGAATCTAACAGTTCCTCAGATTCTAGTATTGGAGATGTGCTTATTAGTGTTGAAGTTGTTGAAAATAGAGATAGAAAGGACGATAAGGAGGTAGATTATGACTCATTTTCAGGGAGACAGAAAGATCCTTTTGGTGATTGCAGATGTGCACCTAATAACTCAATTGCCGGCAATGATGATGCTGATAGTGGAATTGATGTTTCTCACATCTCAAACAGTTCAGAGGTCAATCCCAAATCCTGTTATATTGGTCCGAAACTAGACAAAGTAACTACTCCAGCAGATATGAGTGTGGCATCTGGAACAGATGGTGTGGAGTATGATAACGTTTTTCTTGATAGTTCTCATGTCTACAATTCACATAGTACATTTATGCTTGATGAGGAGCTTGAATTGGAGCATACAACAAATGCAATTGATCATCTTTCATTAAATAGAAGGTCACAAGGCTTCTTCTCTGAATATCTTCTTCAAGTCTATTTATTTGATTATTTTGTCTTTGCCTATTCTGCTATGTCCTTTTTTACCCCTAGTTCAGAATAAGCATCTCCCATCTGTAAAAGACGGCAGGCTCTCTTAAGTTGCATTAGTCATAGCCAAGTAGTCCAAGACCACTAGCATCTTCGCTACCATCAAATGTTTCTGTTGAACAAGAGGAACTGACAAGTTTTGGTTGGGATGTGCTTTGGAAGCCAGGAAAACTGATAATTACCGGCGAACCCTCTGAAATCCATTAGCATTTTTCCTCATTTCTTTTCTGAAATCCACTAGCATTTTTCCTCATTTCTTTTCTGTTAGTTTTCATTTGATGCCGTGCAATGTTTGCAGTTGGCTGGTCCTAACGTCCTCCATATTGAGAAACCTCAGACCATTGACCACCAATTGCATTCCCTGCTCTCATATGGTAGAGATAATCAGCCTGCAATCAAATTATTCAACCTGGACATGGTTTCACATAAATATAATATTCTAAGGTTACTTTCATTCCTTTCATTCAAAATACTCATAGCTAATAATATGTGACTATTGTTACCAAAATTCAATTTCTAGATAAAAAATGTTAGTTTATTTCAAAGTACTATAATCTTGGATTGCAAGATCAAGAGTGAGGTATTAGTCATTTACAAAGTGCAGGTTATGTTTTTAGGTTCTGCAGAACCTTGTTTATAGGCTATAAGAAACTGATGATCAAACCAGCTAGGTCCCAAAATATGGAATTTTATCTGAGTTTAAGTGGATTTGATCATCCCAAATCTTATACAATCTGCATTCATTAAAAATAACAAACAGTATATTTTAATATTAATGATCAATATCTAACCAATAAATACACGTACACTTTTGATAATATAATTTGTAGTTTGGGTGACAGCAATTAATGGATATGCTTTTCAGCTCAAAATTATTTGCTACTATCTATAGTTTCCATTGTCTGTGACATCTTTGGAATGGAAGTACATATTTAATGAGAATGTTTGCGAAAGGTCTTCTTTACTATTAAATCTTAATAAATTTAGAATGAAGAAATATTCAAATGAATTTAAAAAAAATAAACCGTCTTATGTTTTACTTTTTAAGACTACTCTTGGACATTTTGCTTTCAGCATAATTTAATGATCTATTTTTTTTTATCGTAATTGTCCTTCCACATAATTCTACTGATGGTCATTGACCCCTGTAGCTTTCATGTAGTTGGATTTTACTCAACTTTCCACTATGATATTCTGTATATTTCTCTTATTTTGAATCATCTTTCAAAACTCAGAAATAATGTCACAATTATTATCAATTTGCAGTTATTATGTATTGAATGTCTTATCTTGTTCCTTACAAGTTCCAAACTTCAACAGGGTTGATGATGAAGAGGATGAAATGGATGTTAATGATCAAGACGTGCACAGGCTTATAATTGTTACACAAGTTTGTTATGCCCCTTCTACTTATGTATTTGCATTATTTAGTTGATTTTTAAATTTGTGCTTTAGTATTGGCATGTCAAACTGGAGTAAAGTGGGAAAAGTGCATTTTGTTTTGGGTGGCATGAATTGTTACTTCTTGATTGACTGTTATCTGATAGGCTAAACTTCATGAATCTGATTTTCATAATTTCACTATCAATATGCTTAGTTGCTTACTCTCTTTCTGGACAAATATCTTTTTGTTCTCTTGTTTTTTTTTTCAGTATGAGAATCAATTTTCCCTTCCACTTCAGATATATTGACATTGCAATTGTTGTCTAGAAACACCTTGCAGACAACTCTTTTTGCACATTGTTTTTTTAGCTGTTAATATTTTCTTTTAGCAAGGAACATGGAACCAATTCTCCTGCACTAATTTTATCTTGCATAACCTCAATACAGGATACCAAGGTTGACAAAGATTGCATTGGCTCAGAGAAAGGAGAAATAATATCGAATGAACTTGCTTCGGCTATCAATGATGGACTTTACTTTTATGAGCAGGTAGTTGAATTGTTTGTTCTCTATTACATAGTTCTTCTATTTAGTTCTAGGCCTTCTGTGTTTTAGATGTTCTTTTCCATGTTTACTCTTACTGTAACATATCTACTTCTCATGAAGTTAGGCATCATTGTCTATCTAATTTGCAGGAATTGCATGCCAAAACATCTAATAATTGTAGAAATTTGAACACAAAAATGACTAAATCTGGTGACTATAAAGCTTCTGGCAATGGAACCTCATCCTTGCATCTGAAGGCAAACCCAAACTCCATAAATTATGCCTCTGAAGATTCTGGGCAAGTTAGCTCTCGACGGCGCTCGAATAAAGGCACAAACAAATCACATGCCTCTCATAGGCGTCTTTTTCCAAGTAATTTTAGAAATCATCATGGAGTTGTATCTGAGAGCCCACCGAGCAACTCGGTTGGCTTTTTCTTTGGTTCAACACCACCAGAAAATGTTGGGTTAGCACTGCTAGTTAGATTTAGCTATGATGCTATTTTTTTCCATTAACATGTCTTGTTGTGCTTACTTTCACATTTACTTTTTGTTTTTCAGCTTCATGTCTTCTAAGTTGAGTGGCTCACCGCATAGCATTCATTCTGGAAGCCCACCTGTGGGATCAATGCCAAAATCTTTTCCACCTTTTCAGCATCCAAGCCACCAACTTCTAGAGAAAAATCAATTTAAGCAGCAAAAGTATGACTTATCCTTGAATTCTTATTGCTATCATAATATCAATTTATGTTTTGATCCTGATATTCTTTGTGAAGGTATCTGAAATTCCACAAACGATGTCTTAATGATCGTAAGAAATTAGGAATTGGTTGCAGTGAGGTAGGTCTTGATTTCTGGCTTCCGTTGAAATTATGTTAATTATACATATTTAAAAGGAACTTCAATGTTGCTATCATTATATACTTGCGGCATATGGAAAACAAGGCTATATCGTTAGGTTGGACGTTGTGAAATTGATCTTGCCCCTGGATTCCCCATATTCTGTGTGCTGATATATCAATTACTTCTTTTCTGCTGTCAAATTATATGCATGCAGCTTCCACCAGATTTGGTTCTCAGAGTTCTCACCTATATTGGAAAATTTGTGGCTTCTCTATGCAGGAAATGAATACTCTTTATCGGTTTTGGTCATATTTCCTAAGAGATATGTTCAATAAATCAATGTACGATGAATTTCTTAAGTTAGCAATGGAAGATGCAAATGCTAATTATAACTATGGGCTGGAGTGTCTCTTCAGATTTTATAGGTACTGTTTTTCTGATATATTATGTGCATCGTGAAACGACCTTTAAGCTTGCAATCTTGTTTCAGAAACTACTTGTTTTTAATCTTCTATTAATAATTGCACCTCTAATATTTTATGTTTACTCTTTTCCAGTTATGGGTTGGAGAAACTATTTAGAGGTGATATTTATGATGATTTTGAACAACTTACACTCGAATCCTACAAGAAAGGCAATCTTTATGGCCTGGAAAAATATTGGTAATGTATCTAACATATATTCATTATGGTAATATTGTACCTTCCTTTTCATACATGTTTATGTAAATTTAAATTTTGTAGTTATTCTGCAATTTTTGTTTTATGAGATTATCTATCTTAAAAGTCGAATCAAATTTAAATTTTGTGATAAGTCGCCTAATAGACAATTTATGGGGTCAAGTTGAGTTCTGCATGGAGGATTTTTAGCTAGATTTGATTGGGTTCAGCGGAGATGTTTTTGTGAATGGTCAAACCCTCAAGTGTGGTTACACCTTTCATAAAGGATTTCTAGCTTAAAGCAAACCCGATTTCCACTTGACCTGAATCAAATTTGAATGCATTTCAACCTCGTTTGATTATGAATTAACCCAAACATGAACTAAAATCCTCATCGATCGATTCCATAAAATCAACAATAACTACCCTCTTTAAATAACTATGAAGTAACTAGAAAAAAGAACATAGGTGCAATTGTGGGTTTGGATTTTTTTGCACTTTGAATAGTTGTTTTTGGTTCATACTGTTTTTACTCACCAAAGAATTGATTTAAGAAATTTTTTCAATTGGTTTCCTAGATGTTGCAAAATTTAAATGGTTAAATAATGAGAGGGCTCTATGTGTAGTTCCAGGAGCTATATTGTTGGACATATCTTTATAATTTCCTTTACTAGTGTATATTATTCATAAAAATAAGAAGCTAAGGGAATTTTATTGATGATGGTTGGCATCCACATTTTTGTAATTTGAGAAGTCAGATGACTACTTTGGGGCAGCCATCTTCTTTGATGATGTATCCATTATTTAAGCACGAATTTTTGAAACTTTGCTTTCTCATTGATTGTGATATCTGTTCCGATGCAACAGGGCATTTCACCATTATAGAGAAGGTCGTGGCAGCACTGATCCTCTAAGAAAGCACCCAGAGTTGGAGAGGCTTCTTGGAGAAGAGTACTGCAGCCTTGAAGACTTTAGAACCATTGCCGCTTCTGGTAAAGAGTGCAGCAGCAATGAATTTGGTGGTTTTAATGACCAGGGAGTCGCACCATAACCTTGCCTGCTGCCATACTGTTTCGCTGCTCTGCAGTGCTCAATTTTAGACGACAGCCTTAGCTCTGTTATCTGGATCATTATTTGATTTTGTAGCATGGCTTAGAGAGGATATGTACATTCATACATATGGGGGGGGGGGATTTTGAGATCCTTGCCGGTGGTTTAAGGTTTTGGCTGGGTCGCGATTTCTTTCTCCATCCGGATTTTTGTAAATAATGCCAAGGATAATCACAGTAGCTGAAATCTTGGAAATTGAATAATAAGGTGTAAATTTGCCCCTGAGTTCTGTAGGAATCTTCAAAGTTCTTTTGATGCTTTTAGATTCATCGAAAATTAGAAGGTGTTTTCCACTGCTCGATAGGCTTAGGCTCTGCTTCTCTGGGCATGACACTCCGGTTCTTGCCGTCGTGGCCGCCGATGGGATTCCGAGAGTTCCATAACATTCCAGGTGCTATTTAGCCAAAATCTAAGTACCCATGCTCGTTCCAAAACCTTTTTGGACGTGCAGGCATTATTCAGCTAAATTGCTATTAAAAGAAAATGATTGCAACCGTGAGAGAATGATTTAGCCATATAATGAGCGACATGTTTGGATGACATCCAAAACGGATCACAAAGGACGCAAACGTAAAGGGGGAAAAAAAAATAACGTAGCACCTGGAAAATTAAATACACCGGCATAACAGCTAACTGATTATCTTACTGATTCAAGTTTCTAGCTTTAACAAAACACATAGAACATGAAGCTACGATTTTCCTGATAGAATTAAATCCATTAAAGACTAGAAAGTATCTGCCAGATTATAGCTACACAAGCTGCCCAAAATACATGCTAAATATTAAAATTAAGAGGTTCCCAAAGGACCTTGAGTTAGTCCTGCGATGTTTTTCCCCAAAAGGTCAATCATTCGATAAAGACAAACGTCGCCCAAAATCTACTAGTCCAGCTCAGCAGAAGAACATAGAGCTACTGACATTCTCATGTAACCGTGGTAGTTCAGGCACTGGAATAGTTCCGGGAGCAGTGTGCTGTTGTCCACCATGGCCGGACGAAGAATCAGATGTATCTTCAAATTTCACAAATTGCCCAATTTGTGCAGCAGCCAAGTGAGCATAACAGATGGGTGCAACTGCATCACAAAAGAAAAGATATATATAACAAATAATATAAAGAGGCCAATACAACAAACTTTAGGCCCTTTTCCTTGATAAAAGAATAGCATTTCTAGAAGCTGGGCCTAGTCACAGATCGGTCAATGCACTTCAGCAGGTTAAAAAACTGGAACGAGTTGCCAATGAAGGTCTGGTTGGAATGGGTGTACTCTGGTTAACCTATAATTTTCACAGGTTTAACTGGAGAGAATAGTTAGACCTCCAGGTCAAACCACATTATACAGGGGTCTCTAACAAAGTACAAGGTGTGACACAAATCATGAAAGAACCCAAGAGCACGGCCCAACTTACCAATGGATATCGCTGTTGTGCTCCTCTGGTATCTGTACATTTAGCCATAAGATTAGGAAATCTCCGTTGCCATATCAATCAATCGTTGCACAACTAAAGTATTAGTTATGTGTAAACATGCACTTACACATAAGAAAGGGAATGAACAAGCTCCTGCAGCGAATCAGCAGTGAACCCGATCTCATCCATTAGCACATGGTAATGGGTGGGCCGTGTTGTGCCCTGTGGAATTGCAAACACGAATATAAGAAAAACGTGAATAACTCATATAGCTGCAACATATTGATTTTATTTAGACAAATGGCAGAAATTTTTCATAATAAAAATATATTTATCAAGATAGTCTAATACATAAAAAACAATTAATTAAGTTCACAGATATGAGCGGTGATATTATTAACAACAGTAATTTAATTTTGAAAACGCCAAAATACACAGAAGACGTAATTGTAAAAAAAACGGCAAAATAAAATCCACGCCAACCAAAGAGCTTACAATCATGCCGGCGTGAGAACACATGTAGAAGTCATAATTCCTTGGATGACAAATTTTGTTATCAACAACTGTTCCTGCAATTAAAAAACCATGCAAATTTAAAATTCAAAAATTAAAATTTGTTGGAGGTAAAAGTCTTAGAAAAGTAAAGAACATTAAAGACCAACAATAATAAAATACATACCCGGTTGAACATTGTCAGGAGAGTTTGGAAGGAAAAACTTCGTATGATGATTTTTCTGGGCAATTATTAATGTAAACTTTGGAGACCACTGTTCATCAAGAAACTTGCAGGCCTACAGATAGTAACAACAATTTGAACAAATCAGAACTCAACTGACATCAGTATATGTGTACACTGACATACCTCAATAATTTGATCCAATTCAATGTTGAGGACTTGAATAAACTGAGATTCGCTAACACCGTCCCTGAATATACAGAACTCATCACGAGCCAACTCAAACATATTGGAAATCACACACACCCCAACAACATACAAGATCCATAAGCGTTAATCCACTAGGAAAAGCTAGAACAGAGTTTACCTGAAAATGATAATGTTTTCTGGTTTTCTTTTTCCTGAACTGACGTAGAAATCCACCAGTAGCTCCCTACATCATAAATAATGGCTTCCATTTAAAAGAAGAAGAATACTAAGTGACTGATGAAGCTGAAGAAAAATAACCAAAACGTGACATGGTATTATAATTCAGAAATATTAACAAACCGGATTATGCCGCTGTCATCTTTCTCTCCTACAGGCTTAAAAAGTGAGTCTATCATTTCAACCTTAGGAGATTGTGTTCGCACAGAAGCTCTATAGCGAGAAATAGATGGCCATTGCCTTGAACTTACAACCTTAAAACCAGGCAAAAACAGATAGCATGGAAGAAATAGCAAAGGACGACTTATTAGAAAAACAAACGCAAACAGTCATATTAGTCACAGAATTACAGAAGCAATGAAAGCAGTAGAAATGCAGCTTGGTGAATATACCGCAGCAATTGAAGGAATATCAGAATGACCAGGAGATCCATGGGAAACATCCATGCCCAAAATGATTGTCGGTGTGTCTGAGACCAGAGGAATAGTTGATGATCTTTCATTTGACAAGTAGGAGTTTATACCACCCGACTGTAGGAAACACAAATCAGTAGAAACAGAGAGAGAAGAGGGGGTAAAATTACTAGACAGTGAGACAGCTTATGGCACCTTTGCATTGATTTTAAGCAGCACATTGGTAATGTACTGGTCATTGATTCTTGTAGGGGCGATACATTGAGTAACAATTCCAAACTCAGCTAGACACTTGCGCTTCCATGGACCTATTCGTGGATTATGCTTAACCTCAAATATGTATAATGATAGAATCAAGTTAGAAAAAACACAAACCATAAATATCTGAATTCTTCCTCTCAGCTAAAATGCAGAGAAGAAACTTTGGAGCACCGGGTAAGTTCTGCTTAATTTGCTGGAACATGTCGTCCACTCTGGCAACAGGTGGGGCCCTTCTCATTGAAGGGTTTTCCTCAAAAACTTGCTGGAAAGGTTCGTCCATTGACTGAGAAAGCAATAGTGTAAGCATTTAAAACTCCAGGGGCAAAAAAAAGTAAATCAAAAACATACAATGCCCTTCATATTTGCACATTTGCGCATGTCCCGTATGAGACTTGAAACATCACATCGAGCAGAGAAATTAACAACAGCCCAACGGGTGATTTGAGATGGCTCCATCAATTTCTGAAAGAAATAAATATTTTAACTACAAGAATAACTCATTAAAAGCAAAAATAAAAAATAAAAACATGGATCTTCAAAGCAGCACACCTTTTGGTTAAAATTCCATCTCCCCCTTGCCGGCATAAAGTCCTCTCCATTGCCAACTCTAAGCTGCAGCATTTGCTTTAGTTGTCATAAATAACCTCAAATCAATATGTAAAAGTACAAATACAAAACATAAAACCATACCCGGGGAGGCTGCAATACTCTGCCTTCTACTTGAGTAAAAGTGGCTGCGATGCTAACACCACATGCACGTAGCAGTGGGTCAGCATCATAATTATTGTACCTCAAAGCCTAACATCCAAGGATAAGCATGAAAAAAATGGCATACAGGCCATACCAACAAAGCCAATCTCACAGAAAGGCACATACCTCACTGAGTACACCCATTCGTTCTTGAGGCTTTTGCCTTGACTTTTCCACAAGGGAAGCTCGTTGAAATGTTGACAGCGATTTGGTGTATCTTTGCAGTGGAACCAAGGAGCAAAGCTGAATAATTTGCAAAATTTGTTAGAAAAAAAACAAAGGTTCTTGCACAAAAAAAAAAAAAAAAAAAAAAAAAAAAAAAAAAAAAGAAGTGAAGTGAAGTGGAATGAGCTCGAAAACCTCAAGGGGCACATATGTTGGTCTTTTTGGTTTTCCAACATTTAAGCAAGGAAAATCGGCAGAGTAACTCAATTGCATTCTCCGAATATTGACGAAATACTCATAAACCGTAATATCAATTGTATCTGAATTTCCATTTCCATCATTTCCATTTCTCCGCTTTAGAGTGAATCTGAAATGTCAAAATAAAAATAAAAAAAAATAAAATCATAAAGACATTTCTCAATAAAAAGTACCTATCAAACTTTAGTAGCTTTTCAACCTCCACTCATGACTACAATGTATAACAATAAAAATCATATTCGCCAAAGTGAGTAAAACCAGTAACAATCTTCAGGTAGATAAGAAGACAACATGATACAAACACTAAAGGTTTTCAGAAAGCAAGATTAATTCAAAGCATAGGCAGAGCAAGAGGAGAATTCTGCAGTTCTAAGCAATAAATTTTTATCAAAGGAAGAAGCAAAAAAGTTTTACAAACTCACGTGTGTATAAAAGTAGCTTCTCTTAGTACTTAAAATAATGCTTCATTACATATGGTTCCCAAATTTAATGATTCTTATAAACCAATTGATTGTATAATGCTGACAAATAATGAAACAACACAAACTGGTCATATAATGCTCACATTTCATCTTTGCAAGGCTTGTCACTTATCCCAATGATTTTGAATTCTTGATTTGTATGAGTTGTCTTCACTCTCAGATTTTTCAAAGCTCTTCTAGCCTACCAACAACAAACGGCGAGAAAAAATAATATCTCAGTACGCACAGTATGAAGAATGAAAAAAGCAAAATGACACAAGTTGCCTCAATAGATATATTATATATATAGGCATTCAATAATAAAGAAAATAAAAATAAAGGACAATTTCTTAATCACCTTGTTCCAGTCCAGATGGTATGGATCCTTGACATTTTGATTTGCAAGTAGAAAATCAACCACTGGTCCAGGCCTCACAATCATAGTAGTAGAGACATCTATATTCAACAAATAAGAAAGATAATAATACTTTTAAAACTATAAAGTGATTGAATGACAATACAAGCAAAAGCAAATAACAAAAGTGTAGAGAGATCGTAAGTGCTTACCAATATTCAAAGAAAGGCCTCCTTGTGAAGTTCTGAAACTAGAATGAAAACCTCTACATCCTATGACTCCACCGCCAATGTCAGTAAAGTTTTTAGGATTGTTTTGAAAAAATGATTGTCTCACAAGAAGGCATCCCCTAAAAATGTATTTTAGCAACAATCAGAATGCAACAAACAAACCCACAATTATGTAATCCATAATTTCAACAATAAATGACGAGATAAAAGGGGAATTCACATACTGTTTTGCTGCATGCTGCCGCAAAATAATATCGAGAACTCGTAAAGCCTCCTGAGAGTTCTCAGTTTCATTGCCTCTTAAGGCTGCAGCAATGGATTTCATAGGTATTTTAGCTGCAAAACTCAACAAAACCTTGAAGGTTTTCGTATGATAGGGTCGTCTAGCACGTTTCCGATCACTTTCATCAGGACTATCATTACCAGGGCTTCCATTGCCAACAGTTCTAGTTCAAAAAAAGACAACAAATGCAATAAACATGTCAAGAAAAGAATGGTTTACTAAGCGATACAGGGTTTAAAAAAACACTAATACTTGTTAGAGGACAGGTCCTCAAGCACCACTTTGAATTCGTTGTTGACTTGAGGAAGGGCACCTAGGGTGAATAAAGACTTCTCTCCATCATAAGCAAAGTCCTTTTTTCCTAGCTCGATGTCATATGTCTGATGTAGTTTATCTATTACTTTTCTTCCAATACCCTTACCATCGACAGGACGATCATCTTCATATTTCAGTGCCACCTAATTCAATAATAATAACAATCTCAGACACTGGTAAAATTCAACATTTAAAAGTTACATGGAAAAGGCAAACAAGGAATAATGATAACATACACTGTAGTGGTAAAAACAATCATCCACGTTTCTGACAGAAACTTTAAAATGATTTGTCAAAAGCGGCACAACATTGCCCCTTTTCCCGAAGCCAGGTCTTGCAATTGGAGTCCTCTTAGGTTTTGTAGCTTTCAGACCACTTTCATCACTGAATTTAATGGGGGTAACATTAGCAGGAATGGAAGGAGGCGGTGGCAAATCATCCAAGTTATCAGGGTCAGGTTTAACATGAGGATCCATCTTCTCTGTCTTCTGTCTAGCAAAAAAATAAAAAAATGGTAAGGAAAGGCAGAAATAGTTACGATATCCTTAAATAAGAATTAAAAGCACAGTTACAAACCCAACCCAAAATGAAAATAAGCTTAAACAGCATCCATTGAAAGGAATGGTAGATGAGAAAGTTTAACTCATTAGACTAACTAGAATCTATAGAATATGAAAAGCTGCTAAATTTTAAACCAAAACTTTTTCCAATCAAAATTGCTGCAAATTTCACGCAAATACAAAATCACCAAAAAAACAGCTAGCCAATGTAACATACAAAGACAATCAATGAGAACAGAATAACCATTATATCTGGAATTTGGATCAAATGAAGTTTAACTAACAATAAGAATGATTCTGATCAGATAATATATACAACAATTACAACAAGAATAAAAAAATACTAGACAATAAAATTCTTATTATGTGACAGTTTTGTAAGGAGCACTAACGCCTTGTTTGGGAGGAGGTGAGGGAAGAACGGAAGGGAAGGTTAAAATTTTCCTACCCTTCCCCTCCCTTTCCTTACACCTCAATTTTGGGGTGTAAGAATTCATGAGTAAGAAAGGCTCTTTAAAGCTCTTTTCTATCCTCCCCTCCCCTTTCCTCACTTCTTTCCAAACAAAGTTAAAAATTCTCCTCCCCTTATTTACCCTTCCCTCACCTCCTCCCAAACAGACCTAAAGGACCAAGGAACAAACATATCTTCCAACGAGTTAACAGGTATTAAAATCTAATGTAAAATACAAATAAACAGGTAAAAACTGCCGCTTAGCAGTAAATCTCACATCCTAACTAGTTCGTATCGCGATCGCAGTTTAACCTCACGAATATGTGAACAAAAACAAAATAGAACAGCATCAACGTATGATGAGGTTACCGACAAACGGCCTAAGATCAATGCTGGAAACTGTAAGCAACAGCGCTTCGATCTAACTACACAATACGAAAGAGCAGCGCTGAAACGAGACAGAAACCATACTTATAAACCCAAAACCCTAGCGAAAAAAAAAGCGGAAACCGTCAACTCTTACAAACTTAGGCAAGAACCCTAGCGAACACCAGTCTCTACGAGACGACCCATTGCTTACATCGAAAGCGAAGAAGGAGATCTGCAACTAGGGCGCCGCTCCTTGCCGTTCAACTCTCTTCGCCTTCTCTGTCTCTCGAGCTACTATTTGTACAGGCAGTGCCTCGACCGTCGGGCGTCGGGCGGGCCGCATAAAAACGCTCCCTCGCGACAGAGTCTCTCGCCGTTAATTTCTCAATAGACGGACCAAGCAATTCCGCATAGCACTTTGTATGCTGACGTCCGCAGGTAGATGCGCGCTTGCCAGATTGCGCGCTGCACACGCGCACCCGTCGTGACTTAACGGCACTTCCCATCGCCGTTACTCCGCCCTCGTGTGGGCACCTTCCACGGCCAGGATTAACGGGAAGAACTCGAGATCGAATCGTAACCGTTGGGTCTGACACGATATTATGGTTACTAGCGGTTCTTTTTGGTAGGTCCCGCAAACATGGGATTTGAAATTGTCATAAATAGTTTTATTTTCCTTATTTAACATCGGCGACCCGAACCATTATTAATGGGAACGCTGTGGATATGTTAAAAGCCCACATTCAGTCTTCGCATGTTCGGCTCAAAACGATCTCCGAGATGAATCTGCAAATCTAGACCGTCGAATTATACTATTTTCCAAATCTCCTTGAGGGTATTTAAGTAACTTCATTGGGGTATCCCTGAACCCAGATTCTTCTCGGTTCCCTCGTAGATTTTCTCGGGCGTTGGGTACAGTTTAAAATAAAAGTAAAAAAACATAAATTTACGTTAAATTGTTGTATCATGACACGTCGACCGTCCGATCCGTGACATGTACTTTTAGCCGTCGATTCGGCATTCAACGGTTTTTGATGCCTGTTAACCAATTTATTTAAGGGAACAAATCAGATAAAATTTACAAATCGTCTTTTGTTAAGTTAGCATAAAAAAAAAGAATTTAATATTATCTACAATTCATCCATTTTTTTAATTTTATTTTCTCAAAGTAAAAAAATAGTTAGTTTATCCAGCATCACTTACAATATTGAAAAAATCTAAAATATAAACTGCAATATTAATGCCAAATTATGTAGAATTCTCAATGAGAATCGATAATTATGCAGTTGATAATTTATAACTTTACTAACACACACACGTAATCTGTTGCTAGATACATCGGATACGATTGTAAAATGCAACATCAAAAACAAACCAGTCAATTAATTAATACAAACCTTTAAATGAAAATTAAAAAAAAAAAACTTTAGTTATTCATCCAGTATGATCATGGGGTTTGAATTTCGTCAATAGATAAGGGAAAGAATCATTAGGGCATCCCAATTTCAGTGGGATCTTAAGTAGCAAATAATGCTATAGCTAGAACCAGGAAATCGACGAGTTTGATGTGTGAGAGTAAACCACGTACCGCCGTTTGTTCGATGAACTGAAGTTTAAACTTTGTCATTGTGATCTCCAGATTCTGCTAGTAGTCCGTGCTTCGATGATTTGTCGACGGGCAACGGATAAGAAGGCCGTCGCTCTTTTCCTCCTGGCTTAGATGATGCATTTCCGTACCAGATCATGCCCAAGACTGCTAAGATCATTCCGAATATTACATGGAAGTTGAGACCTTCTCTTCCAAACAAGAAGAAACCTAGGATTAAGACGAGGATTGTCTTCATGTGTCCGATAACTTGAAAAGAGACGGCGGTGAATCTTCCTATGCAGATAAACTGGCTGAGATTGGTTCCCACAGCTATGATGCATGAGAGTACGATGAAGAACTGCAACACACAAATAAAAGTGAGTTGTCAAAATGTTTTCATTCAATGCGACATATATTTAAAGATCATGTTTGGGAAAAGCAAGTTAAAAGCATCGCCATGTACTCACCACACTGGTTACTTTGTAATCAAATGTGTCCACCCTTTTGTTTGTCAGCCAATAATCAACAAAAGGCCCTAAAATCAGCAGCGACGCTGCTTGGGCTGGAGCCGTGTGCCCGAGGAGGTTGAATGATCCAAGTGAATACTTCTTTTGAAGAAAATGCACATACTGAGAACACAGATATTTGTAAATTTATTAGGGAGCTAAAATGTTTGCTATTTATTCTCAGGTCATAGAACCGCTGACTCTAAGTAAATATACTGTAACACCATGCTTTGTTAATTTCTTCTTCTAAAAGTTTGGCAGCAGCTGCGTTTTCTGTTTTCTAGAAAACTAAAAACAGTTTTTTTTATTTTTTCATTTTTTTAGAAAATTCTCTTTCAGAAAACAAAATAGAAAACGTCAATCAAACATTATTTTCTCATTTTCTCAGAAAATAAAAATAAAAAATAAAAAATTTTCTACGAATCAAACGCAAATCGAACATTGAACAAGAGTGCAAAAGGGTTCGAACACGGATATTTCTAATGTTTTAGAAATCTATTTTTTTTACTTGTTTTTGTTTGGTTGTTCTTCTGCTGCTACGAAAATCGAACATCTTGGGCTAGTGGTAATTATTTGACACTTGATGCTGTTTGAGAAAGGGTTAGACATAATGGTGGTGCTTTCGTTTTTCCACATGGTTGAACAAGAGTGCTAGAAAGATAAAGCTGATCACGATTACGTCTAGGTGCAGAGAGCTGCAAAAGTTGAGAAATATGGATCTGGTTACTTACGTATTGCTGCAAGGCAGTGCTCCAAACTGCTATAGTAGCTGCTATGAGTCCTCTAGTGTTCACGCTCACATCAGTAACTGTACAAATACCGACACCTAAAAGAACCACCAGTATGCTGAGCTTTGTTGCCCTTGAATAATTAATTTTATCAAATACAACTTCCAGAAGACATGATACTGGAATCATACACAGCTTGGCAATCTGTCATATAGTTACAAAAACATGTCAATTTATGGAATTGTATGTGTTTATGATTGTAATGGCAAGGACAAACCTGATAAAATCCAACAGAATTCCACATCAAACTTATATTCATACCAACGATGGATAAGTTTGCAAAAAGGACAAATTTTATGAGGATGGATAATGGTAAATGAGAGGGTTGAATGTATCCGAGCCACTTAAATACTACAGTCAGAAGTGTGGTCGTAGCAAAATGTAGACCTGTTAACGTTGTGGCTGCAATAAAAAAAAACATGGAGACCATAAGAGAACTGGCAATGAAAAAAAAAACTTTTAGCCTAGTTAGTAAATGCATCAATGTTCAGTGATAGGGGAATCACGAAGCTCAACTAACTTTGATTTTAGTTAAAGAAAATAAATTAGATGTTCACAAGGTTGATATCATGTTTAAATCTAATTTTTTTATGTTGGAAGGTACAAAGAACTACTTTTTAACACAAAAAGACATTATATCAACAGTAGAACTATAAAACTGAAACTTGTATCGCCGTACCAAATGTGAAGTGGTGAGTTGCCATTAAGGCTTTATTAACCATGATAATCCCAACAGATGTAACAATATTGAACATCCATGCAGCTGCATCTAATGCTGCCTTCCTATCAGCCTTGCTTGTAGGTGCCATACTTTGTACTTGTGCGCACTTGCTACTTTATTGGTCTCTACGTCTCCAAATAATGGTAAGCATTGCCCCACAAATGCTTCTACGTCAGAAAACAAGTAGCAAAAACAAAATAAGTGACCTTCTATGATCTGCATCTACGGCAGTATTTCATAAAGCAGTGCAGGAGCTATATATGTAAAAAAAAATAAAAAATAAAAATAAAATGATAGAACCGCCACATTAATAGTCCCCATGGCGGATCCTAACCTATGAAGGGGATAAATCAGGATTTCAATTGATAAGCGGAAAGGTGGAGGGCAAGGAGCTATATATGTAAATATGCTGGAACATATGTGCCTACTTCAAGCCTAGTATTCCCAACTATTTGTATTCAGCTACATGTATCTTATCTTGATATTGAAATTACTAGAAGGATATATTGCAGATAATATTCAAACCTATTAAATTATTTTTAATGTCGATAACTACAATTTTCTTTTATCTCTCTATATCCCTTACACCTTCAACATATGAATGTTTGCTCAGTAATAGTAATTCAGTAAGTAATGTAATCAGAATGTTCCAACATGACAGTTTCAATCGATGACATGTTATTTTCTTGTTCTTGAGAAAATGAAAATTCCTATCTTCTAGATAAGTGATCTCTAAGGTAACAAAAAAGGAGTCTGACTGTAATTATATAAAAAAGATCTAAATAGCTAGTCTCTTATACACCTTGGTCAACACTCATAACTCAACAAAAGTGTAAATAAGGAGTTACGAATGCCTAGTTCCACAGACATTCAACAAGTCATTGAAATCAACTTTAGCTTCTAATATCCTATGTAGTGGAGGTTAATTACTAGTGCTAGCTTTTAGAGTCTTGTCCTCTTCGGCTAAAAGAAAATTTTGTTTATGGATGAGAGTGTTGGGCTCTTAGGAAATGTATATAAAAAGTGCATATAGTTAAAAAAAAAAAAAAAAAAAGCTAAGCTAGATCTGTGAAATTACTAGAAAGGTTAAAATAAAAAACTTGTACATACACGAGCAAATAGATGTGAGTCCAATTGAGGGTAAAACAAAGGAAGATATGTTGAGATAGAATGAACCTATAGGAGTGGAAGAGTGAAAGTTTTAAGGGGTCAAGAGAGACGCAAAAAATATTAGTCAATATAATGAAAGTAATTTTAATTAAATCAAAGATCACTAATGGTATTCTCTTACACATAATGGAAGTTAAAAAAATGATAGAAAACTGTTGAAGTGGACTAGTCTTCGCCTCTCAGATCAGATATCAGCAAATTAATAATTCTGACAATGACTCTCAGAAAGTTAAAGTCCAAATTCAAGACCCGGACTTAAATCCCATTTAACATTAAAAAATATGTTGTGAAACACAAAATCAATAATAATTGCACAAATCAACCTTTAAAACAAGTATATGTTGAGGTATTATTTGTCTGTAGCAATAATGTTCGTCTAAGTATTTTTCATCGTCGGTTATTCGATGATGACGAAGAGAGATAAATCATGGAGAATTATGTTCTTTCAATGACCAAAAACAATAGAGAAATTCTAAGTCCGAGTAAAAATTCTAAATTTCATATCGAGATTCGATCTCTGTCTATTCGATCTTGCCAAGCATTCAATAACCGAGGTATTATTGAATGCACAGTAAGAAAGTTTGATATTAACGATCTAAGACTAGTATTAAAGCTCAAACTTTAATTAGTCGACTTGATCGTTGAATTAACACACACACACACACATATATATATATATATATCAATGAATCCTGGAAATCATACATGATGATGTGGGAAGAAAATATATAGAACTTGGAATTTCTTTTACGCAATGCTCGGGTCTTTTATCTATATTGTTTCTTTGCGAGAAACAATGAAGATGCTGGGCTCATATTCCAACCATCCTAAGTAGAGCCACAAAAAGTATATTCTACAATTCTCCTTCTCAGGAAGGATAATAATAATAAAGCAGAATATGAAGCCCTAGCAATTGAATTAAAGATATCCAAGGAGTTGTGCATCGCGAAAATGGAAGCGTTCAGTGCCTCACAATGGAGAATACACGACCCATGATCTCGTATTGTTACAATGCCAATTCTAAGCCCCTGGACAACCACGACAAATATCAGCAGTTTCTTAGACCCACAGCACAACTTCGATAAGAAACTCGAAGTCATATCTGGTGGATCCGTCAGCGGTTGCCTCATTACAAATCTAAAAAACATTTCAGGCACAGAAACATAAAAGGATCGAGAAATTGCACCAACGCGACATAGTAGATAATAGATCAGATCAGATCATATATTATCTTATCTCAATTATACCGCGATGTCGATTTTAGCTATGCGACGCGAAATCCTGCATCGACCAAGGGATGGAAGGATGCAGTAGATCCAACTCACCTGATCTGGCCAGGAAAGGTCCAACGGTGGCTCGATGGATCCGCAGCCGGAGAAGGGCAGATAGATCGGGAGGAAGATGAAGCGAGGCGATGGGGGCGATCTGAATGTAATGTGGAGGAACGCCGTGGGGGAGACGGAGGAGAGGAAGCTGCTCCTCTACGCTTGGTTCGGTTTCGCTTCCTTTTCGTTTGAAGCGAAGAAGCATAAAGGACACGAAATGGGGCAGACGGTCCTTTCCTTGGACTCACATTCCGCTAATTTATTAGGAGCGGAATGATCGAGGGAAGAAAGGTCGACGGTTGCTTGGCACTGCTCATGGCAAACGTAACGGTAACGGTAACGACGCAAAGAAAGATGTAACGGGAGGTTTTTCTAACCCATAAAAACTTAACGGTTAATGATTTCCTTAAAATGGCCTTTAAATTTTCATAAAATCTCGACCGTTTTGATTTCTATTTCAATATTTTTATAAAAATAAAAATAAAAGCAATTTTTACATTTTTAAATTAAGATAATTTCGTCGCCCAATTTATTACAACCACGCCCATCAAGTGATGCACCTGCAGTTCTGCAAATAGTGTCACGCATCAGCTCTTCCAACAATTACTTTACTGCTGCTACAATTTTTCAACAATTAAAATAAATAAATAATTCGCTGATACAGGCCAAAATTACACCTTAATTTTTAAACAAAATAACCGATACAATAAGCACGACAAGACACGACGCAACGAATTGAAGTAACGGCCGCCTCCAAGGAAAAAAACGGCGCAAAGTAGCGGTGTTACGAAGAATTTAATTTTTAGAATATAGCGGGTAGCGGTTCGAGCGGGAAGAGATCGCCGATCCCGTGGAAGTAATCGTTCTCTTCCCGTGCCGGCGAATCGTTCGCGGAGTAGCACTGCGGCGCCGCGGAGAAGGCGATCCAGGGTGTTGTTGTCTCGTTCTCGTAGACGCTCGGTTGAGTCGGTTCCCACAGCGGTGAATCCGAAAGATCGGTATATAAGGGCACGTCGTCCAATGGAATTGGTAGGAAATCCAGTGACCAAAGACCGGCGTTGTGGTCTTCTGCGGGCGTTTCTTTAGCGGAGCAGGAGGGGAATGGCCGGAGAACGGAGGTGGGGGAGGAGAGGACGTGGGAGTCGTCGCCGGAGTCATAAGCAGTCGAGACGGATGTGGGAATGGGCTCCTCTGGGGCAGCAGGACGCGCGGCGACGGCGGCGGTGGAGGAGGAAAAGTTAGTGGCGGTGCTGGGGCCGCGGAGTTGCAAGGCGGCGGAGTCGTAGACCAACGCCGCCTCCTCGGCGGTGTCAAAGGTACCGAGCCACACGCGGACGCCGCGCGAGGGGTCCCGAATCTCCGCCGCGAACTTCCCCCATGGCCGTCTCCGGACGCCGCGGAACTTGGTGCTCCCGCCGCTCGTCTTGCGACGGTCCTCCCCCGACCCCTTCCTCCTCGTTCTCCCTCCCTTTCTTTCGCAGCACTCGAAAGCAATCTCCTTTACCCGACGGCGACCAGAGAAGCCGTAATGATCTTCGTCGCCGGAGGAGTCCGTGGCGTCGGGGTCGTTCCAGAAGACGCGCAAGGTGCGAGCTTTCTTCATAGCCCGGCCGCCGTTTCCTTCCACTGATCCTCTGTTTCCCCTTTCCACTGAGCCGACAAGAGCACGGCAGTGAAACCTCAACCAGCAGCAGCGGCCAAGGTGAAATCTTTTGAACGGGAAACAAAGAAGCAGCAAAAAGCGGGGATTCCTCCGAGATCTTCCAGGGGAATAAAGGGGAAAAGATAAACTTCAAAGCGAGAAAGCAGCGAGGTAGAACAGCAAACAAAGATAAAACCCAGCGGAGTGCGGTCGGCTACCCGAGAGAAGAGAAGAGAAGAGTAGGGAGGGGGAGGAAGAAGGAAATGAAAGGAAAGATGCGAACTTTGGAGGAAAGGAGGAAGCTTGTGTGCCTCACACGGCGCAGTACTCTGAGAGATGCAGCAGCAGGGGGAGATGCAAAGGAGTTGGTAATATTGTTGTTTTATGATCCCTCTGCTGCCGCTGCTGCTGCTATCCCCAGTAGTACAGAGCGAGAACAGAGAAGGGGCTAGCTTGTGGGCGAGAGAGAGAGAGAGAGGTCGTGCTTTATATCTTTAATGGCGGAAGGTGAGTATTTTGGAGGAGGCGAGCTCGAAACCCTCGCTGGATTATTTAAGGAGTGGAATTAAGAGGAAAGCTCGCATTAAATTCCCAGCTTAGTTTCTCACTACCAACTGTAAAATTGAACTCAGAAGGAGATCGAAATTTCAATTCTATTTTTTTTTCCTCTAGGAATAACTTTTTATCTCTCAAAATATTTTTTTGTTATACTATTAAATTAATTTTCTTTGTTAACTAATGAGTTATTTGGATTTTATTGATAGTAAAATAAAATATATTAAAAGAGTTATTTTTAAGTGAAATATTGAGGGTATTATACTATTATTCTACAAAATAAGCTTTGATAATTTTGGGTTTTTTTTTTTTTTTTTTTTTGGGGTTATGCGTGAGAAGCAAATGGCCAAGGGGGAGCAGCCTTTTGGTGGAGCCCACAATGGCTCGAGTCCTCCTCGTGCATCGGGCCAGCGTCACGTGAGGGAGCCGACCGTGGCCTGAGCCGCCCGCTCACCGCCAGGCTAAAGAAAAGCGGTCAATTCATCGGCTTGCGCAATTTGACCGGTCCATTTAGTTAAATTTTTCTCCGGAAAAAATTTCACCGAAACAGTTTTTACCCACTCTTTCGTTTTGCACCCTTTAGTTCATATTATTCCGCTGCAGCCCTAGTTTATAAAATAGAAAAAGAAAAAAAAAAGATCTTTAACGTCGTTTCCTCCCCAATGCCAACCTTGACTTAAAAGAAAATCTATACGTGTTAAGAAAAGAAAATTAAAAAAAAATAAAATTATTAAAAATATAGTTAATGCTCAATATGCATTGCCTGCCAAAATAAATAAATAAAAAATAATCACACATAATATTTGAGGTATTAATAATCCGATATCCAACGTGACTTTAGAAACTGTCAGTCAGCGGCGGTGGTGTTTCTGTGGCCAATCGATGGTCTGATGGTTGGCCGATCGGCGTCGACGCTTCGACGGTAGCGACGGTCCGCTAGCAGCAATACTCTGGTGGCCGGTCAGCAGTGGCAATGCTTCTGTCGATCGGCCGACGGTGGCTCTTGAATATCAAGATATGATGCTTCAAATTATTCGGGGCGTAAAAATGCAAGAGAGAGAGAGAGAGAGAGTTAACGTTGATGCGGGGAACAGGAACAGAGGGGGTTGGTTTGGAGCGACGGCGGCGATCCGGGTGACGACGAGACATGAGCGCTGAAAAGCTGCACCGTTGGGCTGGGGCTGTTCGACGGCTGTGGGGCGAATCGACGACATGTGTCTTCTTTTGCTTGCCCTTCTCTCTCTCTCTCGGACGAATCCACAGTCGTATGTCTGTGGCCAGCTGTACGTATTTAATTTTTTCACTGTCGAGTCCCTTAGAGGAATAAAAAGTGAGCTTTTTTTTTTTGGGAAATTTATTAATTAAAACTTAAATATATGTGAAAATACATTTAATTGCAAACTAGAAATACTACCAAAGCTCTTTGTATCCAATAAACAGGATTTAGAAATCAGTAAATGTTTTATGCGTACAAAAATTTGTATTAGCTAGCTTTAGCATCTACCCTGTTCAGGCATTAACACAATACAATGGAGTCTAAACGCCAGTTGGCAAAGAGATAACGATAGAAACCAAAATGGCAACAATTTAAAAAAAAAAAAAAAAGAATGATGAATTTTGTGTGGTTTTAAGCAATCGATCATACAGTTTTGGATCCGTTTGTATCGCTAGTTTTAACCGGTAAAGGTTTTATGTACTTCCCTATGGCTTTTTGACGTGCTCGTTTCTTCATTCGTTGAATCTTCTCCTTGGTCTCTCTTTTCTTTCTTTCTTTTTCGCTTCGTCGCACGATCATCTCCCTATCATGCACACCCTGCCAGAAGACCTCGCCGGTGGCTGGCCACAGCCATCTCCGGTTCGAGGGATCAGAGTCTGCCTCTTCTGCTAGATCCTCATCCATGCTCTTCAGTGTCGAGTAAGAAAACCACTTGATCCGCATCTTATTTCGTCTGTTCTCCAGACGATGATGTTCCCGCATTGATCCAGATTCCGGATCGACATATATGATCCGCCGCGCACTGTGGTATGCCCATACATTCACAAGTAGCTCCAGCAGTCTATTGTAGCAATGTCGGTCCTGTAAAACAACATTCCATGAGATGGTTTAAACCACATAAGTAACTAATATGGAAATTGAGATTCAACTAAAAGTTCATCGAAAAGATACTTCGACGACAAAAGTGCATTGCATCTCTCACTCAATTAAAAAAGAAAAAAAAAAAAAGAATGTTGATACATCTACCAGTATTAAATCTCGACAGTGTAACCTTTCCCTTCCTGTTCTGAAAAATAAATAAATAGGTTTGGTACGTCATTATCGCATGCCTTTAACAACCTCATGGAATTTAGTTCAGTAATCTCCAATCACTAATTAGATGCTGCTGTAAATGAGTAGATGAATGGAGTGGCATGAGCAATTTACCTTAGAAGTGCTCAGGTAACAGTACCCAGTTCGATGATGCTCTTCGTACATCTCACTGTCCAATGCATCGACAAACATTCTGAAAGAGACCGGCCAATTTTTAGATATATCTGATTATAATAACTAGCAAACAAATGAATGTCCTATTTCATAAATAACTGTTGCATGTAGAACATAGACTTAGCTCACAGAGTATTCTACTTCTCATGATGTGAGATAAGATAATTCAGTGGAATAGAAACAAGAAAGGAAATACTATTATTCTGAAGTCATTGAAAAGGCTTTCATTGGATTTCTAAAGAAAGCAACATTGTTTTTTTTCCGAATCCAAGTATCAGTCTTGTTCCATTGGATTGTTTCAGTACCTGGCTCGAATGAGAATTCTTGGTCATACTGGTGACAGTAGGTGACAATAAGGCATCGAGGAAAGACGGAAAAACATAGGAGGAAAGAAAAAAAAATTATTTAATTTGTCATTTCTTTTTTTTCTCCCTTTTTCACCACCCAAGCAATCAACTTCACCCCCTTTTCTTTGCACCTATCCCTCCCTTTCCTCTTCCTCTTTCCTCCCCCTTATCCTCTGCTTTCTCCCTCCTATCTTTACACTCAGTAAACCCAGCCTCTATGTAAACAATGATCTTTCTACATTATAACATTTCTGGGAACTTACCACTGTTGGTAGGCTTCGTGAAATCATGATTCATGATTATGCAATTTTGCTTCGATTTGTAAAAGAAAACAAAGGGTTAAAAACTACCAAAATCTAATTTCATACCTTGAGAACATGACAAACTCTAGGAAAGACGGTGTCGGTAAAGCCCAGCTATGCATTATAGACCATGAATCGCCATCATCGGGCATCGGTGGCAAATGATTCCAATCATCTCCTAAACCATACATCCTTCGGAAAGCCTCAATTACAGCAATCCTTGAAAGAGAAAATTAGAGAAAAATGATTTCAATCTTCACCTGTCACTGACGAGAAACAAAAACATATACTACGGACAAGCTCTTTATGGTTCAAAATCTAGTTTCCAAGAAGCTAAAACCTCAAGTTCACAACCAAAAAACAGTCACGACTCAACTTCAACTTAGCAGGAAGAAATTCCTGAAATTACTACTGCAAAATAATTTCTATTCCAAGTTTGAATTACAACAAAAAAACATATGGTATATTTATTGAGAGTTGAGAAGAATAGAAATGAGACAGTTGTCTCTAACTTGACGTTTAGGAAGAACTCCTATTCATCAAAAACATGTTCACTGATGAGCACAGATAATGTTCCTTGCATTTGCAAAAACATGATCCCTCTTTTGGTAGCATGAATAATAACCTTATTCATTGTAAAATTATCTTTATGATATAAAATACAATCTTTGATGTTAGTAAAATAAGACTGGCCAGAAAATAGACATGGAGTACTCTTCTAAAAAGGTACGAGCATAAATGTGACATTCATAAATTCTTCTTCCTCTATAGCAGGGCCAAAAGTGGATGCCACACAGAAAAGACAACTTCTCCCACGCGAAAATAAAAGGCCCTAAGTAACAAACTCCAAGTTGAGAATTTACTTTCTTTAATTAGTTACTAGCTGCATATAAATACTCTCAAAATTATTCAGCAACATTATTGAGCATTTTGCACTTGTTTATAGCCCTCTTAACACATTGAAGAACCCATGTTTACGTTTCCACAAAAATAAAATGAATTCTTAAAAAAAAACATCTAACCTGCAATTTCCAGCATTTATAGCATCACAAAATGTCCAAAAATCCATTTTCTCTGAATTTCTGGGATCTTTATCCATAGCAGACCAAAAATAAAATGAATCGCCATGGATTTCTTCTTCAATGGCCCTTATAAGCACTGTCTCAGCTTCCCTGGATAAGCTGGCCTGTGGCAGAAAAATTACAATTAATTAAACTGTAGTGACAATTAATTTAATGAAGTTTTCACAAACACTGTTACAATAAATTAACCCGATCATTAACTATCTATACTGCTAAATTGTCATCAATATCTATATCAATAACTCAATTAATTTTTTTTTATTGCAATTAACTAACTATACAATCAATATACATTTGTAATATATACGAATTATAACTTCATTCTAATATAGATTAATAATCTACTATAACTGTTGCTTATAATGATTACTTCTCAGAATAAAATTACATAATTTTATAATTCCAATCAATATATCAATATAACCATATTAGTTACAACTTAGTGTCTATATTAATAGTAAATCCGTGTTTAAATTTTTAATCAATAAACCACCAATATAAGTATTAATCTAGAATACCGCTTATAATGACATATCAATGATCAAATATATTAACCAACGATATATTAATTTAAATATTTAATTTTATTTATTAATATAATATATAAATAAAACATAACCGATTTCAATTTGAATGGCAAGACCCCTCAAGTGCATGACCTCCATTTGCATCACCCATGGGATCTTGTTGAAGCCTAATGCATCAAAGAATTCCATTGTCATTAGTGTTTAGCTCTGATCACTGGCGTTGTATAAAGTTTCACATAATCTTGTCTCCAATTCCATGGAGATCAAAATATTCTTAAATTTTAAAGGTGGATTGAGATTGATTCTGTCTTTTGACAATATTGATACCAACAAGCAATGTTAAAGTGGCCTCAACCCCAACAAATTAAATAAAAAATATAAAATCTTTTGCCAATTGACAGCAGAAATGAATTGCAATAGTTATGTCGTTGTCCAGCCCCATACCAACCAAGTGGCCATAGTCTCTCTGCTTACCTTCCAGAATCTGTGATTATTGATAGAACAGATAAACTAAAATTCATTGTGGAAATTTTGAACTTTCTAATTTGTCTTCTTGACTGAATAACCTGTAAAATGTGGACAATATTTCCCCTGCAGGATCTGAATGAAGTAAACAATGTAAAGGGATCAACAATATTTCCCCTGCAGGATCTGACTCGTATAGTGCCATGAGATCTATTGATTTAATAACAGAAATTTTCATCCTAAATAGCAGCAATATTTTTGTAGATTATCACAACCAAATGTCAATAATTGATTCCTATCAAGCAGAAAGTGAAGTATTTTGATTCAAAAGAAAGTATATAGCAGCAGGACAAAATTATCACCATTAATTTCAAAAGGGATATCCACTTTTGGTATTTATAAACTTAACAAAATAGAAACATAAGTAATCAAAAGTTGAAACATAGGCGATGCACAACCTTTCTTGCAGAAACTCTCCAAGATTGAAAGCCAATCCAAGCATTTTTGTGCACACTATCAATTAAGTAAGCTAAAGCAAAGAATGCTCCATAATCACCAAGTGCATCTCTGTAATATGGATTTCTAAGAAGTGGAAGACGTGAAGAAGCATCTATATCATCAGTTTCCAATCTCCGGCCTGCAGAAGACTGTTCATAAAAACAAACAATTGATTCACCAGAAAAAAACATTAGTAGAAAACAACTTCATTTATTTACTAGACCACACAATAAAGTACCTTTATTAGAAATAGTTATTTTGGATGATTGAAGGGGAGTTTTGGCACAACGGTAAAGTTGTTGTCTTATTATCTAGAGGTCACGAGTTCGAGTCCTGAAAACAGCCTCTTGCAAAGCAAGGTAAGACCGGGTAAAATAGACCCTTCCCCGGAACCCCACATGGAGAGAACTTCATACACCAAACTACCCTTTTAGTCATTTTGGATAACTATATTTGTAATAATGACCTGCTCCCAGACTCTTACATAAATTGTATCACTACACCCACTTTTTGTATATCATTCTTCCATCCCTATTGTATGATCATGCTCTATTACCCGTAATATAGGACGCCCTTTAGCAATTTTTTTCCTTTCTAGATGTTGAATGCTCTTTTATTAAATATGAATGACATCCTAACTGCTTTGGACAAGTTAATCAAGTGATATATTGATCATTTAATACAAAAACATGAAGCTTCTTGATACAGCACATGAATCACATCATAAATACCAAGAGTATAAAAAATCTACTTGTTCATGTATGACTCCCTTTTTCAAATTCCTGCGTTACCATTTGGATGTAAGGTCCAATGTATTAATGATGCATTAACAACTTACAAGGCTGACTCCGCGATAAAGTGACGTCTGATGTAGAAATGGCCAAATCGCCTCACCAAAATAAGGCTCATATATACATAAAGGTTGACCTGTCCGTTCCAGCTCCCTGTGATCTCTTTCATTCAATTGAATCAAATCATTTTTCAGCCTTTCAGCTTTCTTGACATATTTGTAAATCCCATCCCATGTTTCATGTGGCTGGTCATCTCTGTCCAACTGCATTGTGGTTCAAAAAATAACTTCTAAGGGTAATGTGAATACAAAGTCAATGTAAATTGACCCAGAGTAACGTAATGATAGAGAACACGAAATGCCCTTATCAATTACCTCCTCTAATCTATCCTCAGCAATCATCATCTCAGTCTTTCTCTCTTCCTCCCAATCAATTGGGTTCAATGTTCCATCCGCATCAGCATAAGAATGAGCAGAGCTATTTGTATGACTATTATTCTGCTTCTCCTCAAGATTCTTTAAAAAAGTACTGCTTCGAGAACTACCGTTGAGCAAGCCTTCCTCACTTACATTGGCAAATAACTCCCATTGCCATTGCTCTATCAATCTTGGAGGTATTTGTTCAACAGCCTTAGGAGGTAGAACATCAGAAGGAAACTTGATGATTTTTTCGAGCAAGGATATGTAGCCTTGAATTGCTTCAGCAGCCATGAGGTTTCTAGCGTGACTTTTTCCTACAGATGCAATTCTCTGAGCAAATAAAGACAATTTTCCTTTGGAAATTGAATCAAGTAAAATCTGAGTAAGCATAGCAATGTTCTCCTTTGGAAAAAGATACCCATTCACTCTATCATCAACCTAGGGGGAGATTATCAGCACAGATATTAGATTCTGTTTAAATAGAGTTGGATTTTGGAACCAATTAAGAAAAAAATAAGCATCAACAGAAATTACATATTTCCTAATCATGTCCAGATCTGGAGCAACAATAAGCTTCCCCAGACACATAGCATGCTTTAGAATACTCGGAAAAGATTGCTCCTCCAAAAACGATCCATATATTACTAGGTTTGCAGAACCAAGATATGTAGGATCATCGCTAATGACAATATGCTCAACCAGGCTACTTGAATAGCCGACCTTTTGTGCAATAGCCTGAAATAAAGGAGATTACAAAGAATCTTGATCAGAAATTAGGGAGAGTAACATATTAAGAAAATCACCAGTGACAAATGAAATGCACCAATTAGTTTGAAGACTGAGAAAAAGAAACCAAAGTCATTACCTCAACAGCCATCTTGTAGGAACTAGTGAAGTTCCAACCATAAATGCAAACTTTCATAAGGGAATAAGATGTGTTTGAGGAAAGAAACTGCTGGAGCAGTGGTCTTAATGCTTCCAAGACAAGGCCATGTTCGAGTAACATTCCACTATATGCAAATTGGCTGCTGATAACAGTGATAAGAAAGTCCTCTGCCATATACCCCAAACTCTCTTTCAACAATTGACCTTTATATCTGGCCAGAAAAGCATCTGCTTCCCATGCTTCGGCGGGAGAACCAGGTATAACAATATGGTTTCCCACATCAAATGTGGAATATGGTATCTGAAAGCTTACAAAAAAACAAAGAACATTGAACATAAATTAGCATAACACAAAGATGAAGCAAATTTTAAAAAGATTAAGCAGGTTGAGCACCAAAACACATATTACCAGCAAAGAATGGGCTGGGAAAACTACAGCAGTAGCTCTAGCGAAATCTTGCTTCCAATCATTAACAAAATGCAACTTCACTTCAGAAGAATATACATTTAAATGAACGGCTACAGAAGCTTCTTCAATGTTCCATATTACAGGAATATATTTGAAAGGCTCCTGCAAAAGACTGTCAACTACTATAAGTATTCTACATCAATCAAATACATGAGTTCCATAAAATACATGAGAGCATTCACATGCCATCCTTTCCCTGAAACAAGGATTATGCATATTAATATTTTTGTCATTTATTGTGTGCTACTTATTCCTATTTTGCAATCTCAGAAGCTAGAATGCCTCCACTATCCTTGACTACAAGTCATAATATCACAACTCACAATTACTTGCTCAAATGACATTTTAGAAATTTCCGCACCACTAAGCATTATTATCAATAAAAAACCATTTGTAATTGCTTCCTAGTAAAATTTTTCAATATCTCTCATATTAATACTGCCACTATGAATCTTCTTCTTTTTTTATTTTCTAAAATTTTTAATGCCTTTATAGTAAATTGATGTTATAGCTTATCATATAGACAGTTTATAAAAATCTAATTGGCTTTAAATGATGTACAGTTTCATCATCTTTAAAAATTGAAGTTGCACCTAAGTTCTTCAGCAATGCAAGCATGCCCAAGCATTTGATATGTATTGCATCTGAACTTTCATCTCATGCAACCAAAATGGAAACCCATTCAAAGGAAGGGTGCAACAAGTTGTACGAGCAGAACTGCTATTCCAGTTACAGAGGAAGATAAATTACCTTGAAAATATGGGACTTGCCTCCATAGAACTCACAAGAATGCCACTATATCTGCACAAGGATGAAAATGGAAAATGAAATCAGAATGCAATTGACTGGAGGCTACCCTTATCTTAAACTCCAATCATTAACTCCGCATTAATTTCATCACTTACTCAAACCAATCTATATTTGCTCCAGGATTCATGATAGAAGGGAAAATTCCAACAAAGATTCCAATGGTTCGCCAAGCCGTGTGAGCAGGCCCATCACTGAATGAGAAAACCTACACAATATATATTACACCATAAAGCAACAAGAACAACCAAAAGTCACAACGGTTCTTGCTTGAAATACAAATTACAATAGTAATATAATAGAAACCAGTAGATCAGCAAATCACTTCAGTTGTCAAATAGCAGTTACATTTTAGCGTGACCTATTAAAAAATGTATTATATAAGGATAATAAACGGATTTAGTGACTGATAAAATTTCACCATGTCTTATAAAAATAATAATTTAACCTCTTCCTTTAATAAGTTGAGATAATAGCATACGCTTAAAAAATAATGCATGTCAGCTCCCACGGTATGGTACAGTAGTAAAGCACTAAGGGGAATAAGCAAGTGAATTAGAGTTTGAATCCTACTGGAGACAAATATTTTGAAGGTCGACCATTGAACATGCACAAGCTGTGCTCCAGATTTATCTAGTAGGCAAATCAAGAGGAAGACCGTCTACTTCTAATTCAGAATTAGTTGGGCGAAATCTGGACATCTGGATTATCAATAATAATGATGATGATGATGATGATGATGCATGTCTACCTTTTTCTTATCATTCAAAAACAAGCCTCTTTCATCCAATAGTTCCGTATAATTTACAGTGACAGTTGTAAGAACAAAGAATTTATTCCTAAAAACCAACAGCTGCAGGAAGGTGGCAAGTAGAAATAAAGAAATTAAAATATTAATAGAACCCATATCTCAGCTACTAATCTGCCATTGAATAATACACAAATGCATGATAACCTGGACCGATAATCCAAAAACACCAAAATAAATTAAATTCCAAAGGTACCAATTTACATATAGATTAAAACCTATAATGAAAACTCCTTAGCGCTCCATCACAAATGACACCAAGATAAATTAAGCTGTAACAAACTTCTAATAAAATCCACATGGATGGCACAAGAATTCTCTGTTAAAAGTTTCATTTTCAGTCCCAGTATAAATTAATTGACAGTTGGCCCTTTCAGAACAATCAATTATCTACTCGATTTTAAGGTGAAATGTCATCAGTGAAACAATAGGGAGAGTTGCAAAAATAACGCATATCAACATTAGATGTTTCGATGAGCCAAGAATCAAAATCCATCCTTTGTTACAAGATGAGGCATAATTTTATCTAAAAAAACTACATAATGGAAATCATGTCCATAAAACAAATTTCAGATTCATCAATAGCGCGGAGCTATAGATAGATATGGACAATATATAAGTAACAAAACAAAGTCAAAACATCCACAGGGCGCAAACCTGGATATCATATCCACATTCTTTCAGAACAACCGCGATACTGACCATCTTCAGCTGCAAGGCATCCGGCGACAGATCGGGAACAACCTAACAAGTGGCCAACACCAGAATCCGAATCTGAGCACCAAAATGAAAGCAAACCCCGAAAACAAGACAAGTTATCAAGACCCACGAGCGCAAGCTTCGGCTTCCGCAGCTGAAACCGCGTCACGCGCCTCGGGGAAGCCAGAGCCGAACTATTCGCTTCCTCCTGCTTCTCCCGCTCCAGTTCAAAGAGCATCCGAGGAACGAACTTGATGCCGTCGCCGAAGTCCAAGTCGCCGACCCCCGCGGTGCCGGCGAGCGCACTCACCGAGCGACGCTCCGGGGATCGATCCTCGACGGGGGAGCCGGGAAGGAAAGCCTGAAACAGCAGCACGACGAGGAAGAAGGCGACGACCGCGAGCGCCCAGTGGTGGTACTCGATCTTGGAGGGGATACAAACCAGCCTGTGCCGCATCCGCTGGCGTCTCTCGGCGGCGGGGGAGAGCGAGGAGCGGAAGCGGGCGGCGGGGCGCGTCGAGGGAAGTGGCTTCTCCAAGGAACCCATCTCATCCCCGTCGGCGAGATCGCGAGATCCACGAGAGAGAGAGAGAGAGAGATGCGGAGGAGGTGTAAAAGGAGAGTAAAGAGATGGGGAAGCTTGACTTGTAGCTACAAGCGACGTATAAAGTCAAGCAGCGGCCAGTCCGACGCCTTGATTTGCTGTGGAGAAGAAGAGAGGAAATGGCAGCTGTGGTCCTCTCCCAATCGAGGGAGACTGCCTCGCTACTTCTACTCGTTTTAGCTGTACCCGTTTAGATTACCCTTTTCTTTCCTTTTTTGGGACATTACCGCCCCCGATTTTCTATTTTTGTCCGTGTCCTATCTTTCCTAAAATATCAAACAGCACCCCCTGCGCTACTGCAATTAAATTTTAACCTTAATTTAATTAAATGCCAAAATTAAAGTTTATTTATACATTATGAATTATTTTTATTAGTGCATATTTTAGTATTCAATTAGCGTTAGGATTAGAATAAAATTAATTGGTTTGTGCTTATTAAACAAAGAGAAAAATAAACTCGTGCTTTGTATATATATTTTTAATTTTTTCTCTTGTGATTAGTAATGTAATCACAACGAAGACATCCTTCACGCGCTTTGTAACCAGCTAGCTTGGTTAAATTGGTCATGTTTATCATTGATAGTTCTTATCGACATATTATGAAAATTGTTTTTTCCGTTTGATTATAGAATTTAAAATAACTTGAATTGTCATTTGGTTGGGCTGCACCTGGCCCATGTAGTAGTGCAACACATGCGCGATGCAGGAAGGTCCAAATAGCAAGCTATTAAAATGGGCCTTCTCCCATAAAAAATTAATTTAATATCATAGTGGGCCGATGGCCCACGTATCAGATATTAAACTGATAAGAACAGATACTACACTTGATCTTAGCCAAAAGGCCGAGAAAGGTATGAGAGTCCTTGAAGCCCGGCCTAGATTTAAATAGCGTTCCTTTCCAGGTGACCGAGCAAGAGTTTGCGATGTGGAACTAAATTTCCAGTCCATTGATGGCAGAGTTTTGAACGTCTTCAAATGTCATCTCACCTCAATTTTTTATGTTATTGGTAATTCAAGTATAATATCAATATAGTGGTAGATTTGAAGATCAACATCGTCATTTACTTAGAAATTTCTTACATGGTGTTGGTGTTTCAAGCGTTGGTCATGAACTTTAAAGATCAGTACCGCCTTTTAGCCAAGGTCAAACCTATATGATATTGATAAGGCAAATACAACACCAAAATGATTCTAGAATTTGAACATCAACACCATCATTTACCTCACTTCAAATCTTCATGGTCCTAATTTTTCAAGATCAGTGATTTTAGAATTTAAACATCATCATCATCATTTACCTCACCTCAAATCTTCATGATTGATATTTCAAAACCAACACTAAGATGATCCTAAACTTTGAAGATTAGAATCAACTGTTATCTCATCTCAACTCTTCATGTTGCTAGTAGTCCAAGTATAATATCAATGTGGTGCTGAACTTTGAAGATCAACACCGTCGTTTTACTTAGAAATTTCTTTCATGGTACTATTTAATTATGGTACAACACCGCCTTGGTCCTTGTGTTTAAGGTCAACACCACTTTTTAGAACATGAGATTTTCAGTTCTCAAAATCCATCTAATATGATTTTTTTTTTAGTTCATACTGAATATTCATATCTTCGACCCGATTAACTTTGGATGACCAGTTTGATCATATAAAAAATTTTCATCGATCATTATGATAAATTAAGAAGTGCTCACAACGGAACGGATGACTCAACAATCTAATTTTTTAGAATCTATCACTTTGTTTGAAGAAATTTTTTATAAATAGATCGCAATTGAGAATCAAATCAAACATACGTAAGAAATTATATGGATGCCCTCCTGAAAGTTTAGGTTTTTAGTTTAAAAAATATGTTTATTTTCTTTAAAAAAAAAACTTATCACATATGTATACTTCCATTGGAGTTCATAAAAATTATATTAAAAAAATCCCTAAAACGAACAAAATATATATTATTTCTAGGAGTTTAACTTACTGGTTATAATTTATATGTTAGTCATTTCAGATCATATTACATTATGAAATAGTTGGGCAAAAAATGGACAGCATGCGAGAGGTGTTCTTGATCTTAACTTGTAACCATGGAAAATTGAATATTCTTTGTGTTGGTTTTGTTTCAACGCTTTGTCAATGTAATTGATTGAATTTTTTTTTGTGACCTTAAAAATCAATCGAATTTTTCGTCATTAAAAAATAAAACTACGACACTGACAATTTTAACGTGTTAATAAAATACAAACATTAAGACATTATCTTTCACCTCCCCCCTCAACAATTATTAGGCTTTTTTTAGGAGTTCATCTCTCAAAGTTAGGTGGATTCGTATATAAGTATACACTGAGATGACAATTCCATTTCTCCTCACTCATTGCTAGTTACTCTTATGTATCAGTCACAATAACATGGCTTTCTGGCTCTTGATAAAATGAGACAAGCTTCCTTATATTTACTCCTAAATTATCTTCCTTTTTTTTTCTTTTGCTCTCAATATCATTATGGCAAATAAACAAAAAGGCTATACATTTTTTCTCTACAGTGTAGTATAGTAAATGGACGAATGCAGATCAGAAATGCTCCTTGTGGAATTCGAATTTGGTCGAACCTCTCTGGTTGGAGTCATGGCACAACTTGGCTAGCTCCTGCGCCAAAACGGGTGCTCCGCAATAGAAGACTCCTGTGTCCAATGGATGCAACATGGATTCAAGTTTGCCAATATGGTAGGGATATATATTAAATAAGCATACTAAAGAACTACAATACTAACCTATTTTTGCACAGGGGTGCCTGGAGCTTATCCTGGTGAAGACTTTCTTCCAGTTAGGTCTAGCAAAATGTGTGCGCACCTGAAGAATCAAGTAGAAAGTATCTAAAGTTATTGGCATTTAGGTCTATCCCCATCTTCATTCTTGTACACACTAAGTGTGGAAATAAAACAAAGCAATAATTCAATTCAGTGGACAAGACTATTCTTCAATCTTAAACTAACTAAAACAAGCAACGAAATTAACTCACCCTAGTGCCGGAAACGATGTCAACACCATTCTTTGCGTGATTGAGAGCCTGGATCATGGTGATTAGAGCTGACCTTGCATCTCCTTCCTCATACACGCTGGTCAAGTAATTGTGCATCTCGATTATACCCTATTCGTCCAAATGAATTAGTTAGGAACCAGTAGGAGCAAGGATCTAGTGCAGAAGCATATGCTTGCGAATGAACGTGTAGTTACCCGTTGGTCTAACTCAGCCACTTCATTCATAACTCCTTTAAACCAATCAAAGGAGCCTTGCTCACGAGTAACCCAATAGAAATATGCATTTGTTGTTTTGAGAGTCCACTTTACTCTGCGTGAGGCTTTCATGAGTGTTGCCAAATCAACTCGCTCCCCATTTTGTGGTTGCATTGGCGGGCTGAGTTCGGAGAGTGCTTCCTGTGTCGAGAACACTAATAAATTGACATCTCAACCGAGGTAGTGCTACATTTGAATAACGGCGACAAGAAAAAGGAATGCGAGTCTCACATTCTCCTCTTCCATTTTGACAATGTTGTTGAGTAGATCCTTCAATATGCTAATGAAAGGCGTTGCACCGATGCCGAGGCCGACAAGCAGAAGAACATCGTATTTCTTGTAATCCTGGGCTGGAGCACCATAAGGCCCGTCAATCAAAAGTTTTGGCAAGCTGCAATTACAAAAATGAACTCTTTAAAATGTCGCTATGAACATTATGATTCAGTAAATTTTGGCATCACATGCGTACTTTTCTCATAAGACTGTTTATTTAGCCTCAATTTACCTGATATAGTTAGATAGCGTTTCAATTGTCCCAAATATGTAATGACCAAATTAATCCCAGTCAGTACTCCAAAACATACCTCTTTTTGGTAGCCTCGTCTGCTCTCAAAAGGCCACTCTTTCCCGCGACTGAAGGTTCACATGCCGCTGCAAAAACTCGCTTTAGTTCCCTTGTCCAGTCACCGAGTTGTCTAATGTGGACACTTAAGTAGTCATCTCCAGGAGCAGAAGTGATAGAGAAAGGATGCCTTTGGGGGGAAAAAAAAAGTAAGAATATAGTTTATAGTAGACTTAGAACTTCTAAACGAATGATTTTGCATCCTGAGATATACCATTCAAAGGGTGAGACAGCAGGGCACTGCACAAACATGTACTGACCACTCTTGTAGCGAAATGCTGCAGGCTTTGACATTTGAAGCGTGAGAACATTACCTGGGTATATGGCAACCTGGATTTGAAATTAAGAATTCGAAGTTATTAACATTACATAATTGTACCACGGAATGCCAACTTTTCACGATAGAACAGAGTTACCTTTAGTAAACGAACAGAGTAATGGCCGGACCTGAGAGCTCTTAGACTCCTCTCCCCGACGTACAGAAGAAGAGGAACTGCAAGATACATCCATGTCTGCATCAGTCAAGAAAGCTGAGTCATATAATAGCAGAAAAATCATAAAATTGAAATTCCAATGAAGAAAGAACATACTGTCTTATTGTACCACTTGTGGATGAGGTACACACGTTCTCCATGCACAATCAACAAAATGTAGACGACGACAAATAGGTGGTGGGAGTACCAGAAAGCATTGAAACCAGTAAGCCTATCGAAGGGTTTAGGGAATCTCACTAGGCTCCTACGAAACCAGTGGGTTGCAAGGATGAAAGCCACCACCATGCAGACCATCATTACGATTCCAGTGATGCCCTCAACGCCTCGCATGAGATCCAAGTAGGTTGGCCTTGTGTCTCCAAAATAAGGGCGCAAACCTTGGTACTTCTCTTTGGAGGATGAGATTAGCCGGGGAAAGTCGCAAGCGAGGTGATTGCCAGCGTGAAGGATTACTCCAACGACTATCGCTGCTGCTATGGTCTAAGTACAGTAAATCAAATGAGCAAGCGATGCAAATGTTAACAGAAAGATAGGTTTTACAACCAGATGAAATATGTAGTTCAGGTTTCACAAATAATATGGCGTGAAGACATTTCATGGTCAAAGACAAAACTTATAATTACAATTATGGTCCTTGCCCTTTCCCTTCTCCATTGAAGTATGAAAAATGTAGTTTCTCATGTATGGATGTTCAACGACGGTGTACTTTCATAATATATTTTGATGCTTGCATCTCTTCATCCAAATATTTTAGACCGTGGAGCACAGACATATGGTTAGGTACACAAATATATCCGGGAAGTATTTCTTCCCAATACATGAGTAAAAAGAAGCGTGTTTTCTTCTGTGGTAGTTGGGTGATGCCATCGCTTTCAACATATTTATCAGCCCCACTTAAAGCAGAGTTCCAGTATTTAATGCTATAATCATCATTTTCCAGGGGCCTACCCTTTATATGTGACGTCGGTCATGCATAATAATAGGACGAGGAAATTAATGGAGAAAGGCCATCAGTATTCTCATTTTATACCCGCAGTATTTTCGATTACTTATTTGTTATTCATATAAATGTCCCCATAACAGAAGGAGTCTTGGCACAACGATGAGATTATTGTCGATTCAATTCAAAACTTACAAAAAAGTAGCGAAGATCAAGACAATCTGATTCCTCTCTGCAGATTTATACGAGAGTCTGACACCGGATTATTTTTTATATAAATGTCCATAACAACGAGATAAATAGATAATACTTACGAAAGTGGAGAGTAAAAAAAAATAGTAGATAAAAATTTAAATTAATTAGAATATGGACTGACCTTATGGAAGTTGATGTTGTCGTCAAATGGCAGGGCGCGAGCGAGGCGGGTGGAGCGTAACCAGGTGATGGTGTTCCGGCACACCGGGAGGAGGATGAGGGCCATGTTAAGCTTCAAGGTCTCGGCGGCGCCTTTGGCGGTGGTGATACAGTAACCCATGACACGGAACGCGTACCTGTTGCGGTACTGCATGAATTTCCAGGTGAAGAGCCCAGCCATGAGGGCGATCCACAGGGTCACCACCCACATCCTCTTCCAATTCTCCTCCACGTAGTAGGTCAGCTTGGTACTCAGCTTCCTGATTGGCCCCTTCTTCCTCAGCCCGGCCAGGTTCTGGCTCAGCGCCTGACTCGTGTAGCTCAGCGCCTGGCTGTAGTTGAGGTACGTGTCCTTCTGCAGCAACAGCGTCTCCAGTTGCCAAAGCTGTCATCGCCATGAAATTTGCTTCAACAGGAATCCATCTAGCTAGTTATTAAAGTTTTGCTTAGTTCATTAATATAATTAAAACTAGTGATCGACAAAGCTTTCTTCAACGCAAAGGGGGACATTAGTGCTTGAAAATTCATGGATTTGGGGAGAAATGACAATCCGCAGGTGTTCACCCACTACGGCCTTGAATTCTGGCAAAGTGGCAATACTACGTCCTCAATGTAATTAAATGGTGATGAAAAGGCTCTAAGGGGTGGTTCAGGTAAGAAGGCCACGTCAAGCGTCCTTTCTGCATGGACCAAATTGCAGCACCATCACATTTTAATTAAAGCGATTAAGTTGGTCCACAAGTTTGACAAAGGCACCAACTTACTTCTAGAACTCGAAAAGGTGACAGGTACAGGGCCACCAAGAAATACGAGTGAAATTAACCTAATCGACGTCTCCTGAAATCCACAGCTAAGATTGGGAATTTTGGAACACTAACGCCAGTTTGACGACAGGATGGAGCAGAGTCAACTAGTCTCTTCCATAAATGGAAGAGAATACGAGACACGCCATGATCCATGGCTATATAATAAATAAGGAGTCTGGCGTTGATTAATTTTTTTTTATATTAAATCTACGTCATTGGATTGAAGTACGATGAGCAACAGGCAATTAGATAAGCAACAAACTTAATTAATTTGTTATTTAAACCATGCAGTTATAAAAGAATTCACGTTTGAATATATTTAAAGGAGAGAGTGGGGTTGCATTTGCAATAGTCGACGGTCACCTCGATGTAGCCGAGTCTCTCGGGATCCAACTCCTCCATTATTAAAGCTGCATACTCCTCTGCCTGTTCGTTCAGCCTCGACAGCTTATTAGCAGAAGCACTAAGCATTATTATCTGAAAAAATAAAATAAAAATAAAACAAAGAAGCAAGGCAGTCAAAATCTATATAAATAAATAAGGTTAATTTTCAAAACAACTCAGTGAAAAATTGCTCGAGATGTTACACTTCTTAACAGTTTTTCATTACGCTATTAAAATGTCCAAAACATAGCAATACGATAGAAACATTGATGTGCAATTCCAATGGAAATAATAGTGTTTGACCTAAATACCACTCACCAACCGCTCGGATAGGGCCAGTGGACTGGGCTCGAGGTAGGCAAAATAGTAAACTAATTCCATTGGACAAAAAATGAAGATAGGAACTTCCATAGCTGTTAGAATGTGTCAATGAAAGCGAAGGATTTTGTGAAGAAAAGATGTGGAGGAAACCGGGTGGTTGGTACTGATGTCGCCGGTTCCGTTCACCAACTCCAATAAGTTTAGTTTTAAGTTCATGTAGATAATTAAAACAAACGCGGTTCGAAATTCAAAAGTCCTAAATGCGCATAATTACTTATTTACGTCATTAGGCCGGTCTTCTTTTGCTAAAAGTAAACGATGAACGGAAAAGGAAGGAGAGATGAAATTACCTCTTTTACTTCCTCCTCCGTGATGTGGCCGTCCTCGTTCTTGTCCACCCTAAACAGATTCGAATTTTGAAAATTGGGGATCGAATTTGGGATTGAGAAAAAAAGGGAAAAATTAGGGATTTCTTACATGTCGAAGAAGATCTGAAGTCGAGAATCGAAGCTTTGATCGGTGATCTGGCACCAGAACTCGTAGAGTTCGTCTCTGCTAATCCGCTCGACGCTCAACCTTCTTCTCCGACTCAATGCGTCGAACAGCTCCAATGCGAACTCCTTGGAGTCTTTCATTCCTGCGTCGGGCTAGGGTTTGGTTAGGTGGAGTGGGAATGAGATGGGGGAAGTGGAGGAAGAAGTGGGGGGAGTCGAAGAGGAACCTATGCATTGGGCGAAATCGGATCGAGCGAGGTAGCCGTCGTGCGCGAGCTTGTCGAAGTTGCTCTGCACCTCGTTCAACGCGTCGACGCCGTTGGCCTTGCGGCCGCTGATGAATCGGAGGCCTCGAAGCGCCTTGTGGGGGCCGGATCTGGTCCGATCGAGCTGCGCCCGTTGCCGCCGCTCGGCCCTCGCGGCCAGCGCGGAATCGACCCCAGGTGACGCCGAGGAGGACGAGGCGGCCGCGGCCCGCGAGGACGGGCCGTGGCCCCACGTGAACCGTTTGAGCTCCGCCTTTAGGTCCTCCTTAAGCTGCCGGGCCCGCGCCACCGCCTCCGCCTTCAGCTCCTGCGAGATCTGCAGCAGCCGGTGCGACGAGCTCCGCCCGATGGACGGCGACCGCGACGCCGACGCCACCTCCGACCACGTGGCGTCCGACGCGTACCCCACCTCGATGGCTGCCGCCGCCGCCGCAGGCTCGACCCTGCGGACCACGATCGTGTCGTCGTCCTGGAGATCGATGGTGACCTCCACGAACTCCTCCCCGTCGTCCGACGCCATCCCTGACGTCGCCGGCGACGACGCCCCGCTCAGCGCCCTCCCCGCCGGCACCGTATCCGACGCCCATCGCCGCTCGTGTCGCGTCGCCGACCGCCCCCTCATTGCACGCAGCCGCCCACGCCTTCAACTCACAACCAAACGTGAATATGAATACAATAACAAACGAGTGGAGTCGTCGTCGAACGCGCTCGGAAGGGAATCTACTCCAAAACACGCGTCGTGTAACGATATTTACACAAAACAATAATATTTTTTTTTAAAAAAATAAAAAATCAATGCAAAAATACTGGGACTGACTTTGTGCCTACACACTCGGATGAAAATCTCCCGCGTCAAAGGATCGATCTGCACTCGAGAGCGAAGGCGGCCACGGCGGAGACGGGAGACTGCGGGAGGAGAGGGAGGCTGAGTTGGGGGAATCGGAAAGTTTTGGTGTAAGTTTTAATGGATAGAGCAACTCCTTGGTTTTTTTTTTAGTCACCGGAGTGTCTATTAATAAGTATCGAATGGACATATAAAGCTGGGTCAGTAGGTGGGTTCAAGTCATGTAGGTTATGAGGTAGTTGTGGGTGATGGCAACGAGCATGGAGGAAATTGGGTTGCATATGATATTAATTGTACGAATTTTGATATCGTGGGTCCCAATGCTAAATCACATATATATATATATATATATAGAACAAGATCCAGGTGTGTGGAGTATGTATATAAATAACAAAAAATATTTAAAGAAAATTAAGCAAGAGAGATATTTTATAAATTTAAAAAGTATCGCCGTCCTTGAGGAAAGCGAGCTTCGAAGCTACATTTGCGAAACCTTTTGGCGGGTGCTGCCGGAGAGGGGGCGGTTGTGCTCCGCTGCGCAGGTGATGTTCAACATCGCCGGGTCCCTCTCGCCTCCGTTCCACCTGCTTCCGGGCTTGGCAGCCCACGTAGGCGGGCTTCCGGGCCAGCCCCGACGCCTGCAGCTGCACCTGCCGTCAGTTGTCGCCGTCATGGAAGGGCAGCAGACATAGCTCATCAAGCTCAAACCGACACGTGGCCAGCACACGGTCGAGATCGAAACCGTCTTTCCCCAATTCTACCGCGACGTCCTCCTCCTCCAGAAACACTGCCGGCAGAGGCGGCGCCGCCGGAGGGAGGCTCTCGCCGCCGCGCACAAATCCCGAACGTTTTCATCCATTAAGAGAGCAGACGAGATATAAAAAACAGAGAAGGGATGCGACGAGTACAGGCAATAAGCTTCGACAATACATTTTATAAAAGTTTCGCAATTGGAACGGAGAGTGGACACAGCGAGGGTAACGGTGGCGGTCATGGTGGTGCCTGCGGTGGTGGGGCTAAAAAGAGCCAAAAGTGGAAGTCGAACGCTCAAATCTCCTACCGTATCCGGTCCCTTCTGCAGCTTGACCTCGTCAAAGTCAAAGGAGAGAGAGACTGCGTTTGCATTCTGTAATCGCTCTCGTCAGAACAATTTTTTTTAAATTAAAAACCACAAATATCGTCGTTTTTGTGTTTATGATCATTACTCATTTAGAAAGTCCTAAGTCTATAAAAAATAAAAATTTAAATTACAATATGCATAATTTATAAGTAAGTATACATATTTTATTTCCTCTGCAACAAATCTAACTAGAACTCATGTGTAAGCAGGCAAGTTTAATGGACCGATTCAATGAAATCGAGTGGAAATCAATCTCTAAAATTTAGAATCGGAATTGATTCAGATGAATCAATTCTGGAATCGAACCGAAACCCTTCCCGTTGCAATTCGATTCCAATAAATTTCGAAATCAGTTCAGAATCGGTTCGAAACATGTTCTTATTCCGATTTAAATCTGATTCCGATTGCTAATTTAAAAATAAAAAATCTTAACATGTTAACATGTCTATAAAATTATTTTGCAATAAAAAAAAAGATCATCGATGCAATAGATAAATTTGAAAGCTCAAATTCGAGAAAGATGATCCGGAACTCTTTCGAAATCGGTCGAATTGGTTTCAAAATTAAAACTTTGGAACCGGAATGAGTTCGGAATCAATTTTAAATCGATTCCAACCGGTTCCAATATCGACGGATCCGGAACTAATTAGAATCGAACCAGAATCAAAACTGAGGAATCGATAAGCATGCTTGTGTGTAGGGTTGGAGAAGAAGATTTCCTCTCATCGCACGCTCCGTGTTACTCCATTGTCATTCCAAAAGAGATAAGAGAGTGAGAAAATATCTAAAAATAATGATATAATTAATCGGCACACACTTATGTTATATATAATAATATCAATCATGACTCAAACTTCCCAACATAATCACAGGATACTAATCACAGAGGACCACAATAAAACATACAATATTCTTTAAACCTCTTCAATCAATCAATCATCACTCACACAAAGACAATTAAATTTCTATAACTCGCTAGCCAACTAGTTTAATCTGTGCAAACAGATATTGCATCCGAGTTTTCTTTTTTCATAATCAAATGCAATGATTCGAGTACTTAACCGTTAAAATAACCATTCATGGAATGCAAACTTGCTTCTCAACAAAAGAGCACAAGTAGCAGCTTTGAGACTGTGATTAAGAAATTGATATATAGAGTGGATTAGGATGGTAGAAGTAATTAAGGAGGTTACGCACCACCTCGAAATGTCTTCATCACACCACAATTTTACTCCACTAAAACAATCTAACATTGAATTTCCATAATACAGACGAATTCTGATAGTGCAAAAAGAGAGTTGTGAGAAGGGGATTCGACGAACAATGACTTGAACTTTCACATAGCATACCTAAATGACAGTGTGCACCATGATACTCCATGACATTTAGAACTTTGGATTCAAGCCAACAAGCGCGATTGAGCTCTATCGACCCCAATGGTGCATGAGTCGACACGGCGAGTAGATGTTGTTGCTCAAAAGCATCGACACTAATGGTCCTCTACTTTGCATTTGTTTCTTCACATCTTTAAGTAATGGATCTTAAAATGTACATAAATATCAAGGGATCTCTCACTTAAATGTCTTGATGTTTTGGGTTAAATTAGACTCTCTCTCAGCTTTTTTATGCTAATACCAGAGTCACTTTGAGTTCTAGAATCCCAGTGTTCATGTGACATGGATAGGGAACGGAAAGGTGAAGAGTACAAGAATCAAAGGTTAACATCACCTAAAACCCTAATCAGCAATGCCAGCTACATCCAAAACACTGGAATCGGCAAACCTTCAAGTGATCAATCACCAACCATCAAGTTCTTCATTTTAGTTTGAAGGTTCGATTAATGAGTTATTGCAGAGAACAGTTTATTGATATCGAAATTCAGATTTGGTAACATCATGAACAACCATTCAAGAAAATACCAACGTAGCAGGCAAAGCACTCATAAATGCACGATTATATTACTGTATGGTAAACAGGCATTGGAAAGTAGATATCCATGGCAAAATCAAAAGCCCTAATTATTTGGGGCGGGGAGAAGAAACTTGCCGCTCGCAAAGGGAAGCATCAGACGGGGCTGAGCAGCTGGTAGAGCTGGGGTTTCGGCTCTGAGTTCATGCCGATGAGGATGACGAGGGGGATGAAGCCGTAATGGGTAATCACCTTAGCCTTCTTCATCGCCCAGGTGGTCCACTCCTTGACGAGCTCGCAGGCCGATCGCTCCTCCGGTTCCTTGGACTTGGGTCCTTTCCCGGCCTTCCCCTTTCCTTTCGCCTTGAGAGAAACCCTAGAAGCCATGGCGAACACACGCTTCCTCGATGAAAACCTCCGCCGCCGCCTCCTAAAACCTCGCTGCGCCGTTTATTGTTAGCAGAACGCTATATATAGCCGAAAAAAAAGTCCCTTATGCCTTTTAAAAGAAATAATAAAACGAAAACAAAATGATTTTTTTAAAAAAGAAAATAGAAAAATACACGATGTATCTGCTTAAACCGAGGACTCGGATTTGGGCCATTTGGCCACGAGCCGACTCCTTGCGTCCATGCTGCATTTTGGCTCTGCACCTCCGGCGACAGGCGGCGGGAGATTCCTCGGCAGACCCACAAGATCGCTCTGGTTCGCCAGATGGGTGCCGCCCCGTAGCAAGGCAGAGTTGTGACGGAGCCTGCGCCATGTAAGCGCGGGCCCAGGAATGATTCAAGTATCCACCCTGTCTTGCTCCTCTACGTTGTTCTTGACGAAAGCTACGGATTCATCAGGTCCCGCCTTGATTTATCTCCGCCTCAGTTAAGGTATCGATTTGTTCTCACTCTTTTATCCTCCTCTTTCTTTGGATTTCTTCCCCTTCTTTCATTGTTCGTGTTACTCGTTTTTATAAATCTAAGTCACCAGGATGGAAATTTCTGGGCCTCATCAAAACCTAAAAATCGAACTGGGGAAAGGAGAAGGGGGGAAAAAATCTCTTTTTTTTTAGAGGCGGAGGAATAAAAGAAAATATTGAAGTAAAAAAAAAAAAAGGAGAACTTCCTACGTCACAGGAAGCAGAACCGGCTTCACTTCGTTCGTAGCCAAATGGCCCCATTGCTCGCGCCAGTGCGCACCGAATTGCTTCTCGAATTCCCCAAGTTAGCGCCCTGTTATGGAAACCGGTGGCGGAGCAGACCGGCCGCGGAGTATTTGAGGTCAGGCTGTCATCGCCGGGATTGCCGGAAGTGGAAGAGGGACTTTAAGATCGCTGCGGCGACGGTTGAGGGTTTCTCGTCACGAGATGGCGCTGCCGAAGATTACTACGCTGTTCTTGGGCTGGTAAGGTCGTTTTTGCTTATTGATGATCCGGGTTCGTGAACACATCCTTGTATTTTGGTTGGTAAATTATGCATTCTTCATCTTGTGAATTAGTAGTTTTGGTTGAAAGTAGCAAAACTCTACTTTTTATGAAGATCTGAGGATGACCCAAACTAAGCATGAACATTCAGGATGTATTCCTTTTGCTTTTTATGAAGATCTGAGTGGAATAAGTCGTGGATTCCTTTGCTGTGAATTTGGTAGTGGCATTTGCGTGAAACTCATGCACAAACACGAAGGGTCGTTTCGGTACTTGTGAACACACATCTTGATTGGGTAGGGAGTGATGTTATATGTTCGAGACCAAGCCAATTCATCCTCTCTAAGCCGAATGTATGATCTTCTATATGTGAAGGAATGGGACCAAGTCTTATTTAGCTCAAGTTTGTGTTGGCTCATTTGTTCCCCATTTAGTTGAAGGGTACACCTGTAGTTGTTGTGGTTTGGTACTATAGTAGTATAGGGAGTTTAGAATCTGTAATTGGTTAAATGAGGTAATGGATACCCATGTACATATTAGCATAATAGTAGGTAGCCATATTCTTGTTAGTTAAGCAAGTGCTGCCCAGTTTGGTTGGGCTTGTAAACGCTATATATACACATGAGAAAAGGTATATGAGAAGAAAGTTACAACTCAAAATCTCCTTCTCTTCTTCCTTACCATGTTAGACCTTAGGACCTTACGATTCAAATTGATCCAAACGATCTAGATCCTAAATCCTAGGTAGGATCTGAATCATGCCGGGATCTTACACTTCTAGTTATTATCTTCATGGCTTTAAGTTGTTTCTTGTGAAAAATTTGTACACTTATGATCGTCAATGTAAATTTAAGATGCTTATACCTTAGGTTTGACGATGATGATTAGATGGTTGTACCTCCTAGGTAAACTTAAAAAATAAATGATTTTATCCCTCTTCATATTACCACCTGGTTCTGATGTATTATGCCTGTATTATTTCACTACCAGATGCCAGATGCCAGTCCTCTGCAGATTAAGAAAGCTTATTATAATTGTATGAAATCATGCCATCCTGACTTGAGTGGGAATGACCCAGATGTCACCAACTTCTGCATGTTTATCAATGAGGTCTATGCGGTAAGCTCTTCAAAATGGATTTGGTCTATGGTTTTGCAATCTCACATACATTAGGAAACAGATTGTTCAGTGGATTAATATGACTGGAAAGGACAGGTGCTCAGTGATCCTGTGCAGCGTATGGTATATGATGAAATTCATGGACATGCTGCAATGGCTATGAATCCTTTCTTGGATGATAGTGCTCCAAAAGATTGCACATTTGTTGATGAGTTTTGTTGCATAGGTATGTGAAGTTTCTTAGTTTGGATCTATTGATGAATGGCCATAATAGGCTTAACATTACATCATAATATATATATTGAATACTTGATTACAGCTCTTCTGAGTCCATAGAATCTGACTTGCAATTACATGTTCATGTTATGCTTCTAATAATAGGGACTTGGTTCATCATTTCTATTCATCTCACTTTACTAAATTGTCATGCACTAGTGAAATTCTGATTTTCTCATCGATATCCTAAAAGAGTGATACTCATCATTGATATTTTCTTCACTTGCATGAGAAGGGTGCAAAAATTGTGCTAATGTGGCTCCGGACGTGTTCAAAATAGAGGAAGACTTTGGTCGTGCAAGAGTTTGTAGCCAATCAGGGAATTTTGACTTGGTTCAAGAAGCAATGGATACCTGGTGAGATATTGTGATCATATTGGAAATTCTTCAGTCGTTTGACTGATCTTGATTTGCCTCTATTGTAAATGCAAACTGGGAACATAGATATTTATAGTACTTGATATTTGAGAACATAGCTTGCACCATATATTTAAGCAACTATGAGGGTCATATGAACCATCATTCATTGTAAGATCAATTTGAATTAAGAGCAGAGGCATTTGGTTATCAGAATATATTGTCCTTGCTAATTCTCTATTGTTAAGTATTCAAACTGTCATATTCTTACAGCGCATGATCTAATAATGGTAGTTTCAAACTTTCTTTAATTTCTTGATCCCATTCCAGAATATCTTATAGGTAACAAAAAATTTATTAAGTATGTTTTATGAGAAGAATGTGCAAGATTCTGCAAGAATTTTACCCTAATTTTTCTGATATCTCATTCATGGTTATAATTTGCATATTAACCTCTTCGTTTTTGTTCCATGCTACAGCACGCATAATCATGCTTTCACTTTTCTTTGAGTTCATGAATCATAATATACACTATATTATATCTGTTTTCAGTAATTTAACCACCATCTCGGTGGTTTGTATTGTTAATTTATATTTCAGCCCAGTTGATTGCATTCACTGGACATCCGCTGCCCAACTTTCACTCCTTGAAGATGAAATGCATAGAGTTGAGAGAGTAAATGTAAGACAAGACAATTTTTCATCTTAAAAGTTAATGATTCTTTGTTAGAGATATTTGTAATCTCTCATAACCAGCGAAGGAGAAATTTGGCTTTTGTTTGACTATCTATAAATTCATGTCCATCATGATGGCTATAAATTGATGTAACCTGTTAACTTCAAGACACTTATTTGACCATTGCTAATTGTTTTTCCCACTTCATGACCCAAAACAGGCAGGCCTAACCCATATGATAAAAGTTAGTTTAGCATGTTGAGTCCAGAATTCTTACTTGGTTTCTTATAGGTAATATTCCAGATCTTTTATTTACGAATTGACTTGATTCTCCTTCCACAACCTTCTTTGATTTGTAAGAAAATGTTTTCTCATCAGTATAAGATGGATTCTTTGCTATAATGTTTCCAACTGTGAAACAGTTTGGTTTCTTGCAGGACTGTGATTGATTACTACACTGACACGGTACTAGTTCGTATTGGCATGAACCTCAGGCACTACACTTTTTCTTTTTTCGGTCTTTCTGGATGGATTTGCAGTAGTTTATTACTTTGATAGATAAAAGAAAAGGGTATTTCTATTATGCGTGATGTTATTCCACTTTTCCACCTATATTATCAAATCAAAGCTGCGTCGTTCATGTTTCTTTAGTACCTGATATGATGGTATTTTTATTAAAGAGTTGGAACATCATAGTGCCTGTAAAACTCTAAAAACAAATATGAAATTGTTAGAAATTTTGTAATGGGAAATTTGATATCATTTGAGCAGGTTGGGCTAATGCTTGCTGGAATGGGAAGTTCATCCATGGATGTTTTCAGAATGGTACATAAAGATTTGTTTCCTTGATGCCTAATTATCTGTCCATAGAAATTAGTAATTACAATTTCGAATATTTTTAGCAATATCATAGTCGTCGTCATATATTCGAATCTAGAGTTTTGTGAAAGTGAATATAATCTTTTTGATGCGGCAGGCAAGTTCGAGATGGGAAAAGCGGCAAGCAAAAGTCTTGGTGAGTTCTCAAGTGATGACTGATGAATTCAAATGTGATTGAGTTACATTAATATTTCACATTTTCATTCTTGCTTTTTGAATTTCTCATTAAAAATTTGGCATCCTAACTAGACTATTTAGAAAAATAACTGGTAACCAAAGCATTAGATGCTGCATTCAATTGTTTAATCTAAAGCTCATGTTAAATTTCATGGCGTCCCTATTTGAACTTCCAGGAAAAGGCCAAGATGCAGATGATGAAACAGAGAGATTCCGATAAGAGCGGATTTACGAGTGCATTTTGGAGCAATATTTGGGGGTCACCAAAGAATTTCCAAAGTAGAGGTATTTGAATAGATCAAAAGAAACAAATTCTACATTCCAATCCATATATTTGCTCAAAACTCAGAAAGGAGAAAACAATAAAAGCTGCTGTTCTTCATGACAGAGGAAGAAGTCAAGGCGAGGGCTAAGAGAGCTGCTGCAGCAGCGAAAAGGTGGCGAGAGCACTCGAGAAAGGGAGCCGATAGACCTCCCGCATTCGAGCTTCCTGAGGCGATGTCGAAACAAGGAATGGAATAGCTATTAGCTAGGGAAAGAAATTAAGAGCAATTCTCATGCACAATCTCTGGTGTTGAGATGATCATTGACATTGCTTCTTCTTCTTCTTATTTATTATTATACCTTCACTTGTTCTGAATTCATTAAGTTCCTAGCCTGACCTCACATCTCTTCTCTTCTCATCTCATCTCATACATGTGTATCATAATTATCACACAAACAAACAAATTGATAAGGTGATGTTCAATCTGCTTTTCTTGGTCCCAAAGTTGGCAAGATTGTGGAGCCTTCCTTAAAGGACTACCTTCCATATCGGCTTCTGCTCGGTGCGTGCGACAGTCCTCAGGACTAGCTTTTGTACTGAGGATATCATTTTGGATTATTTATCGACTCTTTCTTTTGTATTTATCATTTGAGTTTTTTATTTATCTTTTATGCTAATAGAGACAATCAGAGAACGTGACGGTTTCATATTTTTTTAGTTAGTAGTCTGATTGTTTGGTCGGGTTGCTCTTGGGCCTTGTTGAGTTTGATATGGATGGTGATATCAGTAAATATTCTTAAAAGTAATTTAACAAATTTTTTTTTTTGATAATTCAAATATTCAGAATGATTTTTTATCCAGAGAGAAGACATTGATTTTACAATTCTAACTAATTCTCAACGTGAGCGGTCGTTCCCATCACACTCCATCAAGAATTTTTGACGCTCAAAATGTACTTCCTCGGATTAAGTGGATGAACAGTGTACTTACTGTTCATATGCAGACAGACGCGCACAATCACGGATTTAATCGGCACGGATAAGTACGAAATGCTATATAAAAGTTTGATATCCTGATCTCCTATCCGACTCGTGTGCAATGAGTTTTTCATCGTCCGATTAATCGCGATTGCACGATAAACAGAAAATGTATTAGTATTTTCTTTCTCGTGATTTCACCTGCCCACCACTCCAATTCATCAACGACCAATCGGATTCTGATCGAAATCCGACTGTGATTCGATCGACATGCCACTGGCGATCGCAATTCGATCAGAATTCGAACACAATCCTATCGGACTCTGGTGTCGACCGGATCGTGTTTTTGTGCGTACCATGTACGACGAAGGGAAATGCACAGTAACCACGTCTGACACCGCTCTTGAACTCGCTAGTGGGAAGCTGAATTCATCGATTGGAATCTGCGATGGTCCAACCGGTCTTCGCGGCGATCAATCAATCAAGATCGTTCCGATCGAATCCTCTAATGATCCGGACTGATGTCAACATGATCGCAGTCGGATTACGACCGACCGTCGACGAATTGAAGCGATTGATGGGTGAAATGCACGGCAGAGAAAATACTGTGTATTTTTTATTTACTGTGCAATCATGATTGATCAAATAACAAAGAAATTACAACGAACGAGTCGTACAGAAGAAGACGCTCAAGATATCAAATAATGTCAATTTTGAAGAGAAATCTCACAAAATGTTATCTTAATCAGTCCGATTTAATTGCTTCATTTTCTATTCGTAAAGTTTAAATTTAAATATTCAATGTGTTTGGTTTGCACGCAACGATGGATTTTTCACAATTAAGTGTCCGCGCGCAGAACAGCCCTTAATTAATTATTGTATTAATTTGGTTTAATTATTTTTGACGCGAGTTTACGACCATTAATCCTACTAATTAGCAAACGACTTTTATTAATACAACAAGTTAATGAGCGTCTATTTAAAATTAATTAACGCCATGGTCGAGTCAAAAAAGGTTAGCTGCCATATTTCTTTCAGATTAAGCAAACAACTACTTTTTAATACTAATTAGAAAATTGCTTTTTATTGAGCAATATCGCTATCCTTATAATTTAGTTTTATAGATAATTTAAATTTTTTTATATATATTTGAATGAAAATTTAAAAAAAAAATAATTGAATATTTTTATTATCGAATAAATATGGATATTAATTAATCTGCTTCCCATAATGGGAGCACACGGAACCTTAATTCTCTACTTAATTAATAATTATCTTTTTTAATTGGCACCAGCTACGGCCACGTTTATGGCCGCCCTCACACCGAATTTCTCGTTGACTTTAACTTTAAAAATCGTTAAAGTAGTTGACCGTGACAATCGATTACACATTAAAGTAAACTCCAACTTGTTCATGCCATCGCTTGCAAAACTTAAAAAAGATATATTCGATATTAATCAATAAATGTATATATAGAGCTGTGAAAGAGAAGAAAAAGTTGGAGTAATGCAACCGAATGGGCATTCCAATCTTTCCTTTCTTTCTAATAAAAGACGATTAGGTTCGCTTATATATTTTTCATCGTTGATTTCTCAATAATGATCAAAAAGAATAAATTATGAATAATTATATCCCTTGATTTATTGATTAAAAATGATGAAAAAATTTTTAGCTCAATGAAAATTTTAAATTCTATATCGAAAATAGATTCATCTCCATTCTAATAGTATCTGCAGCCATGGACGGAGCTAGTATGAGCCAGCATGGGATAAATTTTTTTAATAATAATTATTATTATTAAATTATTTTTTAAAAAATTATATTGTATGTTCTTCGATCAGAAAGATTTAGATGAGCACAACTTAAATATTAATTATTATTTTTTGTTTTATATCATTAAAAAATTAAAATAAGTTATAAATTATATTTATATTATAAATTTTATTTTGAAAAAAAAAAGAAATAACATGATATTATTATTAAGATTAATTAAATGAAATATAAATTAATATTTTTATTCATATAATAAGCAATTCTGTTACTATTATATATCAACGAGAGAAGTTAGCTCGAGCGCATTACTAATAACAATTTATTTCATATATGTAATATATATTTTAATCAAACATTTTTAAAAATTGAAAAACCTTGTTGATCTTTTAAAAAAAGTTAGTTATGTTAAAGAGAAATATAATATATCTATTAATTTATAAACTATTGACATTGACATTAATTTAGGAGAATATTTTTTACTATGAAAATTATGAAAGATAAATTATATAATTTAACGAGTAATGATAAGATGAATGATAATTTTATTATTTATGTAAAAAATATATATTTTTAATCGTTGATAATGAAATTATTATATCAAATTTCAAAATATGAGAACTCAAAAAAAAAAAAAATTATATTGTTCACTCTTCCACCATGTCTGCACCGTTCTAACTAACCAACGGGAGATCAATCTTTCCTTATCACTAGAACTTAAGAATAAATAATGAGATATTTATTAATTTATCTACATTTTGTTTCTTTCGGATATCCAAAGAGATGAAACAGATCGGATAAGATGAATTGAATGAGATGTCTGAAATTGAATAAGTTTAGAAAGTGCAAGCACGATCTGGGGAATTTTTATTATTATTATTATTATTATTATGTATTTAATAAGAAACAGACAAGGAAAAAAATATAGTTGAAATGATTTTTTACCTCCTATAATTTTAGGAATTTGAATTTGCAAATAAGCAAAGCAGAGTACTAGTGTTTAATGCTCTGTTTTTAAGATTCGTGTCCCATAGGTTTGTTTGTAAATCATCGGCTTTGTGGTAGAAGCTTAAAACTTTAATGACAGCTGACAAATCAAATCATATAATTTAATGCGAACAAAACAATTACTGCCACCAAATACAACAAAAATGGCACCATCCTTTCTATCATTTTCACAATAAAAGATAAAATTTCACCCTTGCTTTTATGATGCGGGGATGACATCGTGATTAAGATTTAAGACACGATAGATAATATTTATAGAAGTGGTATAAATTGATTCTGAACGAGGCTAAAGTTTTTTTCTGAATTCAGATGACTTCTGTATATTTTGGTCATCACGTCAAAATCTATAGGATCATTTATGATTTGCCTTTCTCATAATGGTCGCGTGACATATCAGTAGGGATCGTTAGATTGACGGTTTCGACCTTTTACAAGGGAATAGATTAATATGGACGGATAAAATTATTTCAATGAATAAAGATTCATCATTCATCGTCGGGTATTATAAACTTTTTTGAATTTATTTTTTTATCATACTAATTTTTAGTTGTAAAAAATATTCTTCTTGATTTATTTTTTTTCATCTAACTGTCAGATCGATAATGAAAAACATCTGAGATGAACGCATTACCTTTTGTCTCAAGGAATGAATAGAGACGATCCCCACAAGAGGATCAAGTGATTAATACGAATAGTAGAATTTTCTCAAAAAATAAGAGTTAATTCCTAAAGTTGTAAATTTTTTCAAGATATCAATTCTCCGGTCACATTAGTTCTTAGTTGGATAAAAATATCATTCATAATATATCTTTTTTTATCTAGCTATGAGAATTAAGGTCGAAAAATTTGGAAGCGCAATGTTTGATTGGTCAAAAGTTGCAAGTCGAACCCAACATATTAAAAGTGACAAAGAATATCAAAACGAAACAGAGGGAACATCCGGAACTATGACGACGGGAGGAAATACCGAATACGACTGAAATTGATTGAATATAATGAAAATTGAAATGTAATTGATTCTTTTTTATTTTAATAGGTTTTTTATTTAAGTCCAAGATGTTGAAATTTGAGATGTAATATATTTTTTATTGAGATAATGAAATATTTGATAGAGTTTTTATAAGTTCAATTGTATATTTTTTTTATTTTAATTATTTACATCATTCTTTAAATTTTTATTTATTTAATTAAGACGATGATTAACCGGACCGGACCCGAACCCGGATCAAACCCGGATCCGGACCGGAATCGACGGTTCTACAACCCAGATCGTAACCGACCACGAACGGACCGATTAATGGTCGATATTTTGTCAATCCGGACTCGACGGTTCTGACCCGAACCCGGATCGGATCCGGATCGTGGCCAGGTCTAATGAGATCAGTGATGAAAGATATCTGAAAAATGAATGTATCATTTTTTTTTTTTTATCTCAAAAAATACATAGAGATGATATATAGACAGTAGAATTATTAAGTAAGTATCAGAAACTAAAAGACTTTTTAAAATGTGTCCCAATCGATAAGGACAGTTAGGATTACGAATTTTACCCTTCTAACCTCAGGAACACAGACGGAGAGGATCTCTTTGTCATGCATGCACAACACCATTTGCTGATGCGCACTTCCTCTGCTTCATAACGACGCACATAAAATCGCCGGCCGACGAAACATTTTATATATATATATATATCAATATATATAATGTAAATTTGTTCTTATTCTATATATATATATATATATATATATATATAAGCCATGGCCGTCCCTGTTTCAATTCACACCGCTTCAATTTCTCGGTTGATGATGATGGAGGAGATGTCGATGGAAACTTGGGAGGTCAGTGAGGACGGCGTCTTTGTTGTGCCGGAGGAAGATGTCGCCGGAAAAGCTGGCAACTTCAAGGCGGCTCAGCCTCCGGCTAAGAGAAGGTGAGCCTTTTACTCTGGTTTGGGATCTCAGTGGATGTGCGGATCTCATTGACGCAATTTGTCGAGCAGCCGGCGGGCGGTCCAGAAGCGGGTGGTGTCGGTGTCGGTGCCGGTGGGCGACATGGAGGGATTCCGGCCGAAGAATGGAGCCGGCGGCGAGGTGTTCCCGCCGACGGATTCGTGGGCTTGGAGAAAGTACGGCCAGAAGCCCATTAAGGGATCTTCGTATCCAAGGTAAAGATTATCAGATAAAATATGAGAAATATATATATATGATTGAAAATAAAGGTGTAATATATATATGTTGCAGAGGTTATTACCGATGCAGCAGCTGTAAGGGCTGCCCAGCGAGGAAGCAGGTGGAGCGGAGCCGGCACGATCCCACCACGCTCGTCGTCACCTACTCCTTCGAGCACAACCACCCTTGGCCACTTCCTAAAAACGCTCGCCACCAACAGGCTCCGCCGCCGGCGGTGGCCGAGGAGTCGCTTCCGCCGCCGGAGAGGCGAACCAACCCAGCCGAGACCGAGCGGAGGGAGGAGGAGAAATGCCTGCCGGCGGTGGGGGAGGAAGATCCTCTGGGGTCCATGATGACGGCGTTTTCCGACAGCACGGAGTTCCGGTGGTTCCCCGACGTGACTTCCCCTTCCCCCACCTCGGCCGGATCCGTCGAGTTGCTGTATGGATCCGTCCTCTTCGGCGGCGGGGAGGCGGAGTTGGTGCCGGAGGAGAGGGAGACAGCAGCGGGTGCGGTTGCGGGAGAGGACGACGCGCTGTTCGCGGGGCTGGGCGAGCTGCCGGAGTACTCGGTCGTGCTCCGCCGAGGGATGGCGGCAGCGTCGTGGACGGGGACAATGGGGTGATAGATTCGTGACCGTTGATTTGGATCTTGGTTCATACACGTCTTTCTTTTTCTTTTCATTTTTTTTTTTTTGGTTTGACTGCATCAATAATGACTTCCATCTTCTATTATTTTTTCATTCATACAGAGAGGTATCAGCACATGAACAAATAAATAAAAAATAGTTTTGAGATTGGATATCAAGTGTTGTATTATAAAATAGGCTAATTGTTTCATTATGTTAAAATTTTCAAGTTAATCTTTCCGAATAGGATTAAAATATATATATATATATATATATATTATTAAAATTTAAACTTTCCAATGTTTTTACTTTACTTTTCCTTGTATTTATCATCCAAACAAAATAAATTGTGAAATTATAAAGAAAACGCTTAATCACACTTTTGGACTTTTATGTGTAAAACAATGTCAATTGAAGGTAAACGAGTTTTAGGATCAGTTCACGATTGAAATAAATATCTATTTAGTTGAATTCTTGATCTTCCCTATAGAAAAAGACCACTGTGTTATAATAAAATCCTTCACAATTTATCATTCTTCGTTGAATGAATCGATCGAAAGACGAGCATTATCATATTTTGCCAAGTTACTTTGATATTTAGCCATCTAGGGTTAAGTGGCACACGCGTCCTCCTATTGTTTTTAATTATTTACAAAGACACCCTTGTAAAATTTTACTGTATTAAGATGTGGAGTTCTTATTCAAAAAGAAATTATGTAGGTTTTGTTTTCACCAGCTATCCTTGCGCTACTTTTTGATATCAAATGTTTTTTTTTTTCCCAACGGTTTGATTAAATAAAAAAATATAACAAAATAAAACAAAAAGAGAGACAAGGAATAAGAAATGGCCCACCAAAAATCACCTAATTTTCTCAAGGTGGTTACGAGTATCAATCAAACAGTAGTTGCATTAAAACAAAAAGATAAAAAAAGAAAATTTAAAATAAAAAAGCAACACACGAGTACCCAAAACAAATCACTTGTGAAATAAACAGTAATAATCTACGTCACCAGGTCTCGTGTATGATTATCCGACACAAATAAGAGCATCCATTAATCCATTCCATTATAATATCCTCCGTCTCACTAAAAATCATAACATCCATTATCACATATTCATTATAACAATATATCTTTTTCATCCACATTCTTTTTAATATTAATATTGAATCTCACGATCCACTTAATTATTTTAAAATTATATCATATTAAATAAATATATTTTAAAATATTAAAATTATTATTATTAATAATAAATTTACTTTTAAAAATAATTAACTATTTTATTTAATTTTTAATAAATATAATTTAAAAAAATATGGGGGCTGGCCCACTCATATCCTCTTGAACGCTTCAATAAGATAACACCCCTCCATAATGGTGTTTAACACCAAGGGATATTATAACATCTTTCTATTAACAGCATTAAGAATCAGTAAAGGTCCTTATAAAAATGAATAACAGGGACGTTAAAGGGTCAACTCCAAAGAGGATAAGTGAAAACTAACCTTAGTTTATAGTTGTGAATGCTCAGTAACAGAGCAAAGACGACCCCATCCTCTGCAAGTTGAGATGTATAATTGTTAATCCCTGAAAAGGAATTCATCACGGAACAAGTATAAAATGCATCGGTAAATAGAAGCCATACTGTGGGCTGACGTTGCATCGCCATTATTTACCTTGAACAACAGCCAAATTTCTTCGGAGAAGAAGCATCCCCTGTGGCATTTATTCTGTCCCCATTACTTGGAATAGTTATATGATGCTCTTCATCACCTGCCTCAAACTGTTCTCTCGTTCGCAGTCTGATAAAGCTGGGTTAAGAATATACAATTCCAGAGCATCAGCAAAAGGCAGACATACTCTGAAAAAACAAACAATTGTAGCAGCTACAGACCTTTCTGAAGATCAGCCCAACAATCAGTAGGCTGAAATTTAGCAAATATGCTGTTCAAATATCAAAAAAAGAAACAACATTTTAATCTAAGCCATCAGTCAGAAAGAAGTCCCGATTGCATTCAGACATGAGTAATCTCCGTTGATGAATCGAAATGGGAAAGTTAATTAAGAATCTTAACTATACACAGATCAGGAGAAAACATCAAAACGGACTGTTTTCATGTTATACATAAAAAATGAAGCCTTTCTAGAACACAAGCAACAAGAACGACAAAAAAGTGAGGGAGGGGAATCTCCGGGCCAATGACACATGAGGGAGCGTGTTAACTAGCTTTTGCGTCTAACAATGTACAGAAGGAACAAAATGACACTGATATCCATAGAAAGAATGCCTCAGAGGGCTGAATATAAACTGGATAACAAAAAGATAAGGGAATCAGTAGTTCAACAAGGAATATTTTACACGCACAACAATCTTCCCTTTCTCAACCCCTAGCTTGGCTCCAGTTACCAACCAGTGGCCTGGAGTATCCTGTGGCCCCTTCAACATCTCTGTCATGTCCACAATCTTTGCGAGCTTGGGGTTATCTATCGGAGTGGAAGAAGATGTGTCCTCTACCTTCTGTACCTGACTAGTAGATGGACTGTGATCCCATACAGATCTCCTTATGGTACATCCAGGCACCCTAGAGAACAACAGTTTCAGGTGTAGGACACTCTTGGCACCAAAATCCCACACCCCAAGTTGAGCTCCTGTTACTATGTAAACCCCGGAGAGGTCACCAATGCTTGTTTCAGTACTCTCAATGGGTGTGGTGCTGACGTGGGCAAAATTTTTCCACTTAATGGGCTCAAACCAGCGACTGTCCTGCTCCTCAGGGCCTTGCCATTTCGGTGGGCCAATGGCAACATGCGAATCCCAATGAGGTAGGAGGATCTTTGGTAGGGCTGCAAAATGCTGCAAATGGATGGCTAACCGGTTTTGTTTGCTCCCTTCAAGACTTAGCCTAAAGCCAGTGACAGGTTTGCGACCAACAGATACCTGCATTAAGTTATGAAGTTCTTAGCTAGAGAATATATCGACAGAATAATAAACTTTTGTAGTTTTTGAGATGCCAAAACAGTAATGCATGTTGGGAATGAAAGGCACGCATATCTGCTGCATATAAAAATAAAACGAGTCTTGCTATATATAGCAGTAAAATGAAGACCTTGAAATAGCCACATTTTCTTTAGCTACAAGAATTTGATAAAATGCACTCATCAATCTTCCAATATGGCAAAGCAAAAGTAGCATGAAATATTGCTCTTGATTTACATATGTCATAGGAATAAAGATTGCTTTGGCATTTGAGCAAAATTACAGTTCAAGGAATAACTCTTCACCAGCAATTTCAAAGGCCTTTGATTTTTAACAAGATCAAAAAGTTCAAGCCCTTTGCAGTTAGTGGAGGATACCATTTTATCTAAACCTATGTCTTGTTGCCCTACAAGAACACTGCAGAAAATAAATGGGAAAAGTCACTAGGGATCTGGTTATACAAGCCATCTCCCTTTGCTACCAAAGCAAATACTTTCCTTTGTCCAAAATTCCATTAATAACAACAAAGAATGATTCAGCATGCAGCCATCAGATCAACAAGGTTTGGCAATTATCTACTGTAAAACCCATAAAAGAGGTAGGGAATATAATCGTTGTAGTACAATAAGTTTGTCTCAAACATGGCCGACTAGATTCCTATTTACCTGTTCTGTGCTAATATAAAGCCTAGGGCCCATTAAACTAAACTGAAGAGAAGGACACACGGGCTCCTTTCTCTGGTGTCCAGGAATATTAACTGGTGCAGGAGCCCAAACTCTTTGTACCTGGAACTCCAAGAAATATTGTAGTTCTTCTATAGGTGGTTTATCTGCAGACAAAATTATAAATACAAATGTAAGAAAACAATCTGTAGAATGTCATGCAAAGCTAAATAGGCACAAGTTAGATTTTTGGCATAAGCAAACTAAAAGTCAGCATTGCTACAGATTCATTATTATATGGTTACTGAAATAATGAAATGTAACAGTAAAAATTAATGTTATGCTTGTTGCTCCTCACATTAGAGATTTTCATCCTCTCTTTTTCACACAGAGGTTTAAATGATCAAATAAAACACTCCAATTAAAGATTGCGAGGATAAGTTCCAGAAGGCGAGAGAAATCAAGTAGGAAATATTACAACACTTGCACAAACAGGTACTGACTAATGCAAATAATATGTAGGCAAGGTCCAAATTACAACAGAACATGAGACAGTTTCCCATTAATCAATAAAAACAAAGGTCCCCAGAAGACACTAGCACTATGTGTACTAACCTGACACTAAGAGGGGAAGTTCAACAACATCAAAAAGCTCAAATCATTCCCTTCTTGGGACACTAATGTTCGCATGCCATCAAATATAAACCAAAACTAAACTTCCGGTCTATGAAACGGCACTTGCTCCATATAGTGACATGAATTGAAGACTAATGCAATATAAAATTTCTAATTCCTTGTAATCAAATAAAAGACAATTCAGTATAATAAAGAAGAACAAGAGATTAACCAGGACATACAGTCTAAATATAGGTCAACAGCACGAACTAGATTCTGAGCTCCAGGTAATCCCGTCAAAAGAGAAACGATGGGGAGAAAGGTCATATTGATAACATCAGGTGCTGAAGAAATGGTGCTCACCCACTCAGCATGATTTTGAACAAGATCATCACCACCTCTCCTCCGAAAGATAACAGTAATATCCTGCATATAAGAAAACATTGTTTGGATAATATAAAGAATAAAATATCGGCCAATGGGCAAAACAAAAAACAAAAAAATTACTATTTCCTCATGATTTTTCAAATTTCTATACATCAACATTAATGAACATAATAACGTTGAATAGATGTGATGCCAGAATTTTCCAATTAAACCAAACATAGTGATTACAAAGCATTTAGGTTACTTCTCATAAAAGGGTAGCCCGGTGCACGAAGCTTCCGTCATGCAAAGTTCCAGGAAAGGATCTATTGTACACAACCTTACCCTACTTTGCAAGAGGCTATTTTCAAAACTCGAATCCGTAACCTCTAGGTCACAAGGCAGCAACTTTACCATTGCGCCAAGGCTCCCCTTTCATTTAGGTTACTTCTCATGAAAGGAGTAAATTCTCGACAATATAGTAGTCATTCTAGAAAGATTCATTCACTACACAAAATACGCATACTTGCAACTGTTTACAAAACAGCCTGTGCAGTCACATATTTCATTAAACTTTCATTGGTTCACTTGTACCAATCTGATTTATTAATTCAAACCCAAGTAATATAGGATCAAGTTGATTCCTTACCGAATAATCCTTTTGTATATATAATATTTGTATAATTTTAACATGATGATAGTACAACAATAACCAAGTCTTATCCCAATAGGTGGGATCGACTATATGGATCCTCCTACATCATTGGGCTTTATCCCTTACTATATCATCATCTATATTTAAATAAATTTTATTTTGTTTTATCATTGTTAACTAAGTCTTCTTAAGTTTTTCTATTTCTCATTTGATTTGCATATTTGTAATAGTTTCTTCACATTGCCTAACTGGAGCATTTACCGATCGCTAAGTACATATTCGTACTATTTTAAATGTGTCTTCCGGAGTTTTTTCTCAATAAATGCAATTCCAACTTTAAAATGATGAGAATACCAAAATATCTCCTTAATGAGCATCATGAATGATACCACCAAATTCAAAAAGGGATGAAGAATGGTGATAAGGCGAGGGCTAGTACTAACAACTCTATCAAGGGCAAAAGAACGACGACAAGCTAATGTGTATTGCTAGCAATCACAGCAAGGGTTGAAGGACAAAAAGGATTCACTTGATGATGGATATGTAACGACAAGAATAATATTAGAAAAGGTTAAAGAACAACGACATGCAATGAATTTGGCGATGGATGACAACTAACAACGACAACCGAAGGTGTTTCAAATAGGAAAGAAAATACTTATGAACTAAGGCATTGCATTAAGGTATTGATAAAAGACAGATATACCCTCACAACATATCAAGTTAAATTACATGATCATATGGGTATCTCTAGACTAGACTAGTCCTCTAGAAATTGCCTGGTTTCATTGAACTACCTGTCTTATGGGCATTCAATCCGATTTTTGTGTCATTTTTGGTTTGGGAATATGCTCGAACAGGTCATGTCCCTGGTCCCAAAAGTTTTTGATCTAACAGGTTGAATTGAGTCAGTTCTACTATAATACGAGGAGCAACTAAGGAGGAAGATTATACTCTAGAAAGAAAAAAAAAATCTCCTTTTGAGATCTTATCAACTTCCATCTTTCTTTAAGCATGGTCATATTATTATTGAACAATATATTAGTAACGCTTTTGAAGTTCAGTCCAAAGCAATGTGCCAAGTTTCTCAATTGCAGTGCTATTATTGCATCTTCATTATCTTTGTCAAGTGTCTAGATAATCTTATTTTTTATATTTCATTTAACCTGGAAAGTGGATATATTTCTCAGCTTATGAGAAGTGTAAAAGTTAATAATTATGTATGAATTTCAGTATGCATGGATTTAGTCACACACGATGTGTTAGTCTATAGGTGTTCCAATATGTGTAATGGTACTTTTTCCAAAAAAAAAATATAATAATAATAATCCTACTGATCTCAACTTCAAACATGCAAATAGAATCACTTCAAAATATCACATATACTCATCAAATAGTGGTTGATGGATAAAATATTTGGCTATTTTCAGCTAATTTTCATTAGTTCTTAGGCTATGACATACATCAATTTGTGGGAATAGTTTAGAGGATGCACATAAAGGCAAACATGCTTCCTGAGGAATGCAACTCTAGATAATATGATATGTGATTGCCAAAAAAAAAAAAAAAAAAAAAAAAAAAAAAAAAAAAAAAACACACTTGATTTGAAAGGAACGCATTCAATAGCATGACAGCAGCATGTATCACATACCATATGATATGCACTTAAAGGTTGCAAGGCTACTGACCTTGTCTTTGGAGGTCAAGGGAGTATTAAATGATTGATTCTGTGAATTCAAGAACCTTTGGTTCCCAATTTCTTTAACATAGTTCTTAATTTCTGACTCTGATAACTGAGATGAATTGTGCTGCTTAATATATACTTCATCTTTTCCACCAATTGTAACCGATGTGATTATATGGGTGCCAAAGTTCTCAATAAAGCTGAAGAAGATATGAAAAACCTGATGGTTAGAAAATCAGTAAAATAATAATAATTATTGCAGAAGAATATGACTTTCCCCAATGATAAGCAAAATAAGAATAACAGAAGTTCTGGTCAGAACATGTGACTTTCATCGCTGATAAGAAAACAAACTAAGCACTTCATAAAATGAAAAAAAAAACATTTTTCAAAAGAAAGAACCATGATTAAAATACCTCAACACGATGACAACAAAACTATTACCTACTAACCTAGCCAACATTGGTGGGTCCCAATTGCAAGGAATAGCATTCTTAATATCTTCTCGGAGAACCAATTCATCACTTATAAGTTTAGCTTTGTATAAAGGGATGTAAAAACCATCCATTGCAAGAGCTTTGGTTGTTACAGCATCAACTTTCCAAGATCCAGTGAAACTGAACATCGAGTTGAAGCTGCCAAGAGGAATTGTTCCAGGCAAACCCGACTTCCTGTTGAAATACTCAGCCATCTGGAGAGATTGTAGAACTAGTATGAGAATAGAACAAGGATACACAAAGAAAGCTTGATCGCTAGCCAAACACTGCAATGGATGTTTAAAGATAAAGATAATGCTACAGCTTAATTTTGTACCTGACAAATATGCAAAGCCATTAGCCAATAAACTTTTAAAACATTTCCCCCTAAGTATGCCAACATAAACCGAATTGCAATATTTTTCAAAATCCAAGTCACAAGAATAGTCATATATATAATATAGTTCAAGTTACATTGCTGTCTGAGAAGATATCAGATTTTACTTCAATGGAGATGTGCACATGCATGAGCCATACAAGGTTTCCACTCCTCTCTGGCTATATTACTGTTGAATCGCAAGAAAAGATTCATTATGGCACATATTGCAATGCACAAAATTGAGAATTGTTATGCATTTGTATGCCTTATATTACTAATGTCAAATGTAGGCCATTCAAGAGGTGGTTGAAACCTAATTCTGATGGTTTCTGGTGACTCTTGATGAATGAAAGGGGTGTTCTGGATATATATTCCACAACCATAATGCTTATCCTATCTTTGTTGGATGCAGGTTTTTCAAAGGAAGGTAATATTATTGATGAAGCTTTGGGACTTGGCTATGAGGTGAAATGCAAAAATTATTGTTCCTCATTTTCTGCTTCATTGACAAGCACATTTTAAATGGCTGCCACTGTATTACCAGAACAGTGGTAGCAACATGAGCTGCAATCATTTTTGTCTACTACCAGAACAGTGGTAGCAACATGAGCTGCAATCATTTTTGTCTACTCAAATGTGATACATGTGTCTGACTTTAATCTGTGAGGCTCTTTCTAACTGTTTATACAAGACCATGTTTTTTTTATACCTGAAGGGCTGTGACTATAATCTCTTCTACCATTGTGACCTAACTTAAGTGAAATTCATACTACTACCATAAAAAAATGATCAATTGAGGGGAAAATATATTTTCCATATCCAAACCACCTAATTTCCTTTCCTTCTGCAAGTGTTTGCAGATGCACCATCCCGCTTAAACCACTATCAATGCCATTGTACAGTATAAAAGTTAGAAAGAACTAAGTTCCAGTGATGAAAATGCAAAATCTACTGCTCAAAAATATAAAATTACAATACCACCTTCAAATGGAACAAGTGTCATCAAACCCCATGCAGTCAAATTCTCCTTAGCACTCCATATAAAATTTATGTAGGATAACTAGGTAATGTTAACTTTCCTGTTTTCCTTCTTCAAACTCTAGCTTAATATTTGACATATGAGGTATTTATCTCAAAACAAAATTCAATCCTACATACAATATCAAATAACAGTTATACTGCATGATAGAGGTGTCAGAAGACATCAGTGTGCATCTTGAGATCTTCTTTTGTGTGCATCCGGTTCAATGCTCCATGAGGTGGACATGCATCCTCAGAACTAAGATATATTAATGAAAGCATTTTGCACTACTTGTGAAGTTAAGATATGATATCCATTCTTAAAAGTTATAAATAATAAATTTATTATATTATAAAACAAATGGAATCGGGCAATTGTTTCCTCCGAAAAAGAGACAAAAAAAAAGCTACAAATATCTCGACATTTGATGTGATAAATAAACAGTCATAAAAATGAATAAGATTGGAATTAAAAGCCTAGATACATTCTCCAACATCTGATCTATGAAAACCGTAAAGAGATTTCCCAAGACCTGAGTTCAAGAGCAACACAGAAGATACAGCAAATTGCAGTATTCAACAACCCATAAGGCAGAACCCACTTGCCTGTTGAAAAGTACAGACGCCGGAGGGCTCTCGCCGGTCGCTCTCCCTCGTGATCGTAATGTCCAAAGGCACATCAGGGAGAACGATCTCGCCCCCGGCGCTGTCGCCGTCGGCGATGACCAAACTCCTCCTGCTGGTCTCGTCGAGCACGACGAGGCGGGACCCGGGGGCACCCTTGCAGTAGAGCAGCCGCGCATCTGAGGTGACGTCGAACCCCCGTCCAAGCGCCTGCACCGCGTTCGTCAGCGTCGCGATCAGAGCTTCCGAGCCGCCCGCAGCGGCCGACGCCGGCCTCGCCCTATCCATGCGCGAAACCCCACCCAGAAGCAGCGTCGATACTCAAACGCATCAGCCAGGGGTTCGATCTCATCTCATCTCATCTTTCCCCGTCCCCGTCGCGCCTCCTCGCGGATCCTAGCCCCAAACCGACGAGCTTCCTTCCTCCAGCAGAAAGGGATCGAGAGTGGTCGCCGATGGAGATCAGATTGGGGGCGAGGAGGCGATGCGGTAGAGGTAGAGGGAGGAAGGGTTTGTTTGGCTTGGAGTGCAGGAGCGGTGAGGGCCGAGGAAGGTGGACTTCTTGACCGCCCCAGCATCGATAGAAAAAAATAACGCGCTTTTGTTTTTCCCTTCTTTTTATTTTTTTTAATTTCCCTCTGAAGAGAACAGAGTTGACCGGAAATTACAAGCCACGAATGTCCAACTTCTCCAATCTCATCACGCCCTCGCTTTTCAAAATTTTTTTTTTTATTTCTTTTTTAATAACGCAGTTGTCTAGATCAAACATGGGCGGCGATTGAACCAACGAAATGATTTCTGTTATCTTATTTCCTACGGCAATTTACGCTGGTAAATTAATCAAATTATATATATATATATATATATATATATCAATTATTTTAAAAACATAAACTTTAAAAAATATTTTGATAACTACTGATGACTTCAAATTGATATTTTATAAAAACATATAGATTTCATGACACTTCAAGAAAGTGTAATATTTGAAATAATTTTGATTTTTGATCGGAGCTTTTTATGTACATCAATGAATTTTGAATGAAACTCCTTAATGAATATGAAAATTTTTAAATGTGATTATTTATATTTGAACTAGACTATTATGGGTTCCACCTAATAAAAAAATATAGATATCTAAATAAATTTCGATTCAAAAAAATTTGTACTTCGTTTTGATACTCGAGTTAAAAGTTATGATCTCTGAAAATAGACAATCGATATATATCATTATTGTTGTTGTGCTGATTTTTTATCATCATCACCGTAGTGTTGGTTTATAAAAATCAACATCACTGTAATATTGATTTCGAAAAATCACCACGACAATGATGGTGAATGTCAATTATCTGCTTCCAAATTAAATGTCGTAACTTTTGATTCGGGTATTAGAACGAATAACAATTTTTTTAATTAAATCTCATTTAGAGATATACATTTGTTATTATGTAAAACTCATGACAACCTAATTTCAAACTTAAAAAAATATCATTTAAAGTTTTTTCAAATCCATTAATGGATTTTGATTAAAACTCATTGATGAAGCTAGAGAACTCTTATCAAATTCATTCATAGTGCTATAGATTTTTGAATTGTCATAAAGTCTATATGCATCCAAAATATATTAATTTGAAGTCATCCACAGCAACGATAAAAAAGGTTTTTGAAACTTATGACTTACAATTTACACATATATATACAACTTTGAAAATCTTTTGATGACTACTATTGATGAATTTGAACTAATGTTTTTGAGCATATATATAGACTCTAGGTTACATCATAAACATATAACATTTTGAATGAGTCCGATTATAACTCTCTAAGTCTATAAATGAATTTTAACTGAAACTCCTTGATTGATCTAAAAAAATTTAAATGTTATTTTTTATGTTTGAACTGGGATATTATGAATTTCACCCAGTAAAAAATATAGATATCTGAATGAGCTTCAATTTAAAAAAATTACACATCCTTCTGATATTCGAATCAAAAGTTATAGCCTCTAGAAGCAAACAATCGATACACAAACACTGTCGTGGTGTTGATTTTTTCGAAATCAATATTACGATAATGCTAATTTTTAGAAATCAACACTACAATAGTGTTGATTTTTATAAAACTAGCACCATCGAAGCCTATAACTTTTGACTCATATATTAGAACGAAACACAATTTTTGTTTGTAATTAAAGTTTATTTAGAAATCTACATTTATTGTTAGATAGAACTCATAACAACCTAGTTTCAAACATAAAAAAATCATTTAAAATATTCTCGAATCCATCAAGGGGGTTTTGATCAAAATTCATTGATAGATCTAGAAAACTATGATCATACTCATTCCAAGTGCTAAAGGTCTTTGAAGTATCCTAGAGTCCATATGTGCCCAAAAATATTAACTCGAAGTCATTTACAATATCGATAAGAAGGTTTTCATAGTGTATAACTTTAAAACAATTGACAGATACACATAAACTTTGAAAACCTTTTGATCATTGCTATTAATAACTTTGAGATTATATTTTCGGGCACATATTAACTCTAGGATACTTCAAAAACTGGTAACACTTGAAACGAATCCGATCAAAGTTCTCTAGGTATGTCAATAAATTTTGATCGAAATCCTCAATGGATATGAAAATACTTTAAATGCTATTTTTTTTAAGATTTGAAATGGGCTACTATAGGTTCCATCCAATAAAAAATATAGATTTATGAATGAACTTTGATTTAAAAAAATTTGTATCTCGTTCTGATATCTGAATCAAAAGTTATGATTTTCGAAAAGCAATAAATCAGTATACATCTTCATCGTCGTGGTGTTATTTTTTTTAAACCAGCACTACGAAGGTGTTATTTTTTTACCGTCAACACCATTATGGTGTTGATTTTGAAAAATCAGTACTATGACAGTGTTAGCGTGTGTTAATTGTCTATTTTCAATCGTCACCACTTTTGACTTAGGTATCAAAACGAGATGTATTTTGTTTTAAATTAATGTTCATTCACAAATCTATATTTTTACTAGGTGAAATCTATAATAACCCAATGCAAGCCTGAAAAATAAATATTTAAAGTCTCTTCGGATTCATCAAGTAGTTTCAGTCAAAACTCATTGTTGAATCTACAAAGTTCCGATCGGAATCATTCCAAATGTTGTAGGTTTATGAAGTGCTTTAGAATTCATATGCGTTCAAAAATATCAACTTAGAGTTATTAACAATAGTGATTAAAAATTTTTAAAGTACTATCACGGTGTCGATAAATTAAATTGTAATACTAATTTTAAAAAAATCAATATTACAATAATTGTACATGTCCTTAAAAAAGAGAGAATTATAATTTAATTTAAAGGGGAAAAGAAAAAAATTATTGCATGCAAAAGAAGATGAGAAAGAGAAGAAAAAAATCAACTTGTAATACATGAATTAGGGTGTGACTCTTGAGAATTTGATTACTTTAGCTGTGTTTTTTTGATAAATTATCATATTTTTTTAAATTGATATCATAGAAATTTTACATCGTCGTCAAAATAAATAAAAATATTTATCTATAAATACATTGCAGAAGGATATTGAATGAAAGATGCCTTAAAAAAAAAAATTAGTATGGTGCGTAGCGTAGCCGTGAGGTCGATTAAATCAAATTTTCGATTCTCGATTTAATCGTTTAATTGATCGTCGATCAGTGCGATGGTAAAACTCGTCTCTTCGCTCTAATTGACCAGAAGATTCGAAATATCTGGAAAGTGGTGACGTCAGATAGTTGGTCTCGGTCACATTGCGGGGATTGATAAATTAAACGTGACGGCAGAAGAATCCACACGATGTGTAACCGCTCTATTGGTCCAACGATGCGTTTCGTCAGTGGGAATAATTCAACTCGAATCAAATAAAAAATATACAAACAATTGTCAATTGCATTTAACCTAAGATTTTATTATATGAAAGAAATCTAAAAAAAACACTAAGATTATAACACCTATTGATAGGACCGTAAACGAATCAAGTATTCATAAATAAATTTAGTATTCGACTCGATAAGAATTCATTTACGTTCGTTTAATATGCATCAAAGTCAATTGATAACAAATTTGAAGAGTTTAATAAATTAAATAAATAAGCTTAAATACATATGTATTCGACTTGTTAATATTTGTGAACAATGTTCATGAACAGTATTCAGGAACAGTATTTGTGAACCGTGTTCATGAACATTAACAAATCAATTTTTGATTAGACTCTTTTAAAAATTATTTTTAAATTTATTTATACTCATTTATAAAACAGAATTAAATTAGTAAATTTTTAAATAAATAAATAAATTTGACTTAAGAGCTTGATAATGTTTAAATAAGTCAAATTTAAACAAATTTAATTCAAGTTTGATTAGTTTGAAGCTTGATACCTATTAAACAAGCCAAGCTCAATTCAAACTCAAGAAAAAAAAAACAAATCAAACTTGAACAGGTTTTTAAATAGCTTGGTTAATTTTAGATTTGGCTCGGCTTGACTTACTTATTTTATCAAATAAATTTGAACATTATAAAATTTGATTTAGCTGGACTCGTTTATATTTTAATTATTATTAAAAAAAGTAGACAATAAATATAAAGAGGAGAGAATTTGATAGAATCTCCATTATATGCATATTCAAGGAAATTTTAATTGAATTAACAAATCTGAATAGTTTATATTCGAGGGAATATGTCTCTTATAAATAAAAAATAATAACACGACAAAGAGTGTGACTATGTCACCTTGTATTTAGTTTCTACGGGGATGACGCGATGGTAAGACAGAGTGATCGCTTTGGAAACGGGCTAAGATCGATTCCGGATGAGGGAATTAAAATCCCTCCTGATGTCAGATGCCCCCTCCTCTGTCTTGTCACTGTGTCCAGGGACATAGTCCCCCTCGCGATTTACCTTCCTCTCGCCGTAACTCTGGGACGGATAACAAAGGACCGTTAGTTGGACAGATTTCCAATTTTGAATATGTCATCTTGTATTTTAGACAGTAAAACCTTTTTTTTTTAAGTAAAAAAAAAAAAGCCGACAAATAGGACCGAACCAGCTTTAATCCGCAATACCTAAAGCGGATCAAGTTAGCGTGTCCGCTGTCGAGACGAGATCACTTCTTCCACAAACACCGTACACAAATCTCGATCGCTCACTCTGTTGCCACGTTTGAACTTTCTCCACATAAAACACTATTTCGACCGGCTCGGGAAATACCCAACGTTTACTCGTGCCACAGTTGGGAGAAACGACAAGGGAGGCCCATCTAAAGGATATTCCACGGGTAAGTTGAATGATAATTTGCCGCACGCGCTCGGGATATAATCGAGGCGAGTAGCTCTTCCCACTGAAAATCGATACCGCCCTGTGAGGCAATAACATGCGGATCCAAGTGGGAACCACTGATGATCATAAGGTGGGGTTGTTTTTGGGTAATTGAAGGCAGTGCACTGAATTTTGATCATTAAATTGGACAGTTATGGTTCGGCTCCTTGCTTCACGTTTCTGACCTTAACCTTCACCCAAATGGCTTCGCGGCGGCGAGGAGTACTCCTGTGCGTCTCTTTTATACTCCTCGTCGGCGCCTCTTCCTTCCGCTACGAAGAAGCCATGGGAGGCTCGATCCTTCTCTCCGGTGGATGGGAAAGGGAGGTTGATGAGCGGTTCGAGTATCCGCGGGACGGGTTGAGCTGCCCCTCCCCGGACCCCTCTCTGTATAACTTGCCGGTGATCGGGATCGTCAGCCACCCTGGCGATGGAGCCTCGGGTAGATTGAGCAACGCCTCCGGCGATTCCAACATTCCAGCCTCTTACGTCAAGTTCGTCGAGTCAGCGGGTGCCCGCGTCATCCCTCTTATCTACAACGAGCCTGAGGAGACACTTATTGAGGTAGGCGATTCTCTCCCTTTTCCCATGTTAAGAACAGTTTTGAAGGTTAAGTGGCTGTTTACATTTTTTTTTTCGGCTGCAGAAGCTGAATTTGGTCAATGGCGTTCTGTTCCCTGGAGGATGGGCCAAGACAGGACTGTACTATGAAAGGATTAAAAGGGTTTTCCAGGTATGCTTTCTAATCTTTAGTCAGGAAGGAGAGGGGTGGGATTTACGGTTCTCTGTTTGGCTATTACCTAATACTTGCTTGATAGAAGCATAAGGGACCAGTTATGTTACTCATTTCAATCGTAGTTTAATGCTTATACATTCACTCAAGCACTCCACAGTTTTGTGTAGATGCAGCAAGTCACAGACTTGCACAAATGAATTGATCCGTCATTCTTTAATATACTGTCTAATTTGTTGACAGATAGCTCTGGAGAGAAATGATGCCGGTAAACATTTTCCCGTGTTTGCCATTTGTTTAGGGTTTGAACTCCTAACCATGATTATCAGCAAGGTGAAATGTTAAATCTCTTTGCATTTGGCCATCCATATATTGATAATGTGCCTATTTTTCTATTGTGCAATACTAGATTTAGATGTTTAAATGTGTTTTTCTGGTTAATCAGTTTGGGAGTTTGTTATGTTGCTATAGTGCTTATAGCATGCAGGCCATTCCCCTATTTTGTTGTCTCATCCATTGTAAATTGGAGAATATGAAATCATCCCTCTCTGCAGACTATTCATTATAATATTTTGTCTCTTACATCAAGGCCATTCCTCTATTACAGTTTTATGCACGACAAACTCACATCAGGGTTGAAGTTGTTTCACTGAAAGATTAGCAATGCTATCAAATAATTCTTCTGTTTTTTGTTTTCTTGGTTACCATGTATTAATAGCTAATGATGATTTTTCTGCCTTCAGACAGTAATAGTGGTCATTTTCAGATTGGACTTATGGATACATTGTAGATATTTCAAATGTTTGTGCAAAAGTGTCTTTCTTGATTAATCTTAGGTACATTGTTCACACCTTTTTATTTGCTCAGGTCTCATTAGCTCTTGCAGTTTGCTTAATTTATTCCTAGTCCAGTTGACTAGTTTCATTAGTTTATCCATTTGATTTCATTTACAGTAAAAGAGTCTTTCTTTAGAGTTGATTCACGTCGAAAATATCACAACTTTAATATGTATGTCATGTTCGTATGCATCCTTGCCCATTACTTGTCCAATGCACCAGTTATATGAATTAATTTATTGATTTTACCTTTCTATCTTTTGATAGTTTGATTATGTCACATCAGTAGAATAATTTTGCCTTTAGAACCTTTATTTAGCATCAGTATCACATAAATTGGGCCCTAGTCTTGCCTGATAACACAATTCTTCTCAATTTCTGTCTTAGCAAATCTCCTTTGCTAGTGAAGTGCCTTTTTGCTATATGATGAAATACAGTTTGGGTGATGACCTAGAGAAACCATTCTTACAGGTTATCCACCATGCCATCCTTGTGCCTCAAGCTGAAGCAAACAATCCATTTGAAACATTGTCTACCATGAGTCAGTGTTTACCATCTCATTGCCAGACTGAAAATTATATAACCACATTTATCCTTTAGAAACTGTTACTTTGGAGTGCAATGATATGCTAAAGTGAAGAATTTGACAAAGATGAGCCAAAGTATGTGTTTGACTATTTTGCATCTCGTGTTTATGGGAAAGAGTCTCATGACTCTTAAGTTTGGGGCTATGATACATGTAGATATGCCTATTGGGAGAAATTTTATTTATAATGTAACAACCAATTAAGTTTGATTTTAGTTTGTACACTAATTTGAATTATAAGCATTCTTGCACTTTCTATGAGCACTGCAGGACCGTGATATATTAGAGAGGTTTCATGGAGAGAATCAAGCATCTTCTCTTTATTTCCAAGATTATTCAGATGTTCAAAGATCTGTATTTGAGCGGTACGTGCAATCATTTCTTATTTCATACTATGTTGATTGCATGATGAATAGAAAAATAGATGACTTATAAATTTAGTGTGCATATATTGTTGGAGATGAAATTTGTTTGTGCTTCTTTTCCCCTCTCCTTTTATGCTATGTTATTCTTTCTTTGGTTGAGAAAGTGCTTTCATGAACCTTGTGTGGTACACCTCTTCCTTATATGTTGTACTTGTGCTATTTTCTACAGTAATTATGCTTCTTTTAATTTATTGAAGAGACATAATGATAGTTCATTATATAATGATTATCATGATTGTGCAAAATATCTGTGTAAGTGATTTTCCGCAATTGAACATTTGGTTTTTCCTGTCTTGGATCATTTATGAAGAAATGATCAGGATCTTAGTATCATATCAATCACAAGTTTATGTTGTACTTGTGCTATTTTCTACAGTAATTACGCTTCTTTTAATTTATTGAAGAGACATAATGATAGTTCATTATATAATGATTATCATGATTGTGCAAAATATCTGTAAGTGATTTTCCGCAATTGAACATTTGGGCTTTCCTGTCTTGGATCATTTGTGAAGAAATGATCAGGACCTTAGTATCATATCAATCACAAGTTCATCACAAAATCTTTGAATTCTGGTGAAAGTGCCACGTGTTGACATATCAACTTTATTATCTGAGACCTGGAAAGATTTGTGAGATTACAAGCAGGTGCTAGTCAACTGATTATTTATAATATTTAAACAAGCTTCATTAATAGGATCTCTGACTTTAAACTGTTTTCTTGTTTGGCGTTATGCAAATTTTTCATCACCATTCTTAATTCTGAAGGTAGAATCCTACCAATATATATTCATGAGATTCAATGAATCAGTAAACTGGTGTATAGAAATATGCAATGGAGCTTGCCTCAACAGAGTAGATGAGGACTATAACCGTGATTGCTATCTGTATTCTGCAGATTCCCTAATGAATTACTGAGGAAATTGAGTACAGAGTGCCTTGCCATGCAAAATCATAAAGTATGTTCATTTGAACCATATGGTCTTTATTCTTTTATCTAAGGATTGTTATATTCTTTTAAATTCAGTTGCAACCTAGATTGTTCTTGTATTTTTAGGATCTTGGAAAAAAGGTATTCTTATATAGTCTGATTTTATCCTATTTGAAACGATCAGACTCATTATTCTGTTTCATGAACTTTCTTTATACCAATTTTATTTATGTGTATGGATAATCTCACTGCATGTTGCTTTTTGGGGTAGCCATTAAATGTAAATTATAGGTTCATCACTCCATTTTGCAGCCTAACATTTCTTATCTGTGTTTAATTATTGTGATATCTGGCAGTTTGGTATATCGCCTAAAAAATTTCAAGGTAATGCTGCTCTCTCAAGCTTTTTCCAAATTCTGACAACATCAGAGGATGAGAATGGTAAGGTACTACAAGGTGTCATATATTTCTGTTGGAAGAATATTCTACTGTGCCCATACATATTGATATCATGTCATTAATAATGAATTTTTGCCACTTTTATTTTTTCCAAGTGTAGGTTTATGTTTCAACCGTTCAAGCTTATGATTATCCTGTGACTGGCTTTCAGTGGCATCCGGAGGTAATTGTAATCACCATGACAATTTTCTCTAATTAAACAGTTTTTATCCCATTCTATAGCATCCCCTCTTTTAACATTTTAGAATCAAAGGTTCTGCTTATGAATTATTCTAATTTAATCTTTGATATTTTAGTAGTGAATTTTCATATGGTATTCTTTCCTTCATTAACACACCAACAAGTTTATAGGTTATAGATCATTTTTTATCTGAGTATGAGAATTTCCAATCAAATATTGGTTTTCACCATTATCCATCTACAGGCTACAGATCAGAAATTAGTTAACAGATTACGAGTTTGATGAAGGACTAACTAAACCTCTGGATTACTGCAGAAAAATGCTTTTGAGTGGGGATTATCAATGATTCCCCATAGTGAGGATGCAGTGCGTGTAACTCAACATGTTGCCAACTATTTTATCAGGTTTTGATCGGTTCTCCACTGTTTCACTCCTAATATTCTCCTGTTTTTGATCGATTTGCTGACCGGATCAAGTGTTCTAAAAGTAGATGTGCCTATAGTCGTTAAGAACTTTAACTTCTACAATGCTTTGATACTCGTTCCCATTCGGACTTCTCAGATTGATGTTTCCATTCTGCTCAATGCGTTAGCTAGCGCTCGTTTTGATGGTTGTGGTATATCTTTTGTAGTGAGGCGAGGAAATCGTCAAATAGACCTCCTGCAGATAAAGTCCTGGACAATCTCATATACAACTATAGCCCCACTTATTGCGGGAGAGCAGGGTAACTTAACATATGGCGATTTTCTCTCGCTCATATTATGTTCTCTTTTTCACTCCCTAACATAGCGTATCTCGCATTGCAGGAGAGGATACGATGAAGTCTACATCTTCAACTTTCTTCATTCGAGCATGTAAGCCATTTTCTTTGTTAGCAAATCCTGCGTCCTACTGTAGGATATCATGAAACACTGCAGTTGTATCTAAGTTTGCCTCATCTTCCTGCTCTTGTTATGTGAGAAGCGAGAAGATAGATCAGCTTGTTATGTATAACTGAACTACAAGCTTCCAATGATCTGGTAAATAAATTGTGAATGTTTATTATTAAAAAGAAGGGTTAAATTTGAACTTGGTAATTGAATGAATATTATTATTATTATTATTATACTTTTTTTTTTTTTTAATTTGGATTGGATTGTTACCTGGGCGAGGCCCTGCTTTTTCGACAGTTTGCACAATTGAATTTATTAAATAAATGTGTAACGGGGGAAGAGAGATTAAAAATTGCCAATTTATTTATTTTTTAAAAAATCATTAACTAAATTACGAGGATCACGTAAGCTGCCTGGATGATTTTGGTACTGCAGCTATTTTTATGACGCAATAGAAGTCCGGTTTGAAGGATGTCTTTTTTTTTTTTTACAAAGGATATTTGGACAATTGACACCAACCAACTAATCTCTTTGGTTGATCGGTTCTGTTCCATAATTTTCAATTAGAATTTTCGTCAATTAATAAAGATAAATCAGTAGGATGCATCATCGGCACAGTCTACGTCACCAACCCAAAGCCAACGTCAAGGGAGTTGAATTTGACCAGTCCCGGCTCATTATTTTAATCCGGACCGAATCGCGAACATTATTACCAAATTCGGTTACATTTCCGTTTGACTCCTCAAATCTGGCCCGCGACGGGTAGACTTAGCAACGTGGGGGCACGAACGTTCACGTTCTCCTCTAGGCCCGGACCTGGCCAACGAGTGAAGCATGGCCATTGGCATGGACGACGAGTAGGGGCCGAGGCCGCGCCGGCGCAGGAACGGATCACCATCGTGCCGAACCAGTTGCCCGTGAGCGCCGCCCGCCGGCGCTCCGATGGCCGCGGCTGGTCCTTCGCTTGGGACGATGACTCTCTCATTCTGCATAAGGGCGGAGTCAGTCCGAGGTTAATCTCCGGATTAATCATCCATTGAATTTTTTAATCCGGACTAAATCATAATTAAATATATATATATAAAATTTACAAAGTAAAACAGTGCAAAAAAATTTTTTCTTTCTCCGGACTGAAGCCCGGGTAAATTTGCACTTGCCTCCGCCCGACTGCAGCTCAAGGACGCGCTGCCAGGGGACATGGAGGTGCTCTGTGTTGGATCGCTCTGCGTCGATGTGGAGGCGCAGGCACTGCTCGAGCGGTTCAAGTGCGTGCCTGCATGCGTTCTCGCCGCCAGATCTGCATGACGGCCGGTTTTACCAGGGCTTCTGCAAGACCAAGCTCTGGCCGCCTTTTCACTACATGCTACCGTTCTCCGTCGACCACGGCAGCGCCCGCTGTCTCTGGGAGTCCTACGTGCTCGCCAACGAGTACTTCTCCCAGAAGGTCATTGAGGTGATCCACCCGGAGGTCGGATGACTACGTGTGGATCCATGACTACCATCTGATGGCTCTCCCCACCTTCCTCCGCCGCCACTTGTTCAATCGCCTTCGCATGGTCTTCTTCCTCCACACCCCCTTCCCCTCTTCCGAGATCTACCGTACCCTCCCCGTAGGCGAGGAGATCTTCAAAGCCCTTCTCGACTGCAGCCTCAGAGGAGCCACCCTCCTCGTTGTCTCTCTGATCCTTCACCCCCATTCATCTGCTCTAACACCGTGTTTTTTTTTTTTTTTAAAATGGCTTCTCCACTCCAGTGAAGATACATGTCCTGAAGAAGATGTTCATAGTTTATAAAGCTGGGACTCGTACAAAATTTCAGCCGCGGAGTAGATTTTAGAAGGAAGTCCATAATCTACTTGTTTGGACAATTTTTTTTTTCTTTTTCTTTCCGCCATTATATTTTATACCAAGAAATGTTCCTAGCTAATTCATAATGATTTTTGACATGTCCACTAGTTTAAATTCACTGGGCAAACAAGATTGTACTGATATGTTATAACATAATAATATTGACTATTATTAGGTGAAAATATTAATCAGTGTGTCTGTCTTTCATCGTATTAATTCAATCGTAGATCGACCATGATGAACTCCTCTTCACTGTGAGATAAATGAGAGGGGGCTTCGGATGATTGATAGAGTAATTTCATCCTTTTTTTATAAATTATAACATAATATCGATCAATTTTAATCTAGCTAATTAACCTTGGACACTAATTATTATTCCCATCATGCAGTACTCGAAACAAATGTTTAATTTGATGAAAAGTGAAAACACACCATTGATCCAAATAAATCCTTTATATAATAATAATAATACTATCTTTTATAACAGTGATGTTTTAGGTGGATCTTCTCTCTTAAAGCTTTACTTCGAAGACAATAATTACTTAACTAATACTTTAGATTAAATAACCATTAATTAATTAATTGATCAATGCGAATGACTATACGGACTGCTGAATATTAATGATTGCTCAGTGATTGATTGATGGAGCAATTTATTTTTATTTTTTGTGTGATGGCAAAAGATGCTCGACTATAACTACTAGAAAGTATCTTTTTGAACCCCAAAAAAAAAAAAAAATCACAAAAATACATCATATATATATGCTGCAATCTGAATGCAACAACGCACACACACATATTAAAAGTAACAATTTAGAGGTTGTGATCTGCCTCTACACTATATTTTTTTTTATGGGATCATATTCCATTTATCCATGCATGCATCAAAAATATTAGTGCAATTAATCCTATCATTAATTTTAATTGATGCATGCATATATGCATGCATGATCGGTTAGAATAAATAAAAAAATTAATTAATTAAGCTAGTGTTTGGCATCACATTCCTATATACATTTTGGCACTGAATTGGCTAGCTAGAGAGGAGCTCCTCGTAATTAGATGCATGTGGTTAGGGTAGAGATGTCATATTCGTTCTAGGGTTGGAATTAATTTCTTTTTCATGTCCCATCTCAGCTTTGAAGTTAATTAGGGTTTAATTAATTAGACGAATGCATGCATGCATGCATGGATGCATGGCAAGGGCAGAGAATTAATTAAGATGACGATAAGAATATCATGCACGAAATATGCGAGGAATATGGCTCATGCTATCTCTTTCAATTATTCCAAAACCATTCGCATTCATATGTAAAAGTGAAGTGGTAGCTAGCTTTTGGAATATAGAGGGCGATCGACAGCCTTGAATTTGCTTTTGTGGTGTGCTTTTGTTCAGGGAAAAGGAAGACCCCCCTGCCACATTAATTTTATTCTCCAAATTTTTATTCGTGGCTACTTAATTATGTGTTTTTTTAGAATCATCTAGCTAGTTAGCCAACTACGACCCGATTGGAACGCATTAGAATGTTAGACCCGACATACACATATACGAGCTAGCATCATCATGCATAGTTCATTTTGCCTAGTTGATAAATTGATGGTGACTAAATAGAATCGAAAGGGTTTTAATTAGATCTTCTTATAAGCGAAGTTACCATGCATTTAAGATGCCAAATAGCTTTGTGAGAGTGTGATTTTCTTCTCAATGAGAGTTTTTTGATATTCAATATACATATACTTTCATTTAAAATATGTGAAATTATTATAAATAATTTAATTCTACTTTGTCCATTCTATGATTTTTAAAAAAAATAAGGTCCATCTAATTAAATATGATGAACAAGAAAAGAAGATGAGATATAGTTTCGTGCATGTAGATTGTGGAAAAGAAGTAATTTGATTAGCTCAAGTTATGTTGTTAATGAACAATCAACTTCTCAAATTTTCTCCTTTTTTTTTTTGTTTTGTTTTGCTTTCTACATGGAAAACAAATTAACAAAATTAAATGATACGTTTTCCCTAAAACTCTCATGGTGGCATTTGAAGAAAAAAACAAACGTATAAATAAATGTTAATGGAGGGGGAAAATGAAATATCCTGTATAAAAAATTTAATATTTTCTCCCCTTAATATAAAAAAAAATAAAAAGAAAAAGAAAAGAAAAAGAGGTAAAAGGAAAATGAGGGCACAACTCATAACTCGCTAGCTCTCGTGTCGCGACACGAGCGACTCGTTGCATGCCCTCCTCCACGGCGTGCCACGGTATAAAAGCGGTCAGGGAGCGCAGGTAGCAGCATCGCAAGCTTCCTCCTTTCCCGTGTCCCTCGATCGTTTCCCTTCCCTTTTCTTCTCGCCTCTTCTAGCACAGAGGCGAGGCCTGGGCGGAGCGGAGCAGCAGTAACGGGAAGGAAGTTGCAAGGCAGGAAGAAGAGAAGCGGTATTGGAGTCTCTCTTAATCTCTCTGTGTAGTATATCTTTGTTTTCGTTCCCCTCGTCGATCGTGGCTTAGGGCTGGCTCGTGGGTTTCGATCTCCATGAATGACCATTGATTTGTGTGATCTCGATGCCGGCGAGTTGCATGCTCTCAGTGTGTGGTCGAATAGAAGAGGTGAGATTGGAGGGGGTGGGTTTCACGGGGACCACCGCACTCCGCACCGCCACTCTTGACCCAATCTCGTTTAGTCTCGCTTTCTTTCTCGCGTTCTCGTTCACAATAGCATAACCTGGACTAGGAATAACACCAGATGGAGGAGGAAAAATGAGAGCTTGCGGTGAGGGAGAAGGTAATCTGCAACGCGCCGGAGTGTGTGGTAATGGGACCAGTCAAAGGCGTCATCTTTGTTTAACCTACCGTTGGGATTCACCTGCCTCCGGTGGATTTGTTTTCTCGCCGCCTAATGGGCCTTATCGCTGTTCCAATGCAGAGCTGCCCGTATGAAGCCGGCCTCCGAGCAATCGCCCGAAGAGCAGCATAACAACATGCAAGGGGGAAAGTATGGCGGCGGTCGTAACCCTACCACGCGGGTCGAGCGGCTGCTCCGCGACAGAGAACTCAGGAAGATCAACAGGGCATTCCTTCAGGACGAGGCAGGAAGCAGCGGTGACGGCGGTGAGGAGGCGGAGTCTCCCGAGCATTCCATGGAGTACGGAAGTGGGAAGGATGTCGGCGGCGAGCCCGATGAGGAGATAACAGATGGTCCGTCTACTCCGGTGACCATGATTGGAGCGAGAATCAGGAGAAACAAGGGAAAACCCATGAAACAGCGGTTGCTGGTCGTCGCGAATAGGTTGCCCGTGTCTGCAGTCCGGAAGGGGGAGGATTCGTGGTCTTTGGAGATCAGTGCCGGTGGGCTTGTCAGCGCGCTGCTCGGTATACCACTGCCTATATGCTTTCTAGGACAATATTTTCTGTACATCGATCTCCTGTTTGCTGCTGCTTCAGCTTAAGAGCATTTCTTTGACCTCTATTGTAATATGCTAGGGTGAACATATGTATCTCATAAAAATAAAATCTGCTTCCATATTTAGTTTGAACATATGTAATACTGGTATTCGTTCGTTTATCTTTTTCCTCATGCATTCAAAGAAGTACCATGATTAACATGGCTGTTATATACACTATTTCATACAATACATGTTCAGCAGGATTGTAAAGCTTCTATTTACTAGCTTCTTTATTGATGTAGGTGTAAAGGATGTTGATGCCAGGTGGATTGGTTGGGCTGGCGTCAATGTGCCCGATGAAGTTGGCCAGAGGGCACTTACAAAGGCATTGGCTGAAAAGGTCATGTCTATTCCTCATAATGTGTTCCCATTTGACATTTTTCAGTATTCATCCTTAACAATCTGCATAAGCTTGCATTTAATTGGATTATCAGGGAGGATGCTAATATTTTTTTTGGGCATACGGAATGTTTGTTTTTGTTGATGAAGAGTTATGTATCTCTACTATAACAAGTTGTTTATCTCAATCAGAGATGTATTCCAGTTTTCCTTGATGAAGAAATTGTACATCTGTATTACAATGGCTACTGCAACAACATGCTGTGGCCACTCTTTCATTACATCGGGCTTCCACAAGAAGATAGATTGGCAACCACCCGTAGCTTTCAATCTCAGTTTGATGCATATAAGCGTGCGAACCAGATGTTTGCTGACGTTGTGAATAAGCATTACCAAGAAGGCGATGTAGTTTGGTGCCATGATTACCATCTAATGTTTCTTCCTAAATGTCTTAAGGAGCATAATAACAAGATGAAAGTTGGTTGGTTTCTTCACACACCTTTCCCTTCTTCAGAAATCCACAGGACCCTGCCATCTCGATCTGATTTACTAAGATCAGTTCTTGCTGCTGATCTTGTCGGGTAAACTAATTTTTCTGTTTATTGTTTGATGAGACTTGTAGCATATAACATAGGTTGGCACCTCCATACATGTTGTGTCCAAGACTCTGATAATCATGTCATTTGATATTTTGAGACATTAAGTGTGTATCCTCCTTTTTTTGCTTGTTTTATTGTGTTAGGATGTCTAGATGCATATTCTTTTATGATCAGTTTGCCTTTAACATTGCAATTAAGCAGAATATGGAAATTTTTATAAGTTTTTAGAAGCTTATGTGTGCAGGATGCATTCAGGTCACCACGGTGCACATACAATTATAATTGTAATTGTTAAAATCTCAATCTTGATAGAATACATGAAAAATTCACGCTCATCATATAATGACTAAAAAAAAAATACAAAATTCTAACACTTACAGATGGAAATACTTGTAACGTATAAGTCATCATTGTCATCATCTTTATCATGGTGGTCTCAACTATCCCTTGTAAACTTTCAAAAGAAGAAAAACTCTTTTTTGTTTCATATCTTTGCATAACTATTGCTGTTATAAATCAGCTTATTTAATAAGGGTTTTGTTTCTACTCATTTTTAAATTCTTAATGCTTGGATTATATTACATATAAAAGTAGATTGGCCATCTTCTCATCTGGTATTTTCCTAAATATATTAAATTTTCTCTAGTCATATAGGTAAATAAGTTGAAGACTAAAGAAACACAATATGTATGTATGCATATGAGAGCATATACGATGTAATGAAGCATTGATATGTACATGCAGAATCAAGTTTAGCCATGTTTTTGTTTATGAATCAACGATTTCAGCTTCTAGATCCTAAAGCTTTGCAGTATTATTTTTCTACTATTGAAATAACTTTCGTTGTAACTTGATAAGCTTATTTTCAATGCATCGATCTGATCATTTAAATGTCTACTGTAGGTTTCACACATATGATTATGCAAGACATTTTGTTAGTGCCTGCACTCGCATTCTTGGACTCGAGGGTACACCTGAAGGGGTGGAAGACCAAGGAAGGCTGACTAGAGTGGCTGCAGTATGATCTACTTGCTCATTCCTAATATCATTCTCATCATCAGTATTTTACAATATTCATTATCTATTTATGTCTTCCTGGTTGTTTATTATATGTATTTTTAAGAAAAGGAGAATGTCAATGCATTGAAGTCGATGTTTTTTCTTACCATATTTTTTGTCTTTAGTTTCCCATTGGAATAGATGCTGATCGATTTAAAAGAGCACTTGAGCTTCCTGCTGTCAAAGAGCACATTAATGAGTTGAGGCATAGATTTGCAGGTCGTAAGGTAGGTAGCAAATCCTTTCCGTTAATGTAGTTTTGAAATATTGCATTTGCTTCATTTTTTTAATTAATAATTTGATGATAGGTAATGCTGGGTGTAGATCGGCTGGACATGATCAAAGGGATTCCCCAAAAGATTTTAGCTTTTGAGAAGTTCCTAGAAGAAAATCCAATATGGCGTGACAAAGTAGTCTTGCTGCAAATAGCTGTTCCGACAAGAACTGATGTCCCTGAATGTATGTATCCTGTTAAGTACTATATTTTACTTTGCTCTAGGTTTCAGTTTCCGCATCTCTGGAAAATCACAGTTGGATACTACTACAATCTCAATTTTTTCAAAGTTTGGACTCACCAGTGGTGGGTTATGCTGATCTTACAAGTCGATATGGCCTGTGCTAGAAGGCCATCTGATGATGGTAAACTCTTTGTTTACCTCTGTGGGACACACTTTGATACCCAGCACCTTACACGTTGATTGATCATCATGCACTTGGATCCTTGCGGCTATCTAATACTCATACTTTTTTATATTCTTGGCATAATTTGCTGGCATGCAACTTAGCATCAAATTGTTGCTAGGAACTGTGTTTATATTTCAGTAATTTGTGAAGATGCCTGAGTCAATCATAATATGGTATTGGTTGTTAAACTAATTTTGTATCCATCTAAAACGATCAGTGTTAAAGGAGGGATATTGTCCGCATGTAACTTTAACTTGATCTTTTCATTTACCAGTTGCTAATGACGATAAATTTTTTTATCATAAGTGTTAGTTAGAAGTGAACTTTCTTTGTTGATTTATGAATCAAAATAATTGAATTCTAATTTTGCTCTTTTTTCTTTCACAGATCAAAAGCTTACTAGCCAGGTTCATGAGATTGTGGGTCGTATAAATGGTCGGTTTGGAACACTTACAGCTGTTCCAATCCGTCATCTGGTTTGTCTCAATTTACCTTCATTGTATTTTTCACAATCTCATTTCTGTTCTATCTAATCATATAGCTTTACTCTGGCACCAGTGCTTCAAAAAGCATAAACAGTTAACACTTACATTATGCTAAATATTTGTTACTGTTGCTTGCTGTAGCTGATAGCTGTTAATAAGATTTCACCAGATGCTTGATTGCTTAATGATAAAATCAGTTGAGGAAAAAAAACTGGTAAACTTAGTCAAATGACATGAATTGCATGTGTTGGGTATTGAGATGGAAGATTGTCGATTGGATGACTTTATTAATCAAATTGGATGACTTACAAGAATTGACCACTCTAACACTACAGTATTCACACTCCTCAGACACTCTCTTCTTCTTCTGTAGTTCTTCTCTTCATAGATGGTTACACAAATAACCTCTCTCTTCTCTTCCCCCTATTTATAGGAGGCAATGGAAGGCTAGATATTTCCATACAGCATTCTAGATTTTATTTTTCTAGCTGCATGCTTACATATTTTCATCACTCCAGATTTCTTCCTTTGCCAACAAGGATTATCTAGATTATTCTAACATACTCAGTATTCAGCTTTTCTAGGGAAGCCTATGAGCCTCTAGAAGATTGTGGAAATTCTAGAAAATTCTAGACCTTTCCATGAGTCTGTGATGATTCTAACAGTTTGTAGAAGCGCATGGTAATACATCAAAAATCAATGAAGAGTATCCATGACAATGCACTTCAGATGCCTACTACAACCCGGTGCATGAAGCTCCCGTCACGCGGGATACCGGAGAAGGAATCCATTGTACGCAGCCTTACCTTACTTTTTTGCAAGAGGCTGTTTCCAGGATTTGAACCTGTGACCTCTTGGTCACAAGGCAGCAACTTTACCGTTGTGCCAAGACTCCCTTCTGTTATGTCCATCAAAGATCATGGGTTTCTCAGATATTTGATCAAAATTTTTTCTAGCATTCCAAAAAAAATAAAGACATATGTTACCAGTGTTAGTTATAGATTATGTGATTTTCAAAGATAAATCACTTGCAAGTTAACATTTAAGCGCTATTCTGAAAAGTTTTGATTACGTAACTGTTTGTTGGTTAGAATAGACTAATGAGATAAGAAATTTCTATTCTATTATTGATGCTCAACTTCACTTAGAAGCTTATCCTGCACAAGCCATAGAATGTTGTTTCCTTTTTTTATGGAAGGTAGATGTATCCTGTAATCTTAGATAGTGTCATCACATTATTTTTAGATCATGTTGTTCTCCTCTCCTACATATGATTTGTTCGTGTTAGTAGTTGGGTATCAAGCTTAGTAAACTGGGTAGCCTAATCATAACATAAAATGTTTAATTTTTGGAATGGGATGATACTTGGCATTAATTGGAGTTGATGTAGATTCCCAAAGAAAATGAGATCTGCCAGTTTAATCAGAAATAAAAGAACTACTAGATCGGAATATTTTTAGTAATTCTCCTACATATCTAAGCCTTACCAACTAAATTATTGACATTTGTAAATTTCTGAGTTAAACATAAAGAGTTTTGCAAATGTTTTGAATTTTATTTATCTAAAATTTCTAGATCTGTTTGTGGTGCAAACTGTGGAGAATTCTTGTCGCAATAAGAAATTCGGGTTGACCTTTTTCTCCGGTTTATGAATGTAAAAAGTGCAAATTGTAGCATCTTGCACAATTCTTGATCTTGCACGAATGATGTTCCTTTATACACACAAAAAAAGAAAAAAGGTAACCTGATGTATGAAGCTCTCATTAATGTAGGATTCCGATGAAAGGTCTATTGTATGTAGTCTTATCTTGCATTGCAAGAAGTTGTTTCTGCGATTTGAACCCATGATCATCAAGTCACACGACAATAATTTTACCGTTGCACCAAGACTACCTTTCATGTTCCTTTATATGCATATTAAACATTTTTCTTTTAAATTTTATTCATTGTTATCAGCTTCTTGCATTGAAAAAATCTCAAGTCTTTTAATGAAAGTTATCTTCTTGCAGGATCGGTCCCTTGACTTTCATGCATTATGTGCTCTATATGCAGTTACCGGTGATTGTTTTTGACCATGAAATCTGTTCTATTTATTCTTCAAATCATGTTATTTTTTTCTCATGAATTATCAAATATGGATAAAAATATCATGTCGATGCTAATAAAACATATTAATTAAGTTGGCGTTAGTGCTAGTGACATAAGTTCACATTTCATTTTAAAACTTCTAACCATGCATTTTTCTAGGAATAGATGAAATAAACCATTTACTTCATATTAAACAAATTAATTCTGTCCAGCCAATTATCTGGCTTTGAACCATAATGTAGAAGCTGTGCATAATAAAATTAAGTAGGAACGTATAGCAAGAATATTAACTTTATTATTTCCTTGGTTTAGTTCCTTTTGCTATCCACCATGATGGTTTTGGTTAAAGTTGTTTTTGCGATCTATTTGGGTTGGACATATGAATTTTCTTCCAACATTGAGCTTCATAGTCGTAATTCATACATCATGTGGATGATGTAATTTGCTTTACTCTTCCTTTATCCTTCATTTATTCCTCAGACCTTTAACTCTAATTAGCTCGTTTAACTATTGAATGCATTAGTTGTCTTTGAGCAACTTAACTTCTTCTGTTTCTACATAGCTATACCAATTATAGATGAAAAGAAACATGTCGGGCATCACTGTCACTGTTTAATAATATCAACCAAACTTATTGACCTTAATAATTGTTTTTTGCTTTCCTGGTTTTCATTTAGGTGTATTTGACTTTTTTTTTTCTCTTTGGCTTATTTTTTCTCACTTTAGATGTGGCTTTAGTGACATCATTGCGAGATGGAATGAATCTTGTAAGCTATGAGTTTGTAGCATGTCAAGGGCAAACCAAAGGAGTTCTCATTTTAAGTGAAGTAATTCCTTATCTTGCCTACTTTAAAGTGAATGTATGATATTCTGTATGGCAGGCCCCGTTTTAATATATAGAAGTTTTCAGCCAATAGAATTACTGTTTTGCATATCTCTTGCATGCCTTTTTATTTTTCTACTTCCTACATTTACTGCAACTACATTCACATTTTATTAACTATGCATCATTTTGGTAACAAAATAAGACACAAGGAGAGCTTGGCTTGGAATTAAATTATAAGTACACTCCTAGAAGATATTTTGTAGGAAATATTGCATTTAATTTTTAATCTTCTGTTTAGTAGTCTCTTTTACAACTGATGCTGTGTATAATGTTAATCAACATCTTGAAGCTTGTTGGAACAGACATTTTTGAATTTCAGACAGAACTTAATATAGAATACTTGACATAATTCTATTAACAAGACTATAAGCAACGAAATGGTAGAGTGGAGTTATTTGGAGTTCTCTTTCAGTTAAGTCTTTTAAATTTTAAATTTCCAAGTCTAAAATACAAAGCGATAAGACAATCAGGAACACAGCTCATTCATAAATTGTTATCATTTGTCAATCTTTGTATATTTGCAACTGCTTTTCTTTTGTGAATGCAAAGATGTCCTGCGTTTTTTTCCTTGCATTCCATGTGTGTGGTAAATATGATTAACTCATCCTTCTTGTTCTCTTATCTAGTTTGCAGGAGCAGCACAATCCCTTGGAGCTGGTGCTCTTTTAGTTAACCCATGGAACATCACAGAGGTTGCTGCTTCTATTGAATATGCATTGAATATGTCTTCTGATGAGAGAGAGAAGCGGCACAGGCATAACTATGCACATGTGACTACACACACTGCTCAAGATTGGGCAGAAACGTTTGTAAGGTGCTGTTCTGCTTAACTTAAACGGTTACCACTTGTCGTGTGGACTAAAGATGTTACATAATCTAGTAGTTTTAAGTGCAAAATTTTTATTTTTTTTGTTAAAGTAAATCTAAGAGCCTTCCATTTCCATGAATATATGCCATAACTGAGAAAAAGAACAAAAAGATTGTTGTATATGCACAGATATATAATAGATCGCCATCATGAATTCCTTGATTTGGTTAACATGATGTTCTAGTAGATATTGGTGTGATTTAAATGACATCTTTCTTTGATTTCTCGTGACTTAGTGTGAACAAAGTCTGAAGATTCGAGCTTTAATTGGAAATGAGTTTAAACATCGACGTATGTACTTCAATGCAATGTTAGAAATGCAGTCAGATTAGATGTGCACTTCATTATTAGTCTACCCTTTGGGTTATTTTGACCACTTCCTTTTTATGATATAGTGAACTCAATGATACTGTTGTTGAAGCTCAGCTTAGAACAAGACAAGTTCCTCCTATGCTTCCTATGAGTACAGCTGTGGATCGATATTTGCAGTCCATGAATCGATTGGTTATCTTGGTATTCTTCTTCTTCTTCCACGTGGAGCTTTGTTCCTGAATCAATAATGCTCTTGTAAACTGTTTTTCTGTTGTTTCTGAATGTCAACATTGATTATCCATGAATTGCACTCTGTGCTTGCTATTTTCTGGTTATGAAAGTGCGTCCATTATTTGCTAATAATGTTGCATATGCTGAAGTATTATTAGATATTCCCAAGAACTTAAAAAATTATGCACTTTCTCATTTCTAATGTCCAGATATGTTCCAAATGCATTTGAGGTTTTGATGCATTTCCATGTAATCATCATTGAACATGAAACAATTAGCTATGTATTCATGATGATGATCGTAGTCATGAGTACTTTTTTACAAAATAATGGATGTTATCTCTATCTATGTCGTCATTGTCTAACTTTTTTGAAATTGATTCACAATTGTCTTGATTTCTGTACCTACTAAATGTTAGCTGATCACTTTTGTTTTTTTTTAACCTTTGGTAAGCATGATAAGGGAGAAATCCAAATTCTCAACATCCACATATTTTCTTGCATTTCAATATTTCTTGGAAGAAATCCATTTTTTATGGGTACTTGCTTTTCTCTGTTTAGGTTATTCCAATGTAGATCCTAATAAGAAAGATTATTTGTCATATTTAACTGTTAGTCAAATTTTCATTCGCAATTTGTATGCCAACCACGATTAGTTAATTAATGGTTTTCTTTGTTTCTTTATTTGTTTCTGCTCCTTTTATGTCTTCCCAGACATCATTCAAACGGTTTCTTTGTATGATTTTGCCCAACGTAGGGTTTCAATTCGACATTAACTGAATCAATTGATTCGACCGGAAGGAGAGGAGGCGACCAGATCAAAGAAATGGAGCTCAAGTTGCATCCAGAGTTGAAAGCTCCACTAACAGCTATGTGTAACGATGCACGAACTACAGTAGTCGTCCTCAGTGGAAGTGACAGAAGTGTCTTAGATGATGTAAGGGAACTAAAGGTGTCTTAGTTTCAATTTGTTAATCTCATAGATAACATACCTTTCCTCTCAGAACTTCGGAGAGTATAATATGTGGCTTGCGGCAGAAAATGGCATGTTTCTGCGACACACAGGCGGAGACTGGATGACAACAATGCCAGAGCACCTTAATATGGACTGGGTAGACAGCGTAAAGGTACTCATACTGACCAGGTTTTTGCTTCTCTCCTCTCATCTTTGATGTTAAATGGATGCATCTGTCTGAAATTTTACAGCATGTCTTCGAGTATTTCACTGAGAGAACACCTAGGTCTCATTTCGAGCATCGTGAGACATCTCTTGTTTGGAACTATAAATATGCAGGTTGTTACTCAACATTACAACTTGTGAAAACAAAATGTAGAATTCTTGTTATTTCATTAATTTTATTTTGCGCCCTTAATGTTTGGCCAGATGTTGAATTTGGAAGGCTTCAAGCACGGGATATGTTGCAGCACTTGTGGACAGGTCCTATTTCAAATGCTGCAGTTGATGTTGTCCAAGGTAGCCGATCGGTTGAGGTTCGATCTGTCGGTGTTACGAAGGTACGATGCCATGCCATAAACTGTTTTCCTCTACAAGTAAATCCGTACATCCATTCCCTTGCATGCCGTATTACTTACCAGTGGAAAGTCATAAACTTGGTGCAACTCTTTGTTTGCCCATGCCGATGTGTGCCGGAATGCCAAGATGTCGGCGGCTATAATTTAGTGCTAACCTTAAATGGGGTCAAAGTTTAATTGTTTTCTGTGTGCACTGATGTAGGGTGCCGCAATTGATCGGATATTGGGAGAAATAGTTCATAGCAAAAGCATGGTTACACCAATTGACTATGTTTTGTGCGTCGGGCATTTCCTTGGGAAAGTAAGGATTTCTTGAATTCTTAATATTTTGCAAGAACTAGTTTGATATTGGATTTGTCAAAAATCTGTCGGACTTGAAGATGATAACAAGAATATGGCTCGATCAATGTCGTGTCCAGTTACACATTTAGAAACATTCTGTTGCAGGATGAGGATATCTATACTTTCTTCGAGCCAGAACTTCCTTCTGAACCTGCAAATTCCTCGAGAATGAAAATATCTGAAGCCAGCAGACCAGCCCCCGACAAAAAACCCACCGGAAGATCATCGAGTATCAGGAACAACTCGAGGGGATCACATGTAAAATCTCAAAGGATTCCTGTTGGATCAGAAAAGAAGATATCTGCAAACCATAACATCCCTGCTGGCTGGCGATCTCCTCAAGAGGCAATGTCATGGCGTGAGGGGTCGTCGGTGCTCGATCTCAAAGGCGACAACTACTTCTCTTGTGCTGTCGGGAGGAAGCGTTCGAACGCAAGGTATTTGCTCAGCACATCGGATGAGGTGGTGGCATTCCTCAAGAAACTGGCTGAGGCAGCTTGTCTGGGTGTCGCTTGGAGTGCTGATACGCCTTAGGCGATAGATTTCAGCCGATCAATTTAGCTGTTGGAATGTGAGATCTCTCTCTCTCCCTCGTGTAGGCCATCTCTCTTCTCTAATCCTATCGAGGCAATTCGTGCGCTAAGTCATGCTCGCGAGGGAGCAAAGCATCTGTATATGATATTTATTCATATAATTGGATCTCACGGAGAGATAGAATAAGGGCATTTCATGCTCCTGAGGAAATGTAACTACCATGGAATAGCATCGATGTCGAGTTGTTGACTGTAACACGCTATACAAATTTGATCCCTCTCAACTTTTCTTCTGAATTAGCTGGTTTACCTTTATTTATTTGTTTGTTTGTTTATTAGAAGTTGGAGGAGCAGCTAACTGGATAAAGCTTATCCATTGTGGTCACGGTGAGCATGCACATCAAGCAAAGAAGGAAGCCCATGTAAGACTCTACTTCTCTTGCTTCCATTGTTGGCTTTTCTTCCTGGAGCATCCCCATAAGTCCTTCCTTGGACTTTGTGCACCAGCCCCCTTTCAATTATTTTTTTTTTTATAAAAATATATATTTGGAATTATTAGTTGACATTGATTACTGATGTGTGAAGGTTTTGTTAAACTCTTCTTGATGTTACAGATTCTGTGAGAATGAATGTTCATAGTGCACACCTGTTTCTTTCCAAAGTGCCATAACAATTTCATGCCTTGCTTGCTTGCCCCTGCAAATTAAGGCTGTGTAGGGCGTTTAATTAATATGAAGTTAATTAATGAATAAGTTTGAGCAGTTTAATACGAAGTTAATTAATGAATAAGTTTGATCAGTTTATGTTCAATTTGTTAATATTTATGAATAATATTTTTGATTATATTCATTTAAAATTCATTTAAAAATCAGAATTAAATTGTTAAAATTTAAAATAAATAAATAAGTTTGATTTAAGAGTTTGATAACGTTTAAATAAGTTAAATTTAAATCAATTTTAAATCGAATTTGATATTCATTCAATAAGTCAAATTCAATTTAAAAAAAAATCAAATCAAATTTGAATAAATTTTTTAATAGCTTGATTAATTTTAAATTTAATTTGGTTTGATTCGTTTATCGTCCGAATTGTGTGTATTGTATGCAATGGCTTAATTTGTAACTTAGAAAACAAGGTTGTTTTTCAGTTTATTGTCAAAATTTCTCGTGTGTAATGCAATATTTTTTCATATTGATGATTGATTCAGCGAAGCACACAGTTTGAAAGAGTTAAATATTAGGACGTCGCAAGTATTTGGTTGAAAATTTTCTAGAATAACAAAATTACAAGCTATTGCTCACTTTTACGCTTTCCAGTTTGTCGCTTGATACTCGATGATGCCGTGGATCCATTGGATATTTTAATTCGCACGACAAATCCAGGACAGATAAGGCATGATCTAGTCAAATTTTTCATGCAAATTTAGCCAATTAGCCGCTGCCACGTAGATCGATTCGATGCGACCCTGGGCTATTAAATACTCGCCCCATCGCCGACCAGCGAAAGGCTTAATTGATCAGTTCCCCGTCGGAAAACAGAGCGTGGAAATGGAGGCGGAGCTGCACGAGTTCGACGTGATGTGGCCGGAGGCGCCGGCAGCGGACGGAGGTGGCGAAGAGACTGCGGCGAGTGAGAACGAAGAGAGGGAGGTGGCTTGGAGCCAGAAGACGGCGGCGGCGGCGGCTGCGGAGGGACGGAGTATTGCTTGGGCAGCATCGTCCTCGCCGCCGGTGGGGATCCCGGGCGGCGGAAGGCGGATTAGGAAGGAAGGAGAAGATGGAGAGGCAGAAGAGGAGGAGTGGGAGCCGCCTCATGTGGTGGCGTCGCGGCGGTGGGCGGCGGCGGGGTTCTCCGGGGAGGGGCGGCGGAGGCTGAAGGGGCGGGATCTGCGACACGTGCGGGACGCGGTGCTGCGCATGACCGGATTTTTTGAAGGCGAGTTGTCGCGTGGCAGCATAAGCACTGCGCCAATTATTAATTGCTTAATCAATTAATTAATGCTTGGAATATATGAGAGAAGGATAACTCATTCAAGCAAATGAAGTCTATCATTTCTTCGACTTGAATAAAAAAAAAATGTATTGCTTCAAAAACAAAAATGTTCACAAAACAACAGCATTCCAATTGTAAACAAATCATCGGATCAGGAAATTAACTTTATCGACCTTTGAAGTCTAAATTTACGGTAATTTATGAAAGTCAATTTTATAATTTTATATTTATTAAAGAGCACACTTTATTTCTTTTTTATCCCTCCTACCAAATATGAATATCAAGCTGATCGAAAAAATATGATGTTGAAAATTATATTTCTAAAAATACAGTGGTTCTGACAGAGTCGGTTCAGATTTTAAAATTTTAACTTAGGGTCCAGAGCGAAATTTAGAAACTGGGTCCTATTTTCTATTGAAAAATTTAAAAATTGAACCCTTCCTATGAAATTTTTTTTTTGAGCCCTGGACGAGTGCCCAGCAAATCCTCCCCTAGGGTCGGCTTTGAGTTTTGGGATTTGAATTAAAGATCACGCATGATATCAAGTTTGCAAAAAAAGATGACATCGGTAATTATATTCCTGGAATACGGTGATCATAAGAGTTAAATTCTCATTTAACATGTAGTCCGAGATTTAAATTCTCGACTACATACAATATCAAATTGTCTAGGAAAAGATAGTGTTAATTATATTAAAGAATACACGATGGTGTTGAGATTTAAATTAAAGACCATATCTGATATCAATAGAAAAAAATGATCTTGAAAATTATATTCTCGTAACATGATCAGATTTAAATTCTCAGCACCATATTTTTTCGTCAGCTTGATATCCACGTTTGATCGGAGGGGGCAAAAAAAAAATGAGATACGTCCTTTGATAAATTTAAAATTATAAGACTATGTTTAAGCAATTTCAATTTGAGATGTGCTCTTTGATTAAATTACCGAATTTACTGAATTTAACACAAAACACGGTCTTCGGAATATAATTGAGAGGTCTCTGTGTCATGTCAAGAGAGTACGAAGAATTTTTATCGCAATCTCTGTCAATGTAACACTGATCGAGAAGGAAGTAAATTGTGCCTTAGCGAGCCAACCGAGCCAACGCATATATTTGAGATAAGAAAATGAGCTCGGGTGCCACTGAAGAGATGGGAACGTAGAGATCAAAGTGCCTAGAATTTTGGAGATAATTAAAGACGGCGTGAAACTTCGTAATCTCCTAAAGCGGATACATAACCCTATAATTATTATATATAGAGCATAACGAGTTTTGATCTAACATTAGTAAACGGAGAAAGAGATTGACCTCATATTCATTAAAACCATCTAGCTACTCTTCCCTAATCATCACAAAGTCTTCTAGGATTAAGTCCTCCATAATCTTTTCCGAGTAATTTATGATTTCCATCGAGTCTTTCATGATCTTTGAGTCCTCCACGATCTTCGTCGAATTCTTTACGACTCTCCCAAATCTATCCGATTGTTTACGTGGCCTGTTTATTGACCATAATTTCTCTGACCTTTCGTCAAATGCCACATGGTTCGGCTAAATAGCTACGCACGTGACAGTCGCAATCAATGCCTCACGCGTGTGTGTGTATATATATATATATAAATAATATTATAATTGATAGATAGCAATTGTAACGCGGTCGCTTTTCTTGTAAGATTTTCTCATGTCATAATTAACCAATAATTGGCTAATTTGCTACAGAGATGCGTCCATATTTTATGACAAAATATAGGAGTTTGGTGTTGTCTCTCTTCTCTGCCAGTCTATTTTTTTTTTTTTAATAATTTGATCCGGCTCGGCACTAGACTTGTAACGATTGGAAATATATGGAGTTTGAATGCATAATCGTTCAAAAGATTTCGCCGCGGGGGATCTCTCTACTCGTCGCCGGTGTCATTGTTGAACCACCCGGCCAGCAGTTGGTCTCTGCTTCCTCAATCGATGAATATGTCATACGTACTGAAGACTTTGCTGTGTTCATCCGACCTCCTCAGCTTCCACAAAGTCTCTGGCGGCTGGCCATCATCGACGACTGTTATGGCTGAGGCTAGGATGCTGAGGTATTCAGTAGCGAGAGCGGCAAAGAACCGATGACTCATTTAGAAGGGCTTAATGCGGCAGAGGTGTTGGATTAGAGGGTGGGGTGTCTCGAACGGTGGTCGAATGATACTTTGTGCCCGAGACAAGTCCTGCAACAGAAAGAAACGGTTAAGGGCGTCGAGAGAGATCTCGGCAAGACCCCTCTGACGCTTAAAGTAGGAATCAGTGAGTAGAAAAGAAAATATGAAAGTACAAGGGTCAATGACATAGCCAAAATTTTCTATTCACCCGGGCTAATATCTGGACTAAAAAATGATCCCGAGTTAATAATGAAGGTATAAACAAAGTCAAGATTTTTATATGGTCAAACAGGACAAAAAAAAAATTATCTAGGCTAAAGCCCGGGTAAAAAATATGCATGGCTCCGCCCTTGACAAGGGTGGTGTAAAAGATATCGAACTCATTTTCTACCTTTTTAAGTAACTCTTATATAAGCGAAGACATTCTGAGGAATGGTATGGAGGGACGTGGATGATATGATTTTATGACGTGACGACGCTGACTTTTAGAGATAATAGGGATTATTATCCTCATAAATACTGCAAATGCATGGACAATAATTAATGCCCGTATAGTTGATGGGAGATAACTCTTCATTTAATATGTCTGATATATCTTCTTGGAGCAGGTATGATCAGATATCATCCTGTTGGACGAGATTACTAACAGATGATGCCCCGTTGACTATTATGTTCAAAATGAATGTCACATCATTTGGGTAGAGCTGAAATATAATATATGTATATATATTCGAAGCTAGCACCACATGACATGAAGGAAATATAATATAATCAGGCGTCAGATTTTCGGAATACTATATAACCGGGACAGAATATATATAATCAACAGAGATATCACACCTTTGTATTTAAAGTGACCTCTCTCATTTGGCGAGGCCGAGATATAATGATTTTATCATTCGATAACTTACTGAGATATGATGTTTTCATCGTTCGACCTTTAGTCAAGGTATGCAATTTTTATCATTCGGCATCTAACTTAAGACGCAGTGCCTTGTCAAAAAATCTTCTTGATCACCGGTTAATTTTACCCAGTATCAACGACCACTCCGCCTCCGGCGTATCCTGAAAGGTTCGACGTCAGTTTAATCCCCATCATCGCCTTTGCCAGCAGCTCAGTTGGCTTCGTCGAATCGACCGGCCGTCTCGGCCACCGCAAGAACTGATTCGAAGAAACCATCGTTTGGGATCGAGTTGTTGATTCTTAGAGCTTTTTTTCTTCGTTGCCGGTTGACTGACCGTTGACTTTCCCTCTCCGTTGAGTTTTTCCACGTAAGCTTAAATATTACCTGTTGACGAAAAAAAAAAGAGCATATGATTTCTTTCAGCTTTGATATTGGAAAATTTTTGATTGATGTGATTTAAAACCTCACACCGGCACCGACTAATTCTCGCTGCAGATGAATCGAACTCACAAAATTCATTCACTTCCTATACTTGGCAAAAATCTTAATTACATTTTGTCAAATCCAACAACCAAATTTCCAAAAATAGCAAACGAAGCGCCCCCCATCTCGCAATTGGTACACCGACGGCCCACATGGCCCAATCGGCCCGAAAGTAGCACCACAGCATTTATCGAAATCCGTCCAAAATTAGGCAAAAAAAAACTCCTTTTAAAATCATCAAATTAATTGACATTAATTAACCACCTCAACGGGAAAAATATAAATTAATGCGTTGCATTTAACCGCAATCGATGGCCCCGGTCCGGTTCGGCGCAATCGCCGTCCGTTTTTCTTTCTCTGTCCAGGTGTCTCCCGTCGGTCCGTCAACTTCTTTACGTTACGGAAATCGTTGGCGACGGCCTCAACGGGAATACTTTCGCCCGCTTCTTCCTATTTAAGGCTCTGTTTTCTGCGTATCGTTCTACTCTGCCCTGCTCTGTTCATTGAAGGAGAAAATAATGGAGGTTCCATCTCTTTCTTCTAATGGATTTACTCTGCTGCTGGTCAGTGTCGCCCTGGTTTTGATGGCGATAATGGACTTAACTCGGGGTTACGACTTCTACGCCGGCGGAACAGATGGCTGGGTGCTGTATCCCTCTGAGAGTTACAGTCATTGGGCCGGGAGAAATAGATTTCAAGTGAATGATTCCATTGGTTCGTGATCTTTCATTGCTAATTTTCTGATGCAGATTAAGAGCCATGAACGGAAAATTAGTAAATTCTGGATTTTGTGTTACAGTTTTCAAGTACGAGAAGGGGAAGGACTCTGTTTTGGTGGTGGCAGAACATGATTTCTACGCCTGCGACTTGGGCAAACCCTTCCGACGGCTCAACGGAGGCGATGACCGATTCACGTTCAATCGCTCCGGGTCATTTTTCTTCGTGAGCGGCGCACGTGGGAAGTGCAAGCAGGGGCAGAAGCTGCTGGTGGTGGTGATGGCCATCCGGCACTGGCCGGCTCCATCGTTGGCTCCGCCACGCTCAGCCCCTCGTCATGCGCCTGCAGCGTCGCCTTCCGTGTCTCTGTCTCCACCACCCTCGCCAAAGCCCAGCGTTCTGCCTCCAGCTACTCCGCCGTCAGGAGAGCCGGCCGACTTACCTGCAGCCTCCGACGCTGCGATCAGCTCGTGGAAGTCACCGCTCGGAATAGTAATTGCCATTGCCCAATTTGTGCTGCTGATTCAAATTCTGTAGTTGCCACTGTATCATGGTCTGTCGATTGATTGTAATAATAAGAAGGAATAGGAAGACTACACTACATATAGATTTCATATTTCTCAATTTATCTTCGATAAATAGTTCTTGAGTTGATTACCCTTATTCTATAAAATAATATCCGGAATTTGATGATGAGCTGTAGCCTGGGGCCTTAGCAACTCTTCTCTCCTTCATCAGTCTTCGAACTCTCTCCACTCCCCTCCAGTTCTTTGCCTCTGCATAAATATTTGACAGCACTACATAAACGCCGTCGTTCCAAGGCTCCAGGTCCAGCAAATTGTTAGCCGCCCACTCACCAACTTCGACGTTAGCATGCTTCTCGCACGCGCCCAAAAGCGTTCCCCATACCACAGCGTTCGCTTCTATTGGCATCGTCTCCACTACGGTTCTCGCCTCCTCGAGCTGCCCCAACTTGCCCAGCATATCCACAATACAACCGTAATGGGCTACGGTAGGAACCAGATTGAATTCCTTGGTCATTGCCTCCATGTAGTTCATGCCCTCGTCCACTAGACCACCATGGGCGCAGGCGCTCAGCACGGCGACAAAGGTCACCTGGTTCGGTCGCACTCCCTCCCGTTGCATTTCTTGGAAGAGGTCCAGAGCAGCAGATTCTTCCCCTTGCACTGCCAGGTTCATTATCATGGATGTCCAAGACGAGACATCTCTCTTTGACATTCTAACGAACACCTTGTGTGCCATGTCAGTCCTGCCACATTTAGCATACATATCGATCAAAGAATTAGATAGAGTGACCTCCATCCTCCCTGACTGGCGGGCCTGAAGAAGGCACTTGTGCACTTGTTCAGCCAAATCGATGTCGGCTAGCCCCCCGCAGACAGAAGCCACGCTGACCATCGTCACGTCGTCGGCCACCAGCCCGCTTCTCCGTAGCCCTATGAACGTATCCATGGCTTCCCTCAGTCGGCCGCCCTGGGCGAGGCCACTTATGATGGCATTCCAAGAACCGAGCTTTCTGTGCGCACTTTGGTCGAACAACTTCACTGCCGAGCCAAAAAGTCCGGCCTTGGCGTAGAGGCTGATGAGACCGCTCTCGGTGAACTCATGGCAGGCCAATCCGAGCTTGACGGCGGTGCAATGGAGCTGAACTCCGGACGCGAAGGCAAAGAGGAGCGCGGCGGCCTTGACGGCGAGAGGTAGCGTGTAACGGTCCCGAGTTGCGCCGGAACGGTACATCTGGACGTAGAGTGAGAGGGACGCACGGGGGTGGGCGAGGCGGAGGTAACAGCGGATGAGAGCGTTCCAGTGGAAGGATGTGCGGAGGAAATGGAAGCGGAGGATATGGGCATGCGTCCGCGCCAGCTCACGGGGGTCAGCGCAAGCCCCGAGATGGGTGGCCACCATCGTCGCGGGATCTCGAAGGCATTGCTCGGAGGAGGAGAAGAGAGGTGACGGGATAGATGGGGCGAAGAAGGCGACGTTGGATTCGGCGGCGGCAGCCGAGACAGCGGCGAAGAGAGGGCGGAGCGGGCGCATAACGCAGCGCCGCGTACATTTGGGAAATTGTCTCAATTAATACCAAAAAATTGATATATAATAAAACGAATCGTTACACTTGAGCTCGATTCTTCTATTCTGGTTTATTCGGACCGATTTAATGTTGGAATCGAATCGATTTCAAAATTTTAATTTTGGAACAAATTCAATTTGGATCGATTCTAAATCGATTCCGAATCAATTCCGGATCGATTCCAAAATAATTTCGAATCATCTTCATCGAATTTGAGCATCCAAATTCATCTTATGTGTTGGTGGACTTATTCTTTTTTTCTATCACAAAATAATCTTGTAGATATATTAATATGCTAAGAATTTCCATATTTAAATTAGCAATTGAAATCATATCCAAATCGGAACCAAAATAGATTCCGAACCGATTTCAAAACGATTCTGAATCGATTCCGAAATTTATTGGAATTGAATCGGAATCAGAATAATTCTGATTCTATTTCAAAATCGATTCAAATCGATTTCGATTCCAAATTTAACAGATTAATTCCGATTCGATTCTGAATCGAATCGATCCACTAAACATGCCTAGTTACACCGCTGCTTAACTACCAACTGCCATCCCAAACATTCGCTCGCTCTATAGATTTAAAACCAATTAAACAAATAAACTCCAAGTTAACACGTTAGAAGATTAGGATTAATTTCAAGAATAAAGCCACAATCCTCGTCCCCTCTCCAACTCATACACCTCCACCACCCTCACCGCCATCGCCGGCAGCGGCGGAGTGCCCTACTTCGTACATCGGAGAGAGGTTTATCTTTTCTGACATACAATGATTCCATTTCAATTCCATTACATTTGTGCGTGTATAATTTTGATTTGATGAAAATAGTTTGTGAAAGATGTCTTGATAGATGAAGTACGACCGCGCCAGTTGCCTCACCGACGGGGACATCGACGCTTACCCCCGAGCAGGGCGCTACAAACTCCTTTCCGACCATGACTCCACCATCCGTCTCTCCATGTATCACCTCGTCTTGAGCGACGATCTCATCTGCATCCCCCTCCGGCCGCTTCTCAGAGGGCCTCGTCTTGGTCTCCCCGCCACCGTCGACGCTGGAGACCAGAAGAAGCCGCGCCAAGGAACTGCATTCCGGTCGTGCATTCTTTCACATAGGTAATTAGCTGGTTAATAACTCGACATCAATTTCTTGTGAGACTTGGTCAACGTTTGATTGGTTTTCAGCTCGATGTATGGCCAGACAGTGACGAATTTGGTGAAGGACTACGACAGCGCCACTGGGTTGACGGCGGAGGAGATCAAGGAATACGTCAAGAAATCGAACTACAAGTTCGCGCCGGGGTTCGACTACTCGTTCCTCTACCGCCTCGATTTGCTCGTGGAGCAGAAGATCCTCCTCCTCCATGATGACTCTGGAGTCTACACCCTGGCTGGTGACTCCCCGTCAGCCGCTGCCGATGTAAATCTATATTCAAGGCAGATGATCAAAGACGTGATATTGAGTCACGGCGGAAGCGAATGGCTGAGAGGGGAGGCAATCGACGAGAACCTCAAGGCCGGGAACGACGATCTCGTGGCGGAGCACGATCGATGAATACCTGTTGCACTCGCAGCTGGACGAAATGGTGCGCAAGAACCGTTCTCGTCGTCAGCGACGACCAGCGGTACGTACACTAAGTATCGGCGCTGAGCAGGCGGATGTGCAGAAGCTGCAGTCGCTGGTGGGGACGGGACGGGCCGTCGTCAAGGAGCCGTCCGGGCGGAACAAGATGAAGGCGGTTGAAGAAATGCGCGTGCGGGGCCTGACGACCTTCCTCCGCGAAAAGCAGCCGAAATATTCCAAATGCGGCACTTTGAGGAATTTTCAGTTTTAAAATTTTTATTACAGTTTCTACAAAATAATTTGTAAAAGATATAAAAACTCATATCATTTCAATTGTTTTATTTTATTTTTCCTTTTATGAAAAAACATTTTCAATTGTTTTTTATCGATTTAACATGACATTAGAAATTCAAGTACGCCAATATTGGCACTTATATGTGAGTTTAGATATAAAACCATTCTCATTTACATTCTCTTGATTGATCTTTGAAGGTATTAACAAAATCTTATCATATATTCCAACAACTAATCATGCCCAATTCGCCTTTAAATAATCCTATTATTAAGCTTAGGGAAACATTACAATTAACTGTTCATCATGAATAGGTTTTAGCCCCTTTTCAGATCAACAGTTACAACAGCTCCTTTCGAGTTGATGTAGAAGATGAAGATCATTTTAGGACATCGAATAGGCTCGATCGCCGGTTCGTCTTGTTAAGGCTGTTTTGCCTGAGGAAGTGCTTCTGAGCATGACTAGCTACTTGAGTTGGTGTTCGTGTGGTAACAAATTGCTGCGATATGCCTCGCCAATTGCCCTTCCCGAGTTTCTCCAAGCCAGTTAGAAACAGCTTGTGTTCTTCCTCACTCCAAGGAACCCCTAGAGAATGAGAAATTATTGCAAACTTGGCCTAATTTTTCAAAAAAAAGAAAAAAAAAAACTTGCCTTTTTTCCTTTCTTGTGTTTTAACAGCCATGCCATCAGACAAATTGCCTCTAGAAATCTTCTCCCTTGTTTCATTTTCATCAACCGAAAGCAGAGAACAAGCTGGAAAAGGCAAAGATGAAGAAGAAGAAGAAGAAGAAGAAACAGCAGTGGCAAAGTTGAGAGAAGTAGGCATCTGTAGCTGCACACCAAAGAGCTTCAAACCACCTCCCACCATTTCTTTACCCTCTGTGGAGCTCATGCATGCCTATGAACTAAGTATTCGTCTCTGTACAGGATGAGACCATTTGGCTACTAGAACAAATCTAGAATTGCAAGTGCAAACCAAATATATATTAGATTATGCCATTGTGGAGATCACATTTTCACTTGTGTCTCATCCTTGTCTACGCATTGCATTGTTGCTAGCTCATCCATCACTTGGATCTCATTTACTCGAGTGGAAGTTGAGTGAGTTTGAAGGGTCACTTTAAATTTGTATCAACTGAGCCTACAAAATCTATCCAATTGTATGAGCCAAACGAGGCCTAGGCCTATATAATGAGTCAGTTTCGTTGTTCTTTCACCTCTTCATCCTTCTAATCATTTGGAGTAAATAAAAGGAAGAATATATTAAACATCCATTCGAGCTCATTCATCTTCATCTCTTCGAGTAAACATCGCCTTAATGTGGTGGACTCACTGTGGCGTTTGCTGCATGACAAGGATGACGCTTATCTTGTATCCAATCCTTCAATCAGCTCGTGAAGAAAATAAGCAGCAGAAATCTCTCTGTTTTGCCAACTGAAAATAGAAAACGGAACAAGGATCACTGGTCACATCTGCTTTGGTGGCTGCAAGTTGCAAGTGACAAGGATTCAGAATCAGCAGCCACCTGATACAGTAACGGCAGATGTAACCTCATTGCTTTCCTTCTTCGGTCCAGAACACAAAAAAGAAAGAGAAAAAATAGATTTGTTGTGCCTTTTTGAAGCTCGTTTGAGATCTCTCTCCATCTTGTTGTGGTTGTGTAGCAAGCGGATGAAATCGAGCGAGACTGAACTGAATGAGAGAGCAGAAACGCCAGGAGGAGTGGATTGTGAGAGAATGAAGGGAAAGTTATGGGCTCTAATATGGGCCTGGCCGATAACCATAAATAGGCCACCGCGATTCCTCCGGATAAGCTTTGTAATCCAAAGCGAATCGGCAGATCTTAACCGCACGATTTTAGCATCGCGGTTCTGATCGAATCCACGTAGCCTCCCAATCCATCGATCACTATAGATTTCGATGAAGTTAAAATGACTAAAATATCCTTATAATATCCGTCAAGTCTCAATCAAGGTGCGTAAATAGTCAATGGGCTGTCCCTATTATCGTCAAGGAATAGATTAGGTTTCCTTGCTCCTCTGGACCGAAGCCTATTCACGGTGGAAGAGTGCGGCTAGGGTTTTTGCTACAAAACTCGTACCTTTCCTCTGCTACCTAGTGAGGTATCCAAATCTTTCCTTGTATTTCTAGTGAATTTAATGGACAGGGCTTCGCGTCGGCGGATTTGCTAGTCCCGGAGTACCTCTGGTGCCACTCTGAGCGCGGCGATTTGGACAACATTTCACGGAGATGGCGACCACGAATCCTTTTGATGTACTGGGGGATAACGACAACGATGACCCTTCGCAGCTGGTCGTCGTCCAGCAGCAAAAGTTATCTGCCCAGAAACCCTCTGCGCCGGCCGCTACTGCTCCCGTAGCGGCGAAGCTTCCGACGAAACCGGTCCCACCTGCTCAAGCCGGTCAGTTTCTAGTATAGATTGTCAGGTTGTTCCTGGAAAAAAAAACGATCTTATGAATGTTTTCCCCATCGTATCATTGTCTATGTGATAAGCAATGTCTGGTTGGATTATTCTGTATATTTCTGGATTAGTTGGAAGAAATTTCCGTTTGATTAAAAAATTTACCTTCTGATTTGGGAATATTCGTGGCACAGTGAGGGAGTCGAGGGAGTCAAGAAGCAACACCGCACCAGGACGTGGCGGAGCTGGCCGTGGGCGAGGCGGTGGACGAGGGCCGAGTCGTGATTTGGGAAATGATAACCCGAATGGATTTTCCAGGAGCTATGGTGGCGGTGGCGGTGGAGAAGATCGTGATGCTGACAGGGAACGTCCTCCACGTCAGCCTTTCAGTGGTGGTCGTCGTGGCGGCTATGCTGGCCGAGGTGGCTATGGGAATGATGAGTCCGGGGGTGACTCAGAACGCCCTCCACGGAGGTTGTATGAGCGTCGGAGTGGAACTGGTCGTGGTTTTGAGCAGAAACGTCAGGGTGCAGGTCGTGGTAATTGGGGAACTGTAGCAGATGAAACGCTTGAACAGTTGAGATACTGGTCTTGTTGAAACTTGAAACTTCTTTTCATCTTTGTTCTAGTGGAAACAGAAGCTTCTTTTCAGTTGTGTGAGTGAATTATGCTGAGTTGTGAAACTCTGTTGAGCAGGGAAAAGGATGATTTCCTTAAATCTGATGATAAATTGCCAACTGAGCCGCATCCAGAACAGGAAAATACACCATTAACAGAGGAGAGCAAGGACAAGGAGATTGCTGCTAATGAGACTGAAGCAAAGGAAGAGGATAAGGTGTGCTTCTCTTTAGATACATAATTCTTTTGGACTGTAAATATTGCCAACTGAAATGATAGCGATAATGGTTTATTGAGAATAGTTCACTAAAATAATATGTTATCATATGTTAAGTTACCATATTTAAAAAATCTTATTTTAAAATGTTTTAGTTTTAGTTTGTTATGTTATGTAAACTTTTATTAATAGGCCATTTTTCAAAAGTCTATTCCCAATTTTCAATAGTGACCTATGAATGTTTTTGTATCTTCCACTGATTATTTCTTGACTTGTCTCTCTCGTCTTTGAAAAATGTTCTGTTAACTATATGCATGCGCTTGTGGAAGAATAACTATTTTCTTGTTTTTTTTTTATTTTTTATCTAGTCAATTGTGTATACTTCCATTTGGAGACTGCAGATGCCATCCAAGCAACTGTTATTTTTTTTTTTGTGACAATTTGACTTTATGATCTTGCCCAATTATCTCATTCACTCATTTCATCTAGATAGAGATTTCCTTTGGCCATCTGTATACTGTCCAAACTGTTCGATGTCAGTGTTTTTGAGTAAAGCTTACAAAATTTTTTCTTGATTTATCCATCTTAGTATTCTCGAGTCTTGACTCAGCAACTCTTTTGAAAACTTTCCTATGTCCTGAGTTCCTATCATTCAGATGAATAAATTTCAATAAGAATCAAGTTTGCCCATGCTGATAATTTGTGCATAGAGTTATTTATTGTGCAGTTTATATTGTTTCATCGCTTCTTGAAAATTGCAAGTGACAATTAGTGCATCTTTCTTCTTTTTTCATTTTGTGATAGTGTCTTTATCTGCATTGCATGGTATCTGTCTTGGGAAAGCCAGTTGGAGTACAACACATTTTTTTTCCAACTATGACCAGTAGATGTCTAGAGGGGAGCCTTGATGCAACAGTAAAGTTGCTGCCGTGTGATCTTGTAGTCACATATTTGAGTTTTAAAAATAGTTTTTTGAAATGTTGCATAAGATTGTGTACAATAAATTCAACATGGTCTAACCCTTCCTTGGAATCTTGCATCGGTTAGAGTTTCATGCACCAGATTATCCTTTTTAATGACCAGTAGATATCTATAAATCATTGCTTGTAATTACTCTTCTGAAGTCATATAGAGTGGAACACATGTTCCTACTAATAGTGTGAAAATGTCCTGTTCCTTACATAGTGTTTTTGACCATTGGTTCATATGTGTCATCATCAAGCTAATTGTTCATCATTAGGAGTATTTAGTTCAGTTGGTTAATAGGTTCTGGCAAGTACAACCTTTAACGATGTGTATGGATCACCTTTTTCACTGAAATTGGGAAGTCAAAGTTCTGTTGATTATTTTTTGTCCCTTTTTGTTTTGTTAATTTTGATACTTTGGTTCTTAATTATGCATTTCTGGTCCATGCCTGCACCTGCAATTTTGTTTCTATGGATTTCTGGTTCTTCATTATGCATTTTCTGAACAAATTTGCTTCTGCACTTTGTACTTAACTAGTTGCCCACCATCAAGTTTGCATCTCATCATAATTCAAAGAAAACCACTATTTTGGATGTTGAAATTTCAATCCTTGTCTTTTTGGTAAAATATCAGTTCATTTCCTTAAAATAAAAGCTGTAAAACTAGTCTGGAGAGTCAAATGAAACTAGCTTCCTATGTGACAGAATCAAGGTATCCGAATGATTTGTTTTATCATTCACTTCTTTTTAATATCGTCTTGCTGCTGTATCTACTTTTTGTTACCGCCTACTATTGTTTTGTTCTCCGATGTTAAATTAAATAGTCATATGGTTTTTTTGAACTTTGGGTGAGCAATTATAATTTTGTAGCTATTATAGAATTATATTAACAGATATCATATGTTATTTGACTGAAATTCTTCTTGAAAACTCTCTGCTTTATGACTCAAGATTGCCTTTTGAATCTATGATCCTATTGCATCATGAGTGACATTTAGAAGTCTTTTATTTGTTTATGTAAACATCAACTGCCTATCTGATAATATAAACACTACTGAAGTTAGCATTTGCATCATTATGCACTAAAATGTATTGAGTAATTCTCCATGCCGTTCTTTAGTTAATTGTTTTGTTTGACCTAAGCAATAGATTCACCATTAAAAGTAATAGTAGCTCGGTATGGATCTTCTGTTACTGCTACTACCTTCTTTCTTACTCTGACCATTCCAGATGTAGAAATCGGTAGCTAAACAACATGGTCTGTTTGATTATATTTTATAGGAGATGACTTTGGAAGAATATGAGAAAGTTAAAGAGGAGAAAAGAAAAGCTTTGCTTGCATTAAAGGCCGAGGAGAGAAAGGTTGAAATTGACAAGGAGTTGCAATCGATGCAGTTACTATCAACTAAAAAAGAAGTCGATCCTATTTTTGTTAAATTGGTATGCTTACTGCCAAGGCCACTTATTCCGATCAGTCATCGACAATTTTGCTATTGTGATATGGTTCATCTTTCAGGGTTCAGACAAGGATGCCGGGAAAAAGAAAGAAAACATTGATCGTGACGAACGGAGCAAAAAAGTACTACAGATGTCTTTAAGATTCTCCCTTTCTGCTAGTATTGAAATTTGAATTTTTTGTTTATATAGCCTTTGAACGTCAATGAGTTCTTCAAGACCGGCGAAGGTAAACAGTACTACAGTCCAGGCAGCCGCGGGCGTGGCAGGGGAAGAGGCGATCGCGCACCATCAAGAGGTGGCTACGGCTACGGTGGCGGGGGCTCAAGCTTCGCAGCGTCTGCTGCTCCATCAATTGAAGATCCTGGCCAGTTTCCCACACTCGGCGGGAAGTAGAGTATTATTATTAAGTTTAAGATTCCAGTTTTTATCAGCCTGCGAAAATTTTAGAGATTTTTAGTTCTTAATTTAAAGACTTGCCGTGGATCCTGAGAAATCAACGTGTGTCGTCGGTTCTTCATTTCGCTTAAAGTATGTATACTGAAGCTGTCTCATTAACAGTATTTTCTTAAATGCGTTTGCTACCTGCATTTAAACACTATTTTTGTTCATCAAGAGCTTTTAGGATTTGTTTAGGCCAATCGCTGACATTTCAGTATCAGTAACTTCTTCTTCTACTTTTCTCCAGTGCATTGTCTACCCGGCCATTATAAGGGATGATGATTCATTTTATATCACATTGATTATACATCTCCTACTTAAAACTCTATTTTATCACAAGTCGTGCTCAACATGAGAATATTCTCTCCATGATATTCTACTTTTTGGAATCAATGGTGTACTATTTAATTTGTTTCCATGTCATCGTTGCTCGATTGGAGTAATTGGAGTTAATTCCGTAATGAAATTAGAGAGTGAATCACTCTCAACTAAGTAACTTATTGATGATGGATGATTCATCTCTACCATAATTCTTTATTTCTATATATACTCTTCTTTGTCCGTCACTTTGCTCTACTTGAGCCCTTCTTGGAGAACATTACTTCTTCTAGTTTGACCATGGCGGGAATTGTCGTAGTGTTTGATTTCGATTTCACCCTTATCGACTGCGATAGCGACAATTGGGTCATTGATACGTTCGGCCTTACAGATCTCTTCGAACAATTTCTTCCTACGATGTCATGGAATTCTCTTATGGTTTGCCATGGAAATTAATCTTTGTTTTCCTAATATATATCCGGTGAACATCTCTAGTTTCTTTGTTTTTTTTTCTCATCTCAGGATAAAATAATGGAAGAGTTGCATTCGAAAGGAAGATCGATCGAAGCCATCGTAGGGTGCTTGAGGACTATTCCATTAGATTCTCACGTCGCCAGTGCCATTAAAATTGCTCATGCTCTTGGGTAATGTCCTCGAATTCAATGTTGAGATTGCGATGAGTTTTATCATTTCTTTCTTTTGTTTTTGGATTAGATGCGAGTTAAGGATTGTGAGCGATGCAAACAGACTTTTTATAGAGACAATTCTAGTTCAACACGGGCTATTAGAGTATTTCTCGGAGATCGACACAAACCCTTGCCTCGTGGACGAAGAAGGAAGGCTCAGGATCTTGCCGTATCACGACCACATTGTGTCGGGCCATGGGTGCAATCTTTGCCCTCCAAATATGTGCAAGGTATGTTTAGTCCACTTGACTACAACATTAGTAGATAAGATCTATAGTTAATGGTTATATCTCGTAGGGGATGATTCTCGATCGGATTCGAGCATCGGCCATCGTCGAAGGGAAGAAGCAATTCATCTATGTAGGAGATGGCAAAGGCGACTACTGTCCTTCCCTAAGGCTCACCGAAGGAGATCATCTGATGCCGAGAAAGGATTACCCTTTGTGTGAACTCTTGTATGCCAATTCCTACTTACTAAAGGCTCAGCCACATCATTGGAGCAATAGCGAAGAGCTCAAACAAGTGCTTCTTCGACTCATCGCTCGATGCGAAGCTAATCCACAATCCTTGGTGGGTTGCATTCGTAAAGAATTCCAAGAATCTTCACAAGAAGTACTTTCTTTAGCTCTTGGGATGCCTAACTAGTTTTGATTGTGTAGGGGAACAAGGAAAGTTTGATAAATTGTTAATATATTGCAATTAAGAAAGCTAAAGCTTTACTTAAAAGGGCCAAAACTAAGCTCCCAATTTAAAAGAATGCTCACGAGAGTTTTTTTTAAAAATAAAATAAAATATGGAACCGTCAGATTTAAAAGTGGCTAGTAAAGCGGAGTCATCGATAAATCGATTCAAAAATCGATCCCTTATCCTTTCAAATCAGTCATGTTAGTTTGTCCTGGTTCGCTTTGTCCTCTAGTGGCGATTATATATGTAGATATAAATAATTTTTTTTTTCCGAGCGTCGAGAGCTGGGAGGTTCCGCCATGGCGTGGATTTGCTCGGCGTCGCTTCTCCGCCCCACGTCTATCCCTCCCCCGTCGGCGTTAATCCCGCCGCCTTCACAATCCGGAAAGTCTCTTCAGCCGTCTTCCACCTCTTCCCCATCTCGCGTGAGCACCAGTAGAGTTGCCCTTCGTCGCGAGTTTTCCTCCAGAAGTTACTCCCAAATGCTCCAAGCGTTCGCCTCGAGTAGATCCCTCGCCCACGGGAAGGCTATACATAGTCGCTTGCTGAGGTTCGAATTCGACGCCGATGTGTATCTGTGGAACTGCTTGCTTCGTCTGTATTCACAATGCGGTTGCTTGGAAGCCGCTCGATCGTTGTTCGACGAAATGCCTCGCCGCGATGATGTCTCGTGGACGACCCTCATGGCAGCGTATGCATGTACGGATCACGCGGAAGAATCCTTGAGATTGTTCTGCGGGATGGTGACGGATGGAGCTCGGCTGAACGCCTTTGCTCTGGCCTCCTGCCTGAAATCTTGTTCGGTTTGCGGTGACTTGAATTTCGGGCAGCAGTTGCATGGGGTTGTTGTGAAAATGCAGCCTTTTTGTGATCTATTTATTGAGTCTTCGCTTGTCGATCTGTATGCAAAGTGTGAGCGCATGGATCTTGCTGAGAATGTCTTCTTCAGAATTTCAGAAAAGGATGCCTTTTGTTGGAACACAATCCTAGGTGGATACATTTTTGTGGGTGAAAATATGAGAGCCTTTCAGATTTTTTGTCAGTTGATGCAGGAGGGAGAAACAATCAGTGAGTTCAGTTTGCCTACAGTTGTCAAGTGCTGTGGGGGTCTGGATGATGTTAGACGAGGCCTGTCAGTTCATTGTTTTGTGATCAAGAGTGGGTTGGAACAAGATCGGTTCTTAAGTAGTAGTCTAGTGGATATGTACTTCAACTATGGTTTGGCTACGGAAGCTCATAAGGTCTTCATTAGGACTATCGATCCTGATATTGTTGTTTGGAGTGCGATTATATCTTGCTTTACTCATCTAGGAAGGAGCACTGAGGCAGTCGAATTGTTTAGAACTATGGAGAGGGTAGGAGCCAAAGCAAATCATCGTACTCTTGCAAGTGTGGCAAGTGCTGCTTCGGAGGTAGGCGATCTAGCTCTATGTGCCAGTCTTCATGCATACATTTTGAAAAATGGATTTGAAACAAAAATAGAAGTTGGCAATGCTATATTAAACATGTACATGAAGAATGGGGCTGTAGGAGATGGGTGCATGATGTTTGACACTATGTTGGACCACGACACAGTATCCTGGAATTGCCTTCTCTCTGGATTTCACAGTGGGAATTCCTGTGACAAAGGGCTAAGAATCTTCAGACACATGCTTACAAAGAATATCATCCCCAACAGGTATACATACATCAGTGTGTTAAGATCTTGCACTAGCCTAAGAGATAACAGTTGTGGATGCCAAGTTCATGCTCATATTTTGAAGAATGATCTAGCTGGAGATTCTTTCATTGGAAGAGCTATGGTTGACATGTACGCAAGTAGTGGTAACCTAGAAAATGCTAATCTGATTTTTACTAGACTGATTGAAAGAGATGTATTTTCTTGTACTTTAATCATTACCGGATGCACAAATACAGATCAAGGTGAGAAGGCCATTGATTTCTTCAGACAAATGCTTCGGGAAGGTATACAACCCAATGAATTCACAATTTCAAGTTGCCTGAGAGCTTGCTCGGACTTGGCAGCATTAGCTAGTGGTCGCCAGTTCCATGCCCATGTCATAAAGCGTGGACTAATTGGCTCGTATGTCTCATGCAATCTTGTTGATATGTATGCAAAATCTGGGTGTTTGATGGATGCAGAATCGGCATTCAGTGAGTCAATTTCACATGATCTAGTTTCATGGAATACATTAATCTGTGGATACTCTATACATGGGTATGTATGGAAGGCTCTTGAGTCCTTTAAACAGATGATAGAGGAGGGAGAGAGTCCTGATGGAGTTACATTTATTGGTGTCCTCTCAGCTTGTAGCCATGCAGGTTTACTTAATGAAGGGATGATGTACTTTGATTCTATGTGCCACATTTATGGAATCACTCCTACAATTGAGCATCAACGCTGCCTTATCGACATCCTAGGTAAAGCATCTAAGTTTGATGAAGTCGAACAGTGTATCAATCAGATGGGATTGTCATCAGATGCTTTGGTATGGCAAACAGTTCTTGGAGCCTGTAGAACACATGGAAATGTTGAATTTGCAGAAAAGGTGGCAAACAAACTGTGCGAATTGGATCCAAGTATGGATTCAAGTTACATCTTGATGTCCAATATCTATGCAGTTGCAGGAAGGTGGACGGATGTCACTAGGACGAGGCAAGTTATGGCTAGTCGCGGTGTCAAAAAGGAGCCAGGATGTAGCTGGATTGAGGTGAATGGCCAAATTCATGTGTTTCTAGCTCAAGATCGTCCTGACTAACAGCCGGGACCATGTATATGAAGCTGAAGGATTTGATAAGGAAAGTGTTTGTAGAGGATACACCAGGTTGACACCTGTCAACATGGAGGAGAGAATACTCTTTCTGGCATTCAAAGAGTGGACCTGCCATTAACTGTATAACACATTCTTTAAACTTGAACTTGCAGAGGCAGATTGTTCGATACCGGAAACATCTAAGGGTTCCTTTTTTTCATTCAGCATCTTTGCTGCAAGGGCTCTTGGTCATTAGTTTATTGTACTCTCAAGGCAAGTGAAAGTGACCAAAATGTTTGTTTCAAGCACGAGAAGAGACTTCCAGAATGTGAATATTACAAAACTCTCAGTTGATCAGTTGGTAGATTCTCTCCTGATGACCTTTCCAAAGCTTGGTCACCGTGCCACCTTCTCGTCCTGCGGTAATTCAATCCCCTACTTCAAAATTATTACAATTCAATGACAGTTGAAAGTGACTCGGTTATTGCAAGAGTCTATACTCTGTCTGTTGTTTGTGTTTCTTTAGTTGTAGCATGTGATTGCCTAAATTGTTTTAGAACGACAGCGGAGAAGTTTAGTGATATCAAAAGAATAAACTTTCCATCATGGATTATGCCAAAAGCCCTTTTGCACCTATATAGTGATCCTCAACTAATTGCTACATGGTTATAGTTGTCTACTTTGATACTATGTAGTATCTTCCTGTCTATGGAAAAAGAAATATGTAAAACATATGAACGATTTGTATTTTCCTGAATCTAACATGAAAGTTATGGATCTTGTCGAGGCTAGATTGAACCTTCAGTGTAATCGTCATAAGCCTAGGAAAGCTGAATATTACTCTATTTACATGCATTACGTTGGCATTTCCTATTGTTCTCGATAATATTCCTTTAGCATTCAGGGTTATAATATTGAATTTGATGGTAAAAGTACTCCCAAGCAGGACTGCAAACGGAAGATTTTGCAAATTATTGCTGAAAGAGGGACGCACTGATAAAAAGACATATATCGAGGTATCATGATAGGACACAGATGATAGAACTGATGAGCAAAAACGACAGAAGGTTCAACTCAGACTGCAATGCCAATCTCTTCAGGTTAAACCATAAGATCTATGCATGTTCATGTTGATGCACAACAAGGAGTAACACTAGTAGTTGTTTTCTTTCTCCAAAAGATATCTTGTACATGGAATTTCATCATTAGGCAAGTTGAACTGGTGGGAATTGAAAATGTAAAGAATCGACAGCAAAGAAACTTTCAAATAATTTAATAATTATAACTTAATTGATTATTGACTTGTTACTGGTAATATAGTTTTGTATAGAATACAGTTTTATGTAACTTGTAGAATACTCGTATGGCGTATTATGGTAAGATATCTCCGAAAAGCCGCGAGGAGAGTTTTACATAGCTCGATATTTGTCTATTTGTTGGAAAATTATATATTTATTTATTTATTGGTTTATCGGTTTCGGTTCGGTTCTAAACGGTTCCGGATCCGTCGACGTTGAAACTGATTGAAAATCGATTCCAAACCGATTCAAAATCGATTATGAACCGATTCAAAATCGTTCCGAAGTTTTAATTTTGAAATCAATTCAATTTAGATTGATTCCGAATTGATTTCGAAATAGTTCCGGATCGATTTTGAAACGGTTCCGGATCATCTTCCTCGAACTTTAGTTTTCAAATTTATCTATTGTGTTAATGATCATATTCTTTTGTTGTTGTCGTAAAATAATCTTATAAACATATTATCATATTAAGAGTTTTCATTTTTAAATTAACAATCAGAATCTGATCCAAATTAAAATATAAATTGATTTCGAAATTGATTGGAATTGAACCGAATCAGAATTAAAATGATACAGTTCAATTCCATTCCAGAACGGAGTTCAATTCCATTCCAGAACGGATTCATTTGAATTGATTTCTATATCGAATTAATAGATTGATTTGATTCCGAACGACCGGTCCGTTAATTATGTCTAATGGAAGCTCGATAAAAACGGAGCGATTTTTTTTTTTTTTAATTACAAGGAATTGTTGGGTTCATGTGATTTATTGCGCGTGACAACGCCGCATCGAATCCCCGAACCGCGATGGCTCTCCTCCCTCGGACTGCGCGCCTAGCCCTTCTATCCGCCCAAAGGTCGGCCGCGATCCATGCGGCCGCGCCTCTATCCTCCTCCGCTGGTTCCTCTCCATCCCCGGCGCCGTATGCGCCGGCGCCTCCCCCTTCGGCGTCGTCGCCGACGGGACTTTCGAAGGCGGCAGAGTACGTGATCTCGAAGGTTGACGATCTGATGAACTGGGCCCGCCGCGGGTCGATCTGGCCGATGACCTTCGGGCTCGCCTGCTGCGCGGTGGAGATGATGCATGCCGGCGCTGCGCGCTATGATTTTGATCGATTCGGTGTCATCTTCCGCCCGAGCCCTCGCCAGTCCGACTGCATGATCGTCGCCGGAACACTCACCAACAAGATGGCACCTGCTCTGCGCAAGTAAGATGAATTAAAATTTTTATCCTGTTTCTGATCTTCTTATCCCTCAAACTGATGCCTTTTCCTGATGACGATGCATGATACTTGTTCTGAATGGTCTTCTCATGAGTGTTAAAAGTTTGATGCCTACCAATTATTATTATAGATTTTGGACCTTGGTGATGTATGATACTTAAGGTCTTTAGATCAATTACTGTTGTTACAGAATTCTGGCGATTATGGGTCTTCATCGTCTTTGCTGAACGTTTAATTGGATAGTAATTATACTAAAAGTGCTATCCAGTTTAGGTTTTTCTATCAACATGCCATCCTGTTAGGAATTGATTTGCTTACTATCGTTTGCAGATTCAGTTCAAAATTGCTCCCAATGATCTATTTTCCTGTATAGGTTTGAGTACAAGTATAATCGCTCTACAAAATTTTTCTCATAGAGTCTCCCAACGATGCTGTTTTTCATTACTTCAGACAGTTAATCCCAGCAGACAATACTATTTTATCCTTTAGGTGATTTCATGGTATCCACTAAAATGACTGGCTAATATATGAAAAATATTGTAATTTCTGATTCCTTTTGTTGGATTGTCCATGCCATAGCATTTACTTATTAGTGAGCTTCTGCTAGGTATGTAATTGATTCAGTGGGCTTGTTGTTTGCTTTGTATTGGCTGGAGTTGCTGTGTCTGAGGAATACAATAGGTTTTCACTTGTATTGCTCGTTGTTTTGCATTGTATATTCTTGGTTGAATCATATGCTGTTTTCCCTCTCAAAATTTAAATGATTATGGTTCTGGCTCTTAATCTTAGATGTTGATTTAATCTCATGTTAAGATTTTCCAGGAAACCTCATATTACTGTTCATTTCTTTTCTAGATTTGCTCGGTCTATCTTCTTATTCAATTTCCACCACCCATTAGTACTACGATTTCTTATCATCTTTGTACCACTTGCTTCATTATCAGTGTCAAAGGATTCATCAATTGGGAGGTTTTCTGACTTGGTTATTTTTCATAAGAGATAGTGAATGAGAAAGTGAGAAGCTGCAAGCCTGCAACTCACCCTATTCCTAGTTAAGCAAGTTTCTGTGTTCTTTCAACATAGTGGAGATGGTACATCATACTCTAGTTAGTGGTCTCTGGGTAGATCAACTAGTTAGTTGGTACCTTTTTACACATTCGTAACCCACCTTTTCTGAATTTTGATATGTTCCTATCCTTAATTGTTTGTCTATTGTTAATGACACTAGATTCTGAAAACCATTTGCCTATGATCTAAGGATGATCCAAAGAAAATAATAAAATGAGGACCAAGTGAGTAAGATTAGGCAATTGGTTGCTGCATGAGGTAATATGTAGATTCAAACAAGGAAGGCTTCCCCCATGTGCAATACTTACTCCGAGTGGACTTTTTGAGACAAAAGATGAGTTTTACTACTCCATATCTCAAAAATTGCTGCTGAAGTTGGATAGAAGCTGCTAAGGAGAAGGCAGGTGATTAAAAAAACTGAGAAAATAGAAACGAAGGATAGCAATGGCCCCAAGCTATGAGCGTGCACACACACACACACAAATTGAGGTTGTTGCACTGAATGTGTTGCCGCTCCATATGGAGCACAAGTGCAAGAATGCAAGATATATCAAAAGGAAGGAGAGGGGAAGCAGGATCTTGCAGATAAGGTAGAGATGGCTCTTGCCTAAGAGTTGAACGAAGAGGATCACTCAACTATGGTAACATCATGATACGATTGACTTGGAAACTAAGGGGAAGACATAATTTAATGCTGTTGTAGCAACATGCTTGGATCCAAGCCAGTGAAGGGGATGCCAGCCAAAATCTAGCAGAGGAGGGTGCAGCTTTTGAATTGTGAGCTTGTGGGTCGCAATCTGTCGGGATCATGCGGAAGAGGATCTGGATAATGGGAGGGAGAGAGGGAGCTATATTTTAGGTGGGCCAACTGTTTGTGGATTTAATAAAACACGATAAAACATCCAAATCATTTCCTACTATTGAAAATGGAACTTATCATAATATCATCTTCCTCGGTGTGCACTGAGTTATCTAAACACATTCTCTTGAATGTTCCCGATACAGGAACTGCAATTATAGACAGATCTAACTTATAAAATTGTCATTTCATTGTGAGACTAGAGTAGAATGTAGATACCTATCTGCAATTATCGGCAGCAAGTTCACATCCAATTTTAGTCACTCACATTCATTATGAAAATGAAAACAAAACTTGATATCGTCAGAGAAATATATATTGATTTTCTCTCCTTTATGCTTCATCCAGGGTTTATGATCAGATGCCTGAGCCTCGGTGGGTGATCTCAATGGGCAGCTGTGCGAATGGCGGAGGCTACTATCACTACTCATACTCTGTTGTTCGCGGCTGCGATAGGATCGTGCCAGTCGATATCTATGTCCCTGGATGCCCTCCTACAGCTGAGGCACTACTCTATGGCGTCCTCCAGCTTCAGAAGAAGATAAATAGGCGCAAGGATTTCCTTCACTGGTGGACCAAGTAGAGCAGTTAATCAATCACTGCTTCACAAAGTCTCATAGACCATGTGTTTTCATGCTGGCCTACTGATATATGTTATATTATGAAGTCAAGATATTAAGCATTCTGCCCCCACTGAATAATTCCATGCTGTTTATGCACTCGCTGGAATACTCTTTATCAATGTTGTGTGAAGGTTTTTGTACAAACTTCTTACTAAGTTGTGGTGGTTTATGTGAACGTTTTTCTGGTCTTTATATGTATGTTTCGATGGTAAAATGACAGTAGCAAGTATGCAGGAGTATTCAGTAAAATAACAGTAGTAAAATTATATGGACTTATTTTATTTTATTATAAAATAAAACAAGTCCCACAGAAAAATCATTTTTTTTTTCTTTTCTGTCTTTAACTATTTCGAGCGAGTAGACAATTGGGAAAATCAATTAATTATTTTACATTTTAATTTAAGAAGACATTTGGCGACAAATCGGTCCGAGTTTTTTTACGCAGCAGAATTACCAAATTGCCCACGATGAGCCCTAACACCCTCATCGAAGTCGATGAATAAATTCCGGATGCCTTGATCGAAAGCGCCGCGGTTGCCTCTTCCCTCTGCGATTTCTTACGGTAATCTCCTTGTTTTTTTTTTCCTTCTAGATTTGCTGATCATATGCGTTCTCGATCCCCAAATTTCTCCTAATGGTTCGAGATTTTGTTTTGCCTTAATCGTCAGTTAGATCTAGGGTTTGCATCTCTCCGATCCCTTCTATGTCGATTGTGATTTAAGCCTTTTTAACGGAAAAAGGATCGTAGTTGAGTTTTAGGATGCTATGGATCACTTAAGGTGTCTCTATGCTTCCCAATTTTCGTTTTTTTTCCTTGCTGAATTTATACTTGTTTATTATCTAAGTTTTTGGCATTGGCTTTGTTGTAATTTGTAGATGGCGGCGAGACTACAGCAGCTGCGATCGAAGGCTGTGCAAGCCTCTGGGTTTGTGTGTAAGCACGGAGGCGCTTACTACAAGGAGCTTCTAGAGAAGAACAAACATCACATTGTGCAGCCGTCGAACATCGAAAAGTGCCAAGAATTGTCAAAGCAGCTCTTTTACACCCGTCTTGCTAGGTCCGCCTCTTTATGAATTATCTTTGCCTGGCTGCTCTGTTGGGCATGAAGACTGATGAGCACGGGAGTGGTTTTTTTCCTCTTCATTATGTGATTTTATTTGTCTTGCTCCTGAACAATTTTTAACAAGGCAGATCTAGATTTTTATTCTCTTTTTCTAAGGAAAAACAACATAGATATTGCTTATTTCGGCATCTGATGTCGATTAAGTCTCAAGGGTTATCTACAACAAGTTAAGTAAAATATGTTCAGGCAGCTGATGGCTAGATTACTTTTGTTTGTCGGCAGATCCTTCCATAGACGGTCGATTGGATTTTGATTTTATGTATTTATCTTCTCTTGTGTGCCTTTTTTTTTTTCCTTAGACTATTACTAATAGATATTGGTTCAATTGTGATGTTCTAATCATTGAAGTCAACAACTTTTTCATGATTTCCTGTTGAAACTGACAGCATATTTACATTGTGGTTATAGATAATTAATCTCTATGAGAGACATTTGGAGTTTCTTCGTTGCTAAGTATGTCTTGTTTTTATTCTGCTTAAAACTGTCATTGACTTCATTTTACTATGTAAAAAGATAGAATATTTGCATACTAAAAGTGAATTTATCTAACTTCCATGTACTCTTAGTGATAAACAGTTAGGTCATTGGGGTTGACTACTAATGAAATGAATTTGAAAGATTAAAATAGCTGTTTGTTTAGTTGGATTCTTTTAAGTTTTTAATCAAGGTGATTTAACCCCTGTCAGTAATTTGTCATCTACCAATATGTGCTTCTCACCTTCAGTGATAACCTAACTGTGCTTCCACCCACAGTAAAACATGCTTCAAGATCCCAAGTTTCAAGATTTATCATTGTTGCAAGCTTGAGTTTTCAAGATGAATCTCTGTGAAGGGGGAAACATGGACAATTATTTATCAAAGCCCCCTAATTCATCAAATCCATGTTAAAACATTTGATTTGTCATGGTTGCCCAGGAAAGATTGTTTTACTATGCTATTAGATTTGTTTATCTTGCATGATCCTATGATTCAATGTAATCTATTTTGCATTCCTTGACAGCACTGAACATGTGTAACATTTTATTGCAGCATTCCTGGTCGGTATGAATCATTTTGGAAGGAGCTTGATGGAGTTAAGAGCATATGGCGAAACAGAAAGGAGCTCAAAATTGAGGATGCTGGAATTGCAGCATTATTTGGGCTCGAGTTGTATGCGTGGTTCTGCGTCGGCGAGATAGCGGGAAGAGGATTTACTTTCACTGGCTACTACGTCTAAAATCTAAAGCTAGGTCTGTCTTTTAAGGTTTTGGCGGGTGGATAATGGGTTTTCTTTCACCACAATTTTTGATTTTGCCCTCTAAATTCATCAAGCTGCGAGTCAGCTAGACAAAACTGCAAGTGGAATAATTTCATCTCAGTCAACTATATGCTCTTGCTTTGAGCCTGATGAAGAAAACTGTTATCCAGAATCTCGTTTTATAAACAAGATGGCAAAACCTTTTCATACTGTTGGTGGTTGCAGAGTGTAAAGTTCAGCTTTTTCTTTACTTTCAATAAGGTTGTCTAAGTTTGTTCTCTCAAATTGTGGTTCTAAGTTCAAAATCGATGTGTTTAGAGGTCATGAAGTTTCCACAGGCAAGAGTTTTCAGACGGAGGATTAATCTTTGTTTTCTTGAGCAAATTCTATATGCGTTTATTGTCCGCAAATTTTATATGCGTTTATTGTCCGAATTAGTCCGGGGAACATGGGCAGTTCGCTCCCAGTTCATGCTGACCATCCACATTACTTGCCCCAAACTCGTTAATGTCTCTCTAACTTGGTCTTCATCTTCTACAATCTGCGAAAGCATCAGCCACTCTACTATTTGTCCCTCATATGGCATTCTCCATTGTTAGCACCTTGTTTCAAACAAGTAATACTGACAGAACATTATCGTTTCAAACAATGACGTTTAAGAAGCTACGGTCTCATAATTCATACATGAAGACAACTAAAACTCAATTTAGGTGTTACATTCCCATAGTGAAAAATAATGATGAACCAGTAAATAAAACTTCAGTAATAAATATTTAGTCAAACATGGCTTGGAGAATAAGAGCTCATGCCAGTACGAAGGTCAAGATCAACTTCATGGGGTAAATAGATGTTTTAAATTAGCTCCAGCTCCTTCCTTTGCTTTCAAGTTCAAGTCGACCTCATTGCTTGCTTCTGGCTTCCCCTTCAGCTATTCCACCAGCAGGTTCATGTTCATAACAGATGATTCACAGTCTTTTCTTCACCAAATAATCCACCTAAAGGAGCAGAGGAACCATCAGCAGGTGACTCCTTGTCGGCAGCATCCTTCTTGTATCGCAACATCACTTCCATGGCTTCGACACAAGCTCTTGCAGCAGCTGCTCGGTTCTCAGCATCTTCCCTCTTCTTCCTGGCTTGTTCCTCTTTAGCGAGAGCCTCAGCTCTTGCTCTCTCTTCTGCTTCCCGGGCCAATCGATCTGCCTTCTCCCTCTTGAGATCCTCATACAATTTTTCCAACTCCTCCTCTCTACCTTCTTCCCTAAAAACCCCACCCACAAACTCCTTCATTTGTTCACTAAATGCAACTCCATCATCAAGGAACAGATCCTTCAGTATCTTAAGCCCATCATCCAGCCGCCTAGCATCAAGGAAACCCTTCAGTAACAATTCATAACTAGTAGCATTCGGTTTTACTTCCTTCTCCAACATCTGGCCGAAGAACTTGTCTGCATCGTCAAGGCTTAGGATGTTCACAAATCCTCCAATGACTTTATTGTAGGAATTTGCATTTGGCCTCAGCCCCAACTCCTCCATCTTGTGGAAATATGCAGTAGCATCATCTGCCCTATTCGCTCCGAAGCAGGCTTCGACCAGTAATCCATATGTGCACTCATCCGGATTGATCTGGCGATCGCTCATCTCTCTGTATAACTCCTCTGCCTCAGCAACCAACCTGTTACTTCCAAGCTGTCTGATCAAATTATTATATGACTGCGTATCTGGGGTGCATTGCTGCTCGCCCATCTGCCCAAAGACCATGATGGCGTCTTGAAACCTCCCTGCGAGGCAGTAACCATCTATCATCACGTTGAATGTCCCCAAATCGACTGTGGTCCTCATTGGCGGATTGTGCTCCTTCAGCATTCTGCCGAATAAGTCGATGGCCTGCTCAAGCTTCCCGTTACTTCCCAATGCGTCCAGCGCCAAATTATAGCTCACTGCATCAAACTTAACCTTTGAGCCATCACCAAGGACGTCGCGGTAGATCTCCATTGCTTGCTCCTCCATCCCCTGCCTGAAGTAGGCTTTCATAAGGTTCCCGTACACGATGCCATTAAGAATTTTCCTGCCACCAAGTTTCTCCTGTAGCTCCTCGTAGAGGGTAATGGCTGTTTCAGGCACGCCATTTTTGATGAAGCCCTGCATGATGTGGTTGTAGACGATGGGGTCAGGGGGCACAAAAGCCTTGGCAAGCATTTCGTCCTTGAGGTCGACTACTTGCTGGAGCTTGCCGTTATCGACCAGACCCTTAGCGAGGATTCGCCACGTGCTGGGGGCGGGAGGAAAGACGGCGTCGTCCTTGAGGAGGAGACGGAAGTTCTCGAGGGCGATGCTGGTCCTGCCACAGTCACAATAGGACTGGATCAGGAGGTTGAAGGTGATGATGGTGGGAGCGATGTTGGCCTGGGTAATGAAGCGGTGGAGAGAGAGGAGATCGGCATGGCGGGATTGAAGGAGGAGGGCGCGGAGGACGGCGTTGGCGGTGAAGATGGTAGGTTGGCAATTGGAGTAGACGGAGTGGCGAATGAGGGAAGCGGCCTCATCTAGGTCGTTGTCGCGGATGAGGGCGAGGATGCGGTTGTGGAGGACGAGGCGGCTGCCGGAGAGGGCTAAGATGGACTCCGGCGGCTTCGGCGCGCTAGGGTTGGGGGAGGAGGCAGCGGGCGGGGACTGCCTCTGGTGGACAAGGGAGGAGGCGGGCTCCATGCGAAGGCGGCGCTGGCGGCGCTGGCGGCGGCGGCGATCTGCGGCGGCCTCCTCCGGAGTAGCGTAGGAGAGGAAGCGGAGGCGGGAGGCGGAGGCAAAGGGAAAGGGCGTGAAGGGGAAGTAGGATTTCAGGGATTTGAGGTTGTGGGAGATGTGCAGAAGCTTCGACATCGCCATATTTTCTCCGTCGAGGTTTTGGAGAGAGGTGAATTGAGATTTGACAGATACTTAAAAACGAGGGTTTTATGGTTTGTCTGAAGCTACGTGAACGGGCCAATATATCAGAGGAAGTCAGTAAATGATATATGGGCCTGGGTGAGGCCCAATGTTTATTAGTCGATCCAAAATTGAAAAGAAGAATTATAGGCAACTGCTGTGACACTCTGTTCCTATCTAGGGTTCGAGCCTGCTGAGGAAAATGGTGAAGATTTTGAAGTCCAACATGGCGGCGATCTTCCTTCAGGTGCGGGAGAAAGGCTATGATCGTCCGGCCGTTCGGTGAGGTACGCGCGACCGCCCCTACTGGCACTGTCTGGTTTCTGGCGTCGTGGACCTCAAGGACGTGGCAGCCATCGACGCCCTCCAGACCCGCGACAAGAAAGTCGCCGCCTCCGAGGAGGCCAAGGCTCGCCTCGACCAGCGCTTCAAGACCGGAACAGCCTGTGGTCCTTCACCAAGCCCGGATTCTAAGAAGGTTTTTGCTACCTCACAGTAATTCAACTTTTTAATTTTTTATGAAACTTTCGTTCGAGTTGAAAGTGGAATCTTGATTCCGGTTTAGTTAATCTAGTTTTTTTTCCCCAATTGAATTTGAATTTTCCCCTCTCTTGTTGTATCTTATAAGCATGGATTTTTGATGACATTGATATATGGTGAAATGCTTTGTTATGCCGATGCTCGTGTTAATTCTCTCCTTTTTCTTTGTTGTTCTTTAAAAAAAATCAAATATTGTTGTAATGTGTTTGGTAAGCTTCAATTGTAGCGAGGTGATTCGAGCGTATTTTCTTCCCGTGAAACACAAGTGGAGACTGAGAAGCATTTTGAAGAAATTGACCATTTGGTTCTTTGTCGAGGTAAAATAGGTGTTTTGAAATGATAGTATGATGGAGAAGTATTTCAATCCCCATGACATGGTTTTCTGGCCTAAATACCAGTTCAGACTGGGAAATAATACCAGAGTTCTGATTCGTTGGTTACTGTTAGGCAGTGATAGTATTTTTCTCACCAAAAAAGTACTTGCATTTCCATATAAATTTATACAAACAAGTCCATGGGGTCAGTCTGAGCCAACTTAGTTTAATTGGTTGGCTCACAGCTTGGATTTTTTGCAAATCTTATTTGTGAAGTGAATCAGACTGTATAAAGGCCCATGCATCAATCAGACTGATTTCAATTATGGATATTAGAAAATAAGATGGGGCTGAGGCAGAAGATAAAAATGTAAATTCTGAGTTAAAAATGAAATAATAAGCTAGAAGTTGGTAAATGTAATGGTTGAATTTCCACTAATAAGTGAAGTCAATGAGACTTTGGTGAGAACATATGTTGGAGATGTGAAATTGGTATGCTGCTGCACTGGAGAGACATCCATTTCTTGTATCCTCTTCGAGCAATCCTACTATTCTTTTGCACTAGCTCCATTGCCTGGGCATTCTCATGTTTTGGAGAGAACACTATTGACTCAGAATACAACATCATGAACACTTATAATGTGTTAGTCCCAACTACATGGAGTTACTATTGACTAGACATATAGGCTAAATATGATTTCTGGTGTCGAATTTCGTTGAGTTAACATGGGTTGAAATTGCAAGTTGGCACGATTGCTGAAATATTCTTCTGGCTTGTGGTTAGGAAAAAGCAACCAAGGAATGCTTCCCTCAGGTCAAATATTGGCTTTTTACAGAAGATACGAGTCTGGGTCATGTTTTGAGTTCATGTTTTGGAGTAAAAAGAAATTATAGAGTAGGGAGCTAGGTCCTTAGGATGGAGGAGAACTGGAGTTCTTTGAGAGATTTAGCTGTGAGTGGTGTAGATACTCGATGTGTTTTGGCAATAGTCCAATGGAATCAGAGAGAAAGGTTGGACGTTATAGATTAGAGTTAGCATTCAATTAAGGTTTAATTAGATCTCTTATTGATTAAATAATGGGTTTATTGATTATTGTTTCACTTAAATTATACTCAAATCATGCCCAGTCAAGGTGAATCAAGGCTTAATGATGAATCGAGTTTAATTGAATTTATTTACCAATCCTTATTCTGTCTGTGTGCCTTAACGTGTAGAATACTCCCATCAAGCTATTTTAGTTTAAAACAACATGATGGACTAAAATAACTTCAAATTATTAACTAAAACTAGATTCCTCACACTCTTAAGAAACACATATGGTTTTAGTTTGACTTGGAACTTTTCTGGTCTGACATTTTGTCTACTGAAATTAACTTGGCTGATTAAGACTGGATTTGAACTCTGCCACTCTTTAAGAGTACACATTATGTTTTCATTGCGATTTGAATATGTTTCTCCTTAGAACTGTTTTGGTTCGAAACAGTGATAATATTTTGGCCAATAAACAACAGTAGGTATGAGATGGTGCCTGTTTTGGCTCGAAACAGTGAATATTTTGTGCAATAAAAAAGAGTCGGCAAGAGATGGTGCATGTCTTGGTCATTTTCAAATTGGACAGCAATGCCTGGGGAAAAAAAAAATGAAAATTAGGTGTGTGGTTTAGAAATTTTTCCTATTATTATTTTTCATTTACAGACTTACAGATTATTTTTTGTCTGCAGACTTCTGTCGGACAGTGAACTCTCAAAACCACTGATCCAACTTTCTACCAGCTCTAAAGTGAGAGATGCTGATATGTATGCTCTCAGATGCACCCCGACATGAATGCACCACCCTCCTGTTTGGTATGCCTTAATTCATGCCAACTACCAACCTCATACCTGTAATTTTAAACAATTGCATCAAATATCTCCAATATTTATTTCTTATTAATATGAGTTTTTTTTTACAAGGAAAAAGTTGCTAATTCTTTTATCATTAGTATAGTAAATTGTTTTTGCTCGTTTGGCACGACATCTTTGACATAGAATGAAATGATATTAAACTTGACTGAATTAATCAGAGTCAAGCATTACAATGCCGTAAAGATGAGTCTTTGCTTAGTGTTTTCACAAGCATACACGTCACTTGACTACCATGATAACGACGATAAAGATGGCTTCACGTTGAGAGTCCAATTTATAGTTGTCAACACCTAAGAAGATGATTGAGCTTTGAAATGAGTATGTCCCTTGGTGTCGGCCAAAGACATTAAACTCTTATTTTTGTTGTGAAGTAAGATTTCCTTCATAGCTTTCTTTCTTCCCTTCACGTCAATATATTGTCTTGCGATGACCCTCTCTAATGTGGTCCTCGATGGGCCCCCCACCCCCACCCCCACTTTTCACGTCATGATGCACCGTTGTGTTTAGCCAAACTTGCATTTTTCTTTCTTTCTTTTTTGGTTTGCACTAATGTATTTTTGTCCCTCTTCTTGTTTGGAATTCCAATAAGAGAGGGTTTTGGTGGTAGGACATTGGACTGTTTGTTACTCCTTGTTATCCATTTAGTTTTGTGGCCAAGGTAGCAATTGACTTCTAACATGCGTGGTTACTGTTGCATCGCGAAATAATTAGCTTGTCTTTTTCTAAACCACAAGTCATTATGGTTTGAAAGAGATATATGATTTAGGGCTGTGAACCAACATCACTCACTAGCACATTTATCAATCAAAACAAAGTTTGGAGTCTATTAACTTCTCATAATATGATGATGATTATGATATTAATAACATAACCAAAAACAAAACTAACTAATAGCCGTAGCAAATTGAATCAACAAGTGGGGTCGAAATACATGATATGAAAGTGATGTGGAAACCGAGGGCTTCATTCCATTCTCAATAACATGTATGTTTCTTAATTTCTTTCACGCATTGCCAACAATTGGGCAAGTGCACACTTATCGGCCAACTATAAAACAAGCAACATTTGAAGTGCTAATTTTTTGTTTATAGTTTAACTTAAAAAAAGTTACTGGCTTTATCATGTTTTTTTTTTGTTTTTTAAGTAAATAAATAAATGTTTTCTCTTACATATATTTCTTTGCAGCCCGCAAAGTCACAATTGTGCTCCCTAATCATCACGTGGTTCAGATGCACTCTTGGATTCTCATAAATGCTGTGCTTGCGGCTGTGATCTTGGAATTAGATTACCATAGTAGAATTTAAATGGTACGCCAGCAAGTAGGCAGACTAGTATTATCCAAAGAAAAACTACTTTACTAATACTCGCTCTCTGTTTTTTTTTTTTTTTAAATATATATATATATTTTGATAGATGGTCTACATATTATATTCGATATAAAATTATTATTTATTTAATATGAAAGCGACAAAATTAACTCGCCCACAGTGCTATCAATTAAAAAGGTTTATCTTTAGATTTTTTTTTTTTAAAACAAATAACATTGTGTTCGGAGTTTTCAAACATTTGCATTTTACCCAGGGGAGATTAGCAACTTACATTGTGCCCTTACAATTTTGAAAATTGTTTCATCTAACTTGGAGTGGTAAAATGAAATAAAGTTCCTAAGCAACAGGTAAAGTGCAAAATATTTGGAAATTATGGGAGACAAAGTAAATAAAAAAAATGAGCTTTATTTTTTTTTGTTTGCTCATTTTCTTTTATAAATTTTTTTTTTACATGTTTGTTAATTAGAGCAAGGTTGAGAAAGAGCAAAGCCCCCATATTAATGGTGGAGCTTCTCAGCTAATGTACATTCCATTTCCGGTCCCATATTGTTTCAATGTCGCCTCCCCTGTTCCTGCTGCTGCTCCTCTTCCTCCTCTCCTTTTCTTTCTCACTCGCCGCTGCCGCCGGAGACCACTCGGAAACCTTCCTCTTCGAACTCCACCGGCGGCCCGCGCTGCCCGGGCTCCACCAAGCGCAGCGGCTCCTCCTCAATGACAAGCTCCGGCAGCGTACGATCCTCTCCCGGCTAGAGCATGCCCGCCACCGGCGGCGAGCTTGCGGCGTTCCGTACGCGCCGGCGCCGGCACCGGCACCGGCACCGGCACCGACATCCTTCGAGATGCCGCTCAGCTCCGGGGCGTACGCGGGGACGGGCCAGTACTTCGTGAGGTTCCAACTCGGCACACCGGCGCAGCGCTTCGATCTGGTGGCAGACACCGGCAGCGATCTCACCTGGGCCAAGTGCCGCCGGCGCGGAGATGATAACAAAAGTGTCAGCGGCCGGGCGTTCCTCCCCGCCCAGTCGTCGTCGTTCCGGCCAATCCTCTGCTCATCCGACATGTGCCACAACTCGCTGCCCTTCTCGTTGAGCACGTGCCCGACGCCGGCGAGCCCATGTGCCTACGACTACGGGTAATTACTTAATGCCGCATCGGATCCTATTTTTTTTAACTAATTACTTTATTACTAATCAATTAATTAATTGCTCTTTCAAAGTAAAACGTGATATTAATCTTACCACTTAAGCCCTTTCTAGCTAACGCGCTTCAGCTTTTCCAAGTGATTTCCTGAAACTTTATAAAATTACATTGTAAGCTCTTCTAGGCTCGACCAACGATGCAAGGGCTTTTAAAACTACCAGTCTCAAAATGTAAATATTTAAATTCATGAGAATAAAAAGTAACTTGTCAAAAACTAATTATGGCAAAGTGAATGTTTCTCTTAAGATTAATTTAGCACAGAATTAGCAAGAATATAGTTAATTATGGTCAACGCGAGACGGCGTCGTGAAAGATTGGTGGTAGATCCTGTTTCGAATCGGCGGCTTTTATTGCGCCAATTAATAATGGCGCCCTCGCTTGCTATTGCAGTGGATCCGAAGCCGCAGTCGATGATCATTAATTAATGAAAAAAATTTCACGGTGGGTTTCACCGCATGCGATCGCAGGTATTCCGACGGTTCGGCGGCGCGCGGCATCTTCGCGAACGAGTCGGCCACCGTGATCCTATCGGACGGCCGGCGGACGAAGCTGCGGGGCCTTGTGGTCGGGTGCACCTCCTTCGCCGTCGGATCCAGCTTCCGCGCATCGGACGGCGTGCTGGGCCTCGGCTACAGTGACATCTCCTTCGCCGTCCGCGCGGGCGGCCGCTTCGCCTATTGCCTGGTGGACCACCTCAGCCCTCGCAACGCCACTGGTTTTCTCGCCTTCGGGCCGGCTCCGGCGCCGCCGCCTCCGACCGCCGGGAGGAGGTGGCGCGAGACAGCGATCTCCCTCGACGTCGAGCCGTTCTACGGCGTCAGGGTGAGGGGGATCTCCGTCGACGGAGAGATGCTCTCGATCCCAGCGAGCGTGTGGGACCTCGCAGCGGGCGGCGGCGCTATTCTCGACTCGGGAACGAGCCTGACGGTGCTGGCGGAGCCCGCGTACAGGGCGGTGGTGGAGGCGCTGAACCGGCGGCTCGCGTGGGCGCCTAGGGTTAGGGTGGAGCCCTTCGAGCACTGCTACAACTGGTCAACGGGGGCGGAGGCCGCCCTACCACGAATGGCGGTGCACCTGGAGGGGAGAGCGAGGTTCGCGCCGCCGGCGAAGAGCTACGTGATCGACGTGGAGGAGGGGGTGAAGTGCCTGGGGATCGTGGCGGCGCCGGGCCCAAGCGTCTCCACCATCGGCAACATACTGCAGCAGGAGCACCTGTGGGAGTTCGACGTCGCCAACCGACGGCTCCGATTTAGGAGGTCGACCTGCCGCAAAAGGCGATGATGGAATCGGACGGTCGACATTTTTTTTTTTTTGCCTCCGGTTGATGCCAAATTTCTTTTCATTTCTTGTTTTAGTAATTTGTTTCTGATTTACGGAGGTTTGATTAATTTGCTATGTATTTGGGTGATAAAGAATACAAGGGGAAGGAATTAATGGAAGTTGAGTGTTGATCAAAATAAATTTGACAATTTATCAAACAATGCACGTAAAGTTAAGAATTGTTTAAACAGTGTCCTATACTTTCATATTTATCAAATAATACATTTAATTTTTTTTTACTCCTCCCACCAAACATACATGTATCATTGTGATGCTGAAATTATAAATTTCAGCACCACTCTGATATTGTAATCTCAACATTATCACTATAATATTAGAATTTGCAATTCCAACACTAGTGGTGTTGCTGAAAATTATAATTTCAGCACCACTATGGTGCTGGAAATTTCAATTCAAATATTACAGTGGTGGTATTGAGATTTAATCTGGTAATCTTTAAATCAATTCCAAAGACTTATCACCATGATATCGGAATTGAAATTCCAAAGACCACAAATGACGATGTTGAGATTGCAACACCACTGTGATGCTGAAATTTGAATTCCCAATACCACATTTGGATGCTTTGGAATTTTCACTGTAGTGCAAATCTATTTGGTAGGAGAGATAAAAAGGAAATTAAATGTGTTATTTGATAAATATAAAAATATGAAATATTATTTGGATAATTCTAAATTTCACATGCACTGTTTGACAAATTGTCGAAATAAATTCTCAAGTCAATTAATCGATTCAAGTTAGTTTGGTTTTTCTTCTATCATTATCACATGTCCGTTTCCTACCATGGCAAGCAACGTATTAGATTAGTCAACTCGTTGACAATACAAAATTCTCAAGTTAGTCCGTGGAAATGAGAGAGTGGTGGTGTGATTGACTTGGGGGCCAACAAGTAAATTTTGAAGGTGCAATTTGAATAATAGATAAAGAGAAGTGTTTGAAATGAAAAAAAGCCCTTCGAGAAGGAGTAATAACAATTGTATTATATAATTTTTTTTTCCCAATTATTTTGTTTGGTAATGTTTGTAAAGGACACGTTGATTGGATTAATTATTTGAGGAATATATTTATGAAAATAAATATTTATGCCAGTTAAAAATAATATGCACAAGCTGTGAACACGAGTTAGACTTGATCGCCGTAGCATCTTGACTATTGATTTTTTATTTATAACTAAATTATTTAATAGATTGCATTATTGAATCGAATAAGCAATGTATTATCCAGTTGTCAATCTGATTGGCGATGGTGCACAGCTGGATTCTCTAAACAAATGGGACCAATTTTTTGTCTTCATCCCCCCAAAAAGGAAAATCATAACTTTGACGAAGTGTCTCTTCCCTTTTAATTTCATATTTCATATGGGGTAAATTGTAAGTTTCCTTAAATTGGGCGATGCAGTCGGTTGAGCTCCAAAGCATTGATCTGGAGGCCCATTTCTAATTGGGCCGAAAGCTCATCGATCATCCACAAAACTAGATTTGACAGGCATCGATGGAGAAGGTCAGATCGGTGGGTTTGCTAGGGAGGATGAAGGACCCGTTCGAGGCGGCGGCGGAGGAACAAGATTCGCCTCCTGAGTCGCCCATACCCGCCGAGGAGGACGTGGCGGTCGCCGTAGACGTCGACGAGGAGGAGGCCGATGCCCCGTCGCAGCCCCAGGTCCCCGCTCCCCCGGGACCGGCCGGCGCGGGTGGGGGCGGGAAAGGGAAGGAAGAGGAGGAAGAGGAAGAGGAGGAGAACATGGATGTGGAGTTCGGCAAGTTCCCCTCTGGCAGCGACCCGGACAAGATGGCCAAGATGCAGTAAGCTTGCACCTCACTGAAAGCTCTCGGAAACTGTTCAAAATTTTCCTATTTTTGCTCGCGTTGTCGACCTTCTGATTCGAGTGTTCTGTAGGATCGTTCTTTCATCTGCGTCGGTTCTACATAAACAAGCTTTCCATTTTGCATTACATGCTAAAAAGTAATAAGCTGGCAACATTTTCGCCTCCACGTCTTTCTTTGTGCATGTTGCTTGTGCATTTGCTATCTATCTATCTATCTATCTATATATATATATATATTAATCTTTTGAGGCCTTCATTCAACTGCCGTTCGGTGATACTTGTTACAACATTCATACTTCGTAGTTAATTTTTCTGATTACCTCGGATTTGGTTCTTTGTTAGTTTCATTGAGTTTGCATTTTTGCTCTACGTTATCATGTCATTGGTCACACAGGTGTTTTTTCTCTTGATGCTTCATTACATATTTTTTTATAGTTGCTTGTGTTGATTTCCTTCAGGGCAATACTTTCACAATTTACAGAGGATCAGATGAGTCGTTATGAATCGTTTAGGAGATCTGGCTTTCAGAAATCCAACATGAGACGGGTATGTTTAGCATTAACTCATCATGCTATTATAGATATTATTGCACGAAAATAGTGAAATGACAGTTTGCCGTCAAGACATTTTCGCATTAGAGGAGGCATGAGACATTCTCTTAACAATGTCATCTTGATTGCAGTAAATTTTAGCTTATAGGCATCAGAGGGAGATAACTTGTCTTAGGTTCTATATTCATTCATGTAGATTAAAAGATTGATAATTGTTTGCCCTTATTTTATTTCTATGGCAAGGATTTTTTAATTGGATTTTAGAATTGAAATAATTTTGCTTGTGCTCTCCAAACAAAAACAAAATGTTCAAAGTGCCAGTAGTTTTGAATTGGTAATATCCATAGGCTGGACTAAGATGTTGGCATGATTGCTTGCGTTCTATTTTAGTGAGACTGTTCTCTGTGATTGCAGACTACATGTGGGGATTTGCTCCCTTTCGTTTGGCCTTTTTATTTAGGTTACTATTTGTTTTGACAATTGTTATCAAAAGGAGCTCAAAGTATGTATAATGATATATATAAGGTACTTGTTCTATGTATCTAATGCGAAGTGCATTTGTTGTATACATGTATTATGACTATATTGCCATCGTGAAATTTCTGTTGTTTGCAACCATAATATGCAACCACCTCCCCTTAAATTGTGGACCATGCAGTTACCTGGCATCATTACTCATATTGAAGAACACAACAACGCTAGTGTAGCATGAGGCACATAAATTGTGGACCATGCCATCACCTGGCAATATCAATCGTGTTAAAGAATTATGGTATAGCATGAAGCCTAATGTATAGATGGCTTCAGGCTCCATGGTCTCTTTTGGCTGGAAAATGGATTGACCAACATAGTTGTAGGGTGCTAAATCTTTTAGGAAGATCAATTTAGTGTCGTACCCGACCCCCACCCCACCAATAGTTGCGATTTCAAAATTGTGTTTTTGTTTTCTGAGATATTCCACAGAGTTTTTGATGATAATAACAAGAATCCTAAAACCATGGCAATATAGCAAAATGGATATTCCCACATAAAATTGACTTGCAATAAGGGATTACTGAATTGGGAAGATTTGTGAGATATTAAAACTCGTCTGACTTTGCATGCAGCTATTGACGAGCATCACGGGAAGCCAAAAAATTTCAATACCCATGACTATTGTCGTGTCTGGCATAGCAAAAATGTTTGTCGGCGAGCTAATTGAGACAGGCAAGTTGGTTCTAGTCAAAATACCAGCATAATATGTTTTCTTTGCAATTTAATTGGTTCCTCAAGATTGGTTATTCTAGTTAAATACAGAGGATCCTTAAAATGCTGTAATCTTGATATTGAACTAACTACTTTGTATGAACCAATGTTGATGCTGCAGCTAGAATTGTGATGATGGAAAGAAAGGAGAGTGGCCCAATCAGGCCTTGCCACATAAGGGAAGCCTATAGACGACTCAAGCTTGAGGGGAAAATACCAAAGAGATCCGTGCCTCGGCTCTTCTGGTAGAAGGGTGGCTACCTGACTATTGACAGTAAAAAAATTTTGGTTTTGGGGCTGGTCGTACATTCCTATTCCATGTACTACATAATTGTGTCCTACACTTTGAAGATTACATTTTCCTGCGGGTTGATGATGAAATTTGCCCCCTTTGTACTTTGTTCAAGATTGCGATTCTCCTCGCCCCCGTGGGAAGGAGCTAGTGGCTAGTGCATACAGAATGTTATACAAATGGACAACGAATCAATTCTCCATAAAAGTGAAATTTCATCTCTTCATGTACTGGTTACTAGTTTCAAGGGTCAAAGATCCATCGTGATTTACCTCTCTTACGATGACCTGGGGGCGGGCCGGTAGGGGCCGTTAGATTGACGGTTCCAACTTTTGTACAAAAAGATTACGATTCACCTCAAATGATCTAGTTGATTTGCCTCTTTTGGTAAGTCATGTATGTAACTTGTTCAGTATGATCAATGTGTTTGTCTAATTGAACTATGGAACATGCTTAGTAGAAGTGATTATATATATCTTCTTCTATGAAATAGATGTTTCTCCGAGCTCAGAAAACTTCAGTTCCAAAAGAAAAAAAATCGATTTGATTTAGGAATTTTTGGGTATGTTTGTGGATTGTGAGTCGGGGAATATTATGATTGTAACATTACTCATTTGACATTTGTCACTGGTTTTACGATAGGGAATCTGATGGTTATTTAAAAAGATTTTTTTAGAAAAATATGCATCTACCTAGATGATCATCTGGAGTGTAATAATTTGGAAAAATTTTAACGAAAGAATTGAAGTTTTGGAAAATTTGTGTTTGATAAATGCATACATAAAGTTGTATTACTATGGTGCAAAGGTTAGAATATGTTAATCTAACAGTCCCTATCAGTTCACCCTCGGATCATCGTAAGAGAGGTAAATCACGGTGGGTCTTTGACCTTTGAGATTAATAACTAATGCATGGAGGGATGACATCCTCGTATTTGTGAGGGATTGATCTATTGTCCTATGGTGTAACGTCTGTATGCGCTAGCCACTAAGTCCTTCCCGTGGGAACCATAAAGTTGCATTACTGTGTCTTGATGTGGGGGAGGAATACCATAGTCACATGGCCTAATCAAGTCAATAATCAAATCGAGTTAGATCCCTCCCAGGTTGGATTCGGTCAAGAGCAATATCAATTAATTTGAATTTGTCAGAAGATCATAGTAGCTCACCTCGGCAACACCTTAGCTCGCCAGTGGCTTACCTCGGTAGTATTTTTCTTCAGTATTATCTTACTTCGACAATATCTCAGTTCGGTAGTATCTCAGTTCGACATTATCTTACCTCGACAATATCCTGCTTCGGCATTCTTACCTTAGCGATATCTCAGTTCAACTAAGAGATCCAAGTTCAGGAAAGTTTCTTGATCCAAGCCGATAAAGAGATAGTTATATCCCTTCGCAGTGGCCACATCCTCGGTTCTATGGTGGGCCCTGGCCATTTCTGACGTACCACTTTTTCATTAATGAGACAATGTCTTGCAAGATTCGAAGTTTGTTCGTTCGCTTCTCCTTATTAATGACATCGTGCCTCCTCAAAGCCAAAATCCATACCATCGTATTCTCTTATTAATGAGGTCATATTTCTCAAGATCCTCTCTGTACGACTATCTCTCCGTCATACCATACCTCCCATGATTCTTCATCGAAATACACATTATTAGGTTTGTATATATACAGATAAATGGAGAGTTGGAGGGGAACTCTCTTTGGAGTTTTTACCCTGACCTTCTCTGATTCCCTACTTTCCTATTTTGAATAGACTTTCCACTACATTCTAACTTAAGTGTTAGAAGGGCCTTGATGGAATCACCTCGATGCTCTCTCATTCATTTGTTAGTCTCAGGCGAAAGTCATCATACCTCTAAGAACACATTGAGACACCACTGACTATCAAGAAGACCGAAGCCACAATCAACCCCTCTCACTTTGATCGTGATCATCCCGTCGAATCATCCCATCTCTCGGTCTCAACCGTCACATGTTTTTTATTTGTATATCTTAGTCGAGTGACATCTCCTCACTTTAAATATATCATATAATGATTTATAAATTATTTTTATTTTTAAAATGTTTTTACTTTTTTTTTAAAAAAATTAAAACAAATATGCATTGGCATCCAAAATTGAGTTAATTCCAAAAATGGGATTATTTATTTGCATGATTATTGGGCCGTCCTCAATTGTTGGTCGACGAGATCAGCTTATTGATCCCAACAGGCAACACCCGATGCAACCTAAACATACCACAAATAAATCTACCACGCGATGGATAGGGCAGGCAGTGGGTCCGCCGCTTTCTTACCCTCTTCGACTTCGACGAACAAGAAGCCAACTAAAAAGGCGGTTTGATTCCGCCGCGAACTGACGTCGGCGCCGTCGCCGTCGCGTTCAACCAAACCCCTAATCGCCGGAGGTCTGCGCTGATTCTTAGCTTTTCAAGGATTTCGTTTTCTAGCTCGTTCCGTCTTAGCAGTTGATATTGATGGTGTCGTTCCAGCCTCTCTCTCTTTGCCTCACTACTGGCGCGATTTGGGGAATCCTTTGCCCCATACGAGTCCATCCAACATCCTGATTGAAATCGATTCTTTTGCGTACCGAATTCTGTTTCTGATTTTGATACTCGTCGATCGCTTGCTGGGTGATTGTTTAGTTTATGTTTCTTTTTGTTTAGCTCTTGCAGAGGAGATTGGGTTAGTGATAGTGTCGTGCTGGAATAAGCAAATACGACAACACAGTGACATTTAGGATTGGAGAAAAGTTGGAAATTTTCTGGATGCTCAAGGAATTTACAAGACTTAAGAAATTTGTTTATAGATTATCTGTACGTAGATTATTTACTTTCTGCATGCTTGTATACATTAAACGATGAATCTAGATATTGAGTCAGAGAAGAGCAAAGGAAAATTGTAATATATCATAGCAACAACTGGGAGCAATTTTTTCATGAATAGGGAATAAATAAGTTAGGAGTTAGGACTATTTCTTTAAAGAAAATTATTCAAAAACACTATTTGAATTGGAATTGCCTGTGTAACATTTACAATTCTGCATAGACTTCGCTGCTGCACAAGTTTCTTATTTGACTTTGCATTTTACAGTACTTACTCTACGTGAATGCTATAGGTTAGCCGATATGATTTTAATTCAAGTGAACTAGCAGAAATGTTTTAAAATGTGAATTTTAGTATTCAAGATAAACTTTTAAAAAGATCTGTTTAAAGATCTCAGCTGCCTATGCCTCCAAACTGTATTATCCTGCTGCATCTAACTGGACCCAAAGTTCTAAGCTGGAAGTGATTATTGGTCTATAGTAATTTTAGTGAATTCATATCTCTGCCTCCTATTGTAACATGACCTCCAATTTTTGAATATTTTCTGACAATAAATTTATTTGTTACTTTATAGAAGGAGAGTTATGGTGCAACGGTAAAGTTGTTGCTTTGTGATTTAGAGGTCATAGGTTCGAATCCTGGAAAGAGCCTCTTGCAAAGCAGGGTAAGACTGTGTACAATAGATCCTTCATTGGGATCCCGCATGGCGGGTGCTTCGTATACTGAGCTGCCCTTGAAAATTTATTTGTTACTTTACCTTGGTCAGAAATCCTATTCGGGCACTAGTAATCGGCTGTGAAGCTATTTACTGCATTTTATTATTAATCTTATTCAGATAGCAACTTCTTTTGGTAGTTTATAATGAAACTTACTATACTGTTGAATTGATGCAATTTCAAGTGTTTGATAAATTCTTAGTCTACTCAATATTCATTGAGAACCTCTAATATCTGGATTCTGGCACGTCTCTTTTTAGTTAATATTAATTTTACCATCTGCAGAAATCATACGGATAACTGCTTCTTGTGTCTTCAGGTTTCATTAAAGATACTCAAACAATTTGCTTAACTGATAACTGTTGCTAACTATCTTAATGCAATCAAACGTTGTGTATTCTACTTTTCTAATGGCATAAAGGTATGCGATTAAGTTGGTTTTGATTGTCAATACCTTTGTATAGGTTGGATTCGAATAAAGTAAACCAGCTTGATGGATGGTGTTTACGGAAAGATAGATGTCTTACCAGACCACTTCCAGCCCATCAAAGCATCTGAAGAATCTCCGCAAGGAAGCAATTCAAGCATTGACCATAAAGTGAGGTGAAATATTACGTTGCTATATTCATGTATTTCAGTCCTATTGAATTTAGACAGTCTCATATTTCCTGTTAGCTTCACTGTTCCAGATCACATAATCATTCATGGACTGTAAGAAGGGTGCGTGGAGCTGCATCTCTGTTGAACTTGTTTTCTCTACCTCGTCTTCCATGGGGATCTAGCAATGATGATGATAAGGTTACCACACAATGTCTAGTATCTGAGTGCCTTGAGTCATGTATTAAGCTACTGAGAATACTTTTCTTGCTATCAGGTAGAACTCACTAGAGCAGAATTGGAGTCTCTTTGGTCCGAAATTGAAGATGCCGAGGACAGAGAGATGCGTCTAAAATCTCAGTAAGTTTCATTATTATTTTACCACGACCTCAAATTGCATGACTTCTGCAAAATCTTGCTGTATGGATTCTAATTGATATTCCACTTCTCTTTTTCTTTGTTAATTGGAATCTCAGTCTACCCATATCCCCCCCTCCTCCCCCTTTCAGGCATTGATAGTCCAACACTGCATCCAAGTGGATGCTCAACAATTGGCACCTCTATTCATCACGCATAATTTTTTAAGAAATGTTTTAGATATTTTGATCCACAACCATGTTGGATACCTGTATATGAGTCAGAGCAACAAATCTTTTCAGTGGTGTCTTCAACCTCTGGTACACAAGAATGTTTTGAGAGCAGAAATTGTAGTCCACAATACTAATTGAAAACATAGCTTTTAATCCTATTCATTATGGAGATTTTGTTGAAATCTTAAGCTACATTCTTTTTTTTTTTTTTTTTTTTGCAACAATCTTAAGTGAGACACAAACTTTTAGTAGCCCAATACTCAAAGTGCATGAGCATCCAGCAGTTCCTTTTTCAATTTATTTTATAGACAGATACACAGATTTCTGTCATCGCTTAAGACACACCATAAATTTGTGTCATCGCTGCTTAGTGACCTAGTAGCTAGCAGTTGTTTCACTTTCCATTTGCTTGATTTTAAAATATTTCCCTTTTGTGCCAGGCTGGAACATGCTGATGGAGTTTTGAGGTGTGCACGGCTTTGTGGTTATCTCTATGTTCGAACTGTATGCATATTTGCCCCTCTTTCTTTTCTCTCTCCACTACCAATGACCAAACTAAGGAATATAGTATAACATGGATCTTATTTTGTGTAGAGATGGACACAACTTCCTGGAGAACCTCCTATAATAGATGATGCTGATGTAGATGATTGGATTCCCCGATTTGTTGTTCTTCATGGTTCATGTATCTATTATTATCTCAGATCATTTGGTAATTTGCTTGTATCTTTAATTGCATTATTTCCCTTTATCTTGTGTTCACTTAGATATTATTTCATCAGAAGATTGAGCAAATGATCATTCCTCATTTGATATTTGTTAGATTCGCAAGAAAGCAAGCCATATTATTGGTTCAAATTACAATAATGAGGGCAGGGTTAAATTGGATATAAAGATTCCCACTTTTGACCTAGGTGATTAGGATTTACATTAACAACGAAGTCTGTTGAACCCCAAATCCCACCTTAATATGAGATTCATGCATTGAGATTAAGACTAAGTTTTTTGTTCCGTTTTTCAAATATGGTTTATGGTATTTCAAGTGCCAACATGTCATGTAGGAGCTTTAGACAGAAGAGATTAATGCATGTGCACATGTAAACATCTGTTCTCATAGGAGTGTACACTAAACAAAATTAGCTGAACATGAATAAGAATGCACATTTATTTTTCTTTTTATCCAAAAACATATTGTTTTCCTTCTAAGATACTCTGTGTTTGTTCAAATCTACATTTTGTTTTCCATTTCCCCAGATATGAGTCCCCTGGATGCTACAAATCTATCTGATATTGTTGAACTGGGATCAATGCCAAGCTTCATCAATGAAGACAAAGAAACAAGATATGGTTTTTTCCTTTTAACCAGTCAAGGATTGCGATTTGAATGCTCAAGTATTTCTAAAGGACAGGTAGATATGTTTTACAGGTCCTGGTCCAATTCTAAAAAAGTTATAGCACCTTACTGTCTACCAACTTCATCTATCTGGAATATGATAACAAAAACACATTTGATTTTTCTTTAATTTGTGTCATCCAAATGACAGTGTGTTTGGTTTTACTATCTGTTTCTTTTGGCTTCCCCTTGTTTAGCTAGCTTGCACTTGCTTGTTCTGTCTCGATTTTGACTATACATCCTTTCTGAGAATCTTCGAATTACATGCAAAATTGTCCTCTCTTGACAAATTACTTGATCAATGTGCTCGCAAGATTTGTTATCTCAAATGTTATTGTGCTATTGCATCAATAAGGCTTATTCTCTTGAATCAGGTGGAATCATGGTGTACTACACTAAGAACAGATTTGCAAGCTTCAACTCTTCAGGATTCAAATAAATCACAGGAGCTATTGGATAGGTAATAACGCAGGAATATGTAAATACTTCATGGCGATTTCTTTAGTTTCAACTCGAGTAAATTATGTGCATAAACATCCTCCATCTATTCTCATTGGCTTTGCAATGAAGCATTATTTATCATCTGTATTGTTTTTCGTTTCTATTTTACTGGAAATATTTTTATCTAATCGATTTAGATATTATTAGTGGTTACACACGTATCAAATATAATATGCAGTAAGCAATTGTGGTTGTGGTTTCGAAATTTAAAATAAGTAGTCTTCATATAGAATATATTTTGAAAAAGATATTTAGTTAAAATAATGTCTTTCTACATTAAAAAAATTATTTAAAAAAGATATTTATCTCTATAAAACTTTGGCTCAAAAGTAAGTTTACATTTCCAAATATCAGATCACTCTGAGAAAATCTCTAAATTTGAGTAAGAATGCTATAATAAGGAGAACATTGATAATTGTTCTTTATTGTTTTTAATTTATTGGTTTGAAGTAGAAATGGAAGCCAACCAACTGTAATACTTTTTTTTTAATGTCGATATATTTTTAAAGCATAAATGCAAAATACCACCCATTTTTATGGATTTAGGTACCTAATTTTGATCCCCATTCCTAACATATCCGATGTTTTATCCTGTATCTAAATTTGCTCTTGGCCGAATTTTGGTAGTGGATACTCTGCCATATAATTCCTATTTCTCTTAGTAAAACAATGAGATATGAGTTGTCTCATAATTTATTTTCCTCGAGTATTGTTGATATTTATCAATGAGAGAAAAAAAAATCATTTTACATTTTAAAATGTTAGTATCATTTATAAATATACATGATAAAAAAAGACTTAATTAATAATAATAAAATAAAATAAAATTTATTTAAATATAGATGATGATATAATAAGAGATAGAGTATGTAAAAAAAGATTCATTGTTGATTGTACCTTTTAAAAATAACTCATAATTTTATTACTGTTTTAATCTAATATGAAACTTTCATACGTAAAACAATAGGTAGAAACTCTCATTTAAGTATTGTTGAATTGCTCTGCCGTTGTTATTAACAAAAGGATGAAGCGGAAACATTTATTAAAGTGAAGTACATTCACAATAATAAAATGGTAGAGATGCTTCAAGGTTTTATAGTAGTGTAAGATAATATGTATAGAGTAACTATAGTGAAATAATAATTATAAAAATATCAAAGGAAAATGCTAAATGATAAAATTATTACGCGGTGTTTCAAAAGAAAATTTTCTCAACTATCAAATAGGAATTTGATTTATCAAGCGCAAAACAATTCACAACATAAAGGGTAAAATGCCATCTTTTAGCTCACTCACCGTCGTTTTCCCACCTTAATGCTTGCCTGCGGGTAAAACACAGTTTACAATGCATTAATCAGGAAGACCACTTCATATAGATGTGACTCAAATGGTTTATTAGGCTGCACATCACATAAGTGAGCATGTCAATCATAATTTGGTGCTGGAACAGAACTAAACAATTATAGCACTTATGTTCTAAACAGATTGCAGTAAAGAAACCTGAACCAAGATAAAAAAAAAAAGGATAATGTAAGAATCGAATCCAAAGGTCATTCAGCAGCTTTATTTATTTGGACAAACGATCCAAAATGAAGAAATAGCTACAACATCTGCAGGTACCAGTATTGCATTGTTTTCCGCTTGTTGCATAGAAAACTTCAGACGGCAATAAACAGGCCGGTTCAGATTTAAAATAATTCCTCATAATCATATCATCACTCTCCATGCTTTTAGCAAAGCATGTTAAGAGAATACTAAAGTTGATACAACAGCAAGCCACAACCTAGGTAATATACACAATACAGTTACATCCAACTGCAAAAAGTCCTGCGGAATATTAGCCTACGCACGCAGTGTTTGAAGTCTTGACTTCTTGTCAGCCCTTCACAACAGGAAGCTTTGCAACTGGCCACTTCTTCCTATCATGGTGAGTTTGGTACCACGAGCTTCTGTGGGGAAAGGTGTTTTCACTTCTGTGCTGGGGAAATATACATTTAGAGCTTTGATCTTCAATTACTCGCATGTAAACATTGTCATCATCTGGTAGGCTGAAGTCAGCAGGGTTTTGGTTGATAATGCAGTTTACAGTAACGCAATCATGCCTCACTGACTGCACTAGTTCATCCATTTTGCTAATCGAGGCCTGACCAATGGCAAACTTATGCAGAAAAGAATCACCAGCTTCTGTATTCTTCTTATTATTTACAGTCGCTGAAAGATTGGACTTGGCAATTTCTGAAGAAGCATGCATTTTCTCTCTCTCACCAATGCAGAAAGAAGGTAGCTTATTAAAATACCAATCTTTATAACCCAATGATGCACTGTTTGATTGAGACATGATCTCTTTTTGCAGCAAAGACCCAAGATCACCTATTCTAGGAACTGGACGATAAGGTCTACTAAATTTTCCTTCATTTTGATCACAAGTAGAGTATGCAGCTGCACATGGATTTTCCGGTGTCTCCCTAATTTGGAGACCAATTTTCATACCTAGAATCTCAGGGGGAGGATTTAAAATAGAATTTTGGACATTTCCTGTAAAGTTTAAATCCCAAGAAGCAACTGAATGAGCTGCCTGATCAACTAACCTAAGCAAATGCAATGCTGGAACAGTTTCATTGGTATGCAAATCCGTGGGAACAACACTTCCTGAATGAAGCCTACTTCTGCCTTCCATGAGATATGATCTCGCCATTTGAGTTCCATTTGTTGATTGCCTAGATGTTCCTCCCCCACTTACAAAATAGGAGCCTATGGGATTCATTCTTTCAGATACCTCGGACTCCTGAGAAACTGTCTTCTGACACCTATCAAACAATGAATCATAAGGAACCACTTTCCCATGATTGCAACAAGGCTCAATATTCCTAAGGTCAACTCCATATTTTCTTTCCATCAATGGTGATGACAGAAAATGATGGGTAGCTCTGCTTGAACATGGGGCGGAAAATCCATGATACTTTTGGTAGGATTCCAGATCTTGCAGCCTCATTTGGTCCCAAGAAATTTGAAAAGGATAGATTTTCTTAGAATCATCGACAACAAGATCAGTTGCACATGATCGGTGCCCATCATATTGTGGAATTGTCAGAAATTCTGTAGCTTGCTGGTTAAGATCAATAAGGATTTGCTTCCGATGCTCAGATTTGCTGGCTCCACATTCAGCATTCTGGTTACTGCAGGAAGCAGTAGGGATACCATATCCTGTATCATTAGGTTTGGCATAGCTCTTATAATTTGCATTTGAAACCTTGTCTTCACAATGTCCAGATGCATATGAATCAATGCCTTGTCTTATCTCACCTTGCGCTATCGATAGTTCATGTTTGTTCTTACAAGTGACATGAGCATTCATTAAATTTCTTTCATGCTGGTTTTTTGCTAAGAGTTCAACAATGTCCATTGGAATATCATCAAGAGTTTCCTTCTCAACTGCCTTTGCAGTATTTTGTTTCTTAACCATTTCTTTCTGCAAAATGAGCGAGTATGGGAGTGTTAGAAGAGAGAATCATTTATCAACTACTTAGACATTTTTTCACTAACATAAGAACCTAACAGTACCACTAACTAAGAAACAAGGAACAAATATACCACTAACTAGTACATCTCTAAAATCCATAAGAACCTCACAGTATCATCTTTTTCTAGAGATAACAGAAGTATTATTTTGCCAATCACATGACCACAGATTTAATTACTTAAGTCATTATAATGCGGTTTGGAGTGACAGAAGCAAGAACTGCAGGTAGTACATGGATGTTTCACAAAGCTGGTTGACCATCTGATTAACTCAATTTCAGGAAATTTCCATGTTAGACTCCTGCATAGTTCCATATTAGTGGACAAGAAAGGATAACAATGTCTCAATTAATAACACAGCATTTTTAGATTCAAGATTCTTTTGCAACAGGTATGTAGTGGTCAAGAATGAGGTATCTGATGTTAAACAATCAGTTGGATATAAGGATACTGTTATTATGACACTTGAGTAAACTAAAACAAATAAAAAGAGTCTTTCTGCAAAATAAAAGACAAACCCACAGATGAAATGGCAAAGAAGGAAGAAGCTCCCTCTTTCTCTAAAGAAGAAAGAATTTGGTTTATACCTCTGACCATTTTACTTGGGAAGAATCTCTGCACTCGATATGAGACACTTTTTTCCTTCTAGCCTTTGAGTCACTACTATTATCTAAATTTTCCAGAGTAGGTGGTAAGCTGCTCGCAGAATTTATCCTTCCCATCTTAGGAATGGCATTTCCAGTATGAGCTTTTTTCATTATTGCACCTCTAGAAATCCAATCTCTCGGAATGAAGCAATTGTCATTTGATTTTACTAGAAGTGTCTTTTTTTCCTTTTGAACAACATGTTTTTTGTTGCGTTTACCTACTTTTAAACATTGCCGAAGAGGATTTGCTTCATTGCCATTAGGTTTACTGTCGTATATACCAGCATTATTATTTATCTCCTGGATTTCAGCATGCTCTTTTTCATGAAGAACTTTCTTTATGTGAGAATCATCAGTGACAAATTTCTTTGAGACCTTCTTTAGCCAATGTATCAGAGAAAGTTCCTCCTCCTTGTTCTGATTAACTTCTAAACCATCATTATGAGGAGCACTACTTAGATCTCCAAGTCGAGCTTCACACTCTGATGCATTTAATCCTTGGTTGTTATCTACCACACATGTTTCTCTATGCCCTTTGAAAGTGCAAATCTTTTTAGATGCGTGCAACTCTTCACTTTTCATAATGTCGTCAATAAAGCGTAGCTTCCGGACCTTTTTATGGTTCACTTTACCATGTGAATCACCAGACACACTGTCCTGAAGTGGACAACGGTTCATACTACTCAACAAACCCATCTTACAGTATGATGCTCCAAATTTTCTCTGCTCTAAATCCATCGGATGATAATCAAACATCTTGGCTGCAACAGAAGTTAGAGCATTATCTTCTGAACCACCAAGTTCAACCTCAAAAATCTTTTTACAATCTTTGTGCTTGCCATCAGGTTTTACATTCACTTTTGGTTTAACAGTAATTCTTTCACTGTCTCTATGAAATCCATCAGGACCTCCAATGTTAGAGCCTCCATTTGGTTTGTTACAAACAGTATGAGAAGCATTGTGATAGCAAAAGGAAGGCAAGCATTTGCCTTTACTGGCAACTATTTTCCTTCTTAGACCCATTCCTGCTTGGAATTCATCTCCAGCCATAGCAGAGGTATCTTTGCATGACCAATCTTGATTCTCTTTGGATCTAAAATTCCTATCTATGCATTTTTGGATACCTGACAAAAAGATGGAAATAAGTACAAAAGTTGATGACAATAATTAAAATACTAGTGGCGGAATAACTTCTACCTGTTCTTGCCACATCTTCTCTTGTGAATCGGTTAGCTTTCTTTCCATGACATGGATCTGGATTGAACTCGACATGGTCGATGTCATTAGCAGAATCTGACACTCGTCTCTCTCCAGGAATGATATTTTCAGAAAAAATCTTTGGACAAGAAAATGATCTTTTTGCATTAGAATTTAAAAAAGATAATGAATTTTCTCTCTTTGTTTTTTTGTTATCAAACACATCCAGATGTGCATTTCCAGTTCTATCTTCAGAGGTGCTGTTTGTATGAAGGCAATTCACACAATTCCATCGTTTGAATTTTGAAACGTGTAATAGAGGTAGCTTATTTGAAGGGGTATTAGAACTTTCATTATTGGGCATAACCAATGGCCAACAGGTCTTTACATCTCTTTCCCGAACACCGGAAACATAACCACTGTAAAAATGAAAATGCATCAATGATGGTTTTACAAAAAAGAAAAAGGAAAATGTACCATCGAAAAGTCAGCTTGGTTAATTTCATTGTCCTTTAGCACCACAGTTTAAAGTATTAATAAGTAATCATCCATAGAGTTTCTTATCTAGAGAAGAAAAAGTATTTTTACTATTGAAGAGGTATCTTATTGTCAAGTTTAGAAGTTCTAGCTTAACATTGAGAAAGTATCAAAAAGAAAGCCCTGAGAAAGTTGATTAAGAAGCAAAATGCACATAATAGATATCCACAATTACCGAATGGTAAAATGATTGCAAATTTCAGAATCTTCCTTGTTATCAGTCCTAAGAAGAGATTGTTTTCCCTCATCGAGGAGCTCCTTCAATGATGCTTCCATTACTTGAAACAATCAAAATCATATTCCAGACAGTTTTACGAAGTTGCATCAAGTAACTGCGTCTTGCTGAATATCAAACAAGACAATGTGCATCAAACCCAACATTCCATAAAGAGTCTATTTAGCTTAAAATGGTAAAAAAGAAACTCCAAACATAGTGAGACATGATATATAATACGTAGGTTGCATGTATAAATGCATTAAAAACATGGCTATTGATGTAAAAGTGAATATGAAAAATAGAGCAGATTTGAAGTCAATATATAGGAATTGAATATAAAAGTAACAAGTTGACAGAAAGAAGAAAAAAAATGTACCAAGTTAATAAGCACTCAAAAGATTGGATGATTCATTGCAAAAAACAAATGACACAAGATGGTAATAGCTTATGAATGTGTTCAAGTATAGGTCAGCAACACGAAATAGAAATGAACTAAAATCCATTTATCTCGTTGTCATTCACTATATAAGATGCTAGCTATACTAACTAACCATTAAAATTAGAAGAAGCTGTCACCGAAAGGACTTGTATGAGTCTCCAGCACCAAACAACGGTTTAAGCTTAAACACACATAACAAACATTTGACTTTGAGAAAAATAATAGTCAGTTCCACTTTAGTTACCAGGAGCTCAAAGTTGCAAGTCGGAGCATGAAATAAAAGAGAAACAATCTTTTGAAGCTCCACTCATGACGACGAATGAGATGAAACATCAAACACCCTTTACCTGCGCAATATTGAACATAAAATAATACGTCCAAAAGATAACACGAGAAGTTACTTAAAGCTCTAGAGCAAGCTATGAGCTTCCAAACAAAGTTTTTGTTCAACTTCCCATAGTATGAAACCTCACATAATAGTTAACTAAACCAAGACAAAAGTGAACTTATAAAAGAAGCTCTAATTAATCAATCCTAAGTTTCCTACATAAAATGATAGAATGGAAAAACATACTCACTATTTGTAGCTGATTCCACAGAACCAGAAATAAATAGCAGGCTTCACTATATCAACGCCTTAAAGCCCAAAACCAAACTGCAAACCCCCCTTTTGGAAAGAGCGCCTTGCCATCCCGCTTATATCTAAATCAGACCTAATTGTACTATACACCGTACACAAAAACCACCCATGAAGCAAAAACCATCCTCCACCCGCCTCAAATCCAGCTCTTGATCAAAAGCAGAGAAGTAGATGGGATAAAACCGATAAAAATCACAACTTTAACCCTAAACTCCTCCCAATTAATATCAAGATAGTTCCCAAACCTGAAAAGGAAGCCTCCAGCTTCTCCCCCTCCGGGTTACGGCTCTTCGTTCACCCAAATCGGCGGATCGGATGGAAAAAAGCTAGGAGTTGGGGATCAGAGACAGATCGATCGCGAATCTAAAAGGCCCAAAACCCGACCTTTTCTAGGGCTCCTCTTCCACCTCCACCTCATGTGCAACAAAAGCAGGCGACATAGTGCTCCTCCACAGGATTAATTTAAGGCACGTCCATGTGCCATGTCATCTTCCACCCACGACACACACAAATGCTTGTCGTAAGAACAGTAACTCAAGGGGAGCTAAGAATAAAAACCCTAACCCGAGTGGCCTGAAGAGTAAGAGCACGCAGCTAACTACGGTTCGACGGCATCTGATCTTGGCCGTCGATGAGGGGGTGCGCGGCCCCACGTCGACGACGCGCCGCGCTCGGAAAGATCCCCGTTTGGAGAGCTGGTGTGGGGCCCGCAAAAAAAGGTATGGTGTAAAATGCGTGTAGCTGACGCAGTGGTGCCCGTCATGAATCCACCATGAGAGATAAATACACGGACAGCTTCGCCATGCTTAAGTTTATTCAATGCGTCTGCAGTAATAACAGCGAAAACAATCATTTGTGTATTATTTTTTTTGCCAAAAGCAAAAATATATATGTGATTTCTTCTTCTTCCTCCTCCTCCTCCTCCTCCTCTTCGTTTGAAATTAATTAGTTCGATGTGTCTATGTAAACTGTGGTCAGGCAATTAAGAAGTTTCTGATATATGTCCATGGAGATGTAGAGAAGAAGCAGAGACTATTTTTTTTCTTCCTGTGAAAAAATACTCTAATTCCGGGGATCGGGATGAGAAAGGGCAGAGGACGGCACTGCAAGAGGTCCGTAATTCTCAGCTGGAATTTTTTGGAGGATTAAAGGAGAAGTTTAAGGATGCATGTATTATAATTAATCGACAGTTCAAGTAGTTGACGAACTGCTTAATTATATAATATAATTATCGTCTCTTCCTTCTCGTTCGGCCGCCTCTTCCGGCGATCGAGATGCATGGCGGGATGAGGCGGTGGATCATGGTGGACGGCTGAAGCAGGGGCAGCCTTAAGTGTGTATTAATGTTTAGAGCAGGAAAAGAAAAATATCACGTATATGCTTCTTCGCGAGCTTTTGATGAACTGGCCGGGAGCATGTGTGATACATGGAAAGTGATTTAATTTATTTATTTTTTCTAAATTTTCTTACAGTTTTTCAAAGATTAGGAACTTATATTTCTTTCGAATTAATTAAACTGCCTCTTTAATTTGTTTTTCTCGATTAGAGTTGGACAAGATGATTGTATTCAGATCTGACAGGTCAGGTATGGGAAGTGCAATTAATGAATCTCTCAATTGCTAGGCAGTAATTAAGACTAGTTTGTTTAATTGTTTTAGCCAAGATCGATTAGGTTTCATTAAACACGTTTATCAGGGGATAAACGAAAGTGGAACATGCAAGTACCTGACAGTAATTAATTAAGGCTTCATTAAACATCTCTTGGTAATTAACTGCTTTAATTTGCATATTCGAATCAAAAGGGGGGCGAGGAACGCAGAGAAAATTCCCCTTTTCCTTGCGTGTAATCCACTCACGTTCTTCTATTTTATGTGAGTTTGCTATGAAATTGTTTCGTAAAATGACACACTGCACGCATATATGCACATTGGAATTCCTTCATTTTAACTTTAATTAATTTATCAAGGTAAACAAACGATAGAGCCTCAAAATTTGCACTCTTCTGCATCAATTTCATTTATTTATTTATTTTTAACTTAAATATTTAAAATAAATAAAATCAAAATTAAATGAATGTTCTGAATATCAATCTCTGAATATATATAAATTGTATTTCAAATTTAATTATCTTATAAATAAATAAAAAAGTTATTTACCTCCGGCAAAAAAAATCATTTATTTTAAGTTTGTTGGGCAGGACACGTTGTGGTTAAGACTATAGATGAGCTAAGCCTCATTGTGTTTGATATTACATTGAATGAACCAAATTTATATGTATTATTTCACAGTTTCATGCATGTAATTATTAGAATTTTAGAACTGCATATATATATATATATATATATAGCAATTATTCTATTGGTGAGCTTTAATTTGCTCACTGACATTAAATGCATTTAATAAACTTATCGATATTTAAATATATCTATTTTAGTTGTCTTAAATTTATACATAACGAATAAAAATGCAAAAAAATATCTTAATTATGGACATTGTTTGTGGATATTCTTCTGATTTATAACCAATGGAAACAAGTGGATGATCCCAGTTGACATTGAATATTTTGTCTTGCAAATTGTTTCTCATATCCTGACCCTTTTAATTTTGATGATTTGATATTTAGCCCTTCTGTCTCAAATTTAGATTTACTAGAATTGAATGCGCTGTGTTGTGAGAATATACTGCATAAAAATAAAATAAAAAATACAAAAATATTCATTGAAAAATGAATTCTATGATCAATGTCACTGATAAAGATGTTTTTGATCGAAGTAACTGAGGCTAATCTACGTCTTAATTAGTCTTAAGACTTTTGAACCACTGCTATGTTTGACTTCCATTTTAATGGTAGAAATTTTATTTTAAATCATTAATAGGTGTCCTCACAATACATTAAACGTAAGCCTATTCCTCATTCACTATAGGTTGTGAATGAGAAAACTATCATTATATAGATTCAAATTCTTAAAACATCAATAGAAAACTCTCTAGATCTAGCTAGTTGTTCAAGAAAAAAAAAACAGCAGTAAACTTGTCCATGAACTATTACTAAATCCATTCTCATCGTAGGAATTAAAAATGACTAATATGGTAAAGTGACGTTGCCAAAATAGATCAATAAATCAAGTCAACAGTCGCAATAGATATACCTCGTATCAATTCGACAAGTTTATCTTCGATTAGTTCGACAGATACACCTCAGATCAATTGACAAGTATGCCTCAGGTCAGCTCGACAGATATACTTTGTATCAATTCGACAGGTTTATCTCAGGTCAGTTCGACAGATACACTTCAAATTAACTTGACGAGCTAGCTTCAAAGTTCTTGAGATCAGAACACCAACTTTATGTCTATGGAACAACACGAACACGTGCTCACGTGATCTCAGACACGATCCCACAACTCCGGAAGGACAGGAACACGTCTCCACGTGCTCCTACCCACGATGTCACGTCTTCAAGGCATCAAGGACACGTTCTCACGTGATTCCTCCACATGCTTCATAGATATAAATATATAGAAGATAAGTGAAAAAAAGGTTCATATTCTAATACAAAAAAACTCCACTTTGTCTTACTTTTCTCTTCTCCATTTTTTGACTTGAATGTCGGAGGGATTTTACTTAGAGAAATTTCGACTCTCTTCTAACTCATTTTGAGTTCTTGTAAACTTCGAACGATCATCGACAATTAGTCAGTTCAGCCCTCTCAAAGTCGAGTTGTCAAGATTTGATTTGCTAATTTTCTCATCAGCATCGGACGTTGTATAGACATAAAAGACATTAGTGACTTGTTCCTCCTCGATCTAGACCTTTTTTTTTTTTTTTTGTGTATTTCACATGCTTAAATTCTCCAACACATATACAGTCACGCTTTCATTTCATTTCATGATACTGAAAATTAAAAGGAAATTTAATAAAAGAAAAAGCTGTTAAACGGGCGAGCAGTCTCTGTTATGTGCTCGTCGGCACATGCATAGCCTGACAAGGAGCGCACTTGTCCTAAACAGAAACAGTCTCTCTCTTTTTTCAGTTTTTCCTTTAAAAATAATATTTCATGTTAAAATTCGCTTAAGATATATATCGATGTTTTTCTGCTGGTTCAAAAAAATCTGCAAATTAATTTGTAAAAAAGATTGTGCATGTCTACAAGTTCAAAATAATTAAAATATTGAAAATTTCAATCGTAAGTCGTACGAGTAAACTGGTTTGTAAATTAATTTACGATGATTTGCTTTATCAAAATGAATCTTTTAAAAAGTAATAGCTTGATATCTCTTGTTACGAGTCACTACAAGCTCAGGACAAAGTGATTCTGTTCTTCCTGGGGGACCGTGTGCTTCTACAAGCTGCTTGTTTGTCGGTAACTCCGAGGAATTTTTTATTTAATTTATTTTATTTTGATTGATTTAGCAGAGTGGTCACGGGACTCCTTTCACTTCTTGCCTTCTCCTACTTCTCGCATCTGCTTCTGCTCCTGAATCCTCAATCCTTCTTCAGTTCATCTCATTCACTGCTGTTCTTCTTCTTCTCCTCTTTAGCATCAGCAATACTGCAATAGAGGAAGGCAAAGATGTGAAGCGCACGGCAGCAGCAGTTATTCCTGTCACCAGAGTGCCATTAAGCAAATCATCATTCAGTCAGTGCAAAGAAGGTTCATTTAGAACAGAACAAACACGGTTTGACGTTGATGATGATCAGTAATTTGGTTAGTTTTTAGTGATCTGATTTCTGTGCAGAAACACTGGTCAAGCAGAATGAACAAAGGATTGATTGCATGGAGTTGCCGAGTTTGTGTGACTAAACACTACTATATAAGGTGGTGAGTGTGCCTCATTAGCCGAAGGATTCTTGCTTGCCAAATACCAACAATATGCCATAACCCTGGAGCTGTCAAGCATGCAACTGAACACGAAACAACTGCAATACCATCAGCATTGCCTCTGGCCGGGTAGAACTCATCATATTTTTTGATGATGAAGAAGATGATTCCTTCCCCATTTGTTCTCTCATTCCAAGTGATTGATCCTCCTGACAGGAGCAGCGGTTGTTAAGGTAGTACCAGTCGTTGAAGGCCCCTCCATTCTCTTAAAACCAAGCACACCATTGACAAGTACTCTTCCAGAACCGTAACAAATTAATGGCTTATATTATCAGTGAGAATAATCGTATAAAAAAAACTATACTCGCAAGTTTAAAAAAGCAAGGTATGCTTGACTAAATTGTGAATTTATTTCGAGATGATCACCCAATTCTTTGCGGAATTGATACATGGTGGAAGGTGCGTATCGAAGGAAGAAGCCTAAGCGAGCGAACAATTTCTCGTCACTTTTGCAAGTTAGTAAAAGAAAGTCATAAAAATATGCTATCTAGACACTAATTAAATCAATTGATTCTATGTTTAATTCTCAGGTGACTTTATTGCCCACTTTGGCATGTACTAATGGAGGGAGTAGCTTCTAAAGATTCCTCTGTAATTTCTATGTTTGATGAAACAACAATTTAAAATATCAAATTTTAAGTTATTTTCTCCTGCTCCCTTCATTATTTAAGACATAAATATTCTATAGTAACTGATAGGTCATTATGTGAGATGAGAACAAAATCTAATTAGTTGATAGGTTATTTATGACTCTTGCAGTCTAGTGGGCTGGACAAAATAGAGGAATTGAGAGAGGGGAGTCATGTAGAGCAAGTAGACTAGATGAGTTAGGAAGGCAGAGCGGATGACAAGTCTACTAGTCGATCAAGAGGAAAAGCCAGATAAACAACATGATGAAGCCAACCAAACCATGCGAGTCGAGTTAATCAAGCAAATTAGGTTGCTAAACATGCTTTTTCTTTTAAAAAATAGCCGCGGGAACCCTCAAGTAAAGGTGTGTTTTTAACCTAAGAACTCGGCAACAACTTCTACGAGGTGTTATTATTATCGCTTCTACCTCAAACGAGGAATCCAAACACCCGCCGAGCATGGCAGCTAACATAAGAATCGACGATAATTATGATTATGAAGGGTAAAATAAAACAATAGCAGTGAGATCACAGGAAACACTTCAACAAGGCTTATAAAACTTGGGGATAAAATGACTATCGACAAAACCAAAAATCCAATAAAAGCATAGAGGTAAAGTGAAAATTTCTCACCTGGTATAATATAATTATATATCCAAAGCCAGCACTGTAAACATGTGAAAGTGAATGTTGTATCGCTGTGACAGAGACACAGCAATCAGAGTCACTACAAAAAAATTCTGTTTTAGCGACAGAATTAACGACCGAATTTAAATTCGGTCGCTAATTAACGACCGAATTTAAATTCGGCCGTTAATTAGCGACCGATTAAATTTTCGGTCGCTAATTAGCGACCGATTAAATTATCGGTCGTTAATTTTTGACTGAATTTAAATTCGATCGCTAATTAACGACCGAAATAATATTTAGTCGTTAATTATTAGCGACGGAAATTTAATTCCGTCGCTAATTAGCGACAGAAATTTAATTCCGTCGCTAATTAACGACCGAATTAAATTCCGTCGTTAATAGTTAGCGACAGAATTAAAAAATTGTCACTAATTAACGACGAAATTAAAAATCCGTCGTTAATTACTGACAAAATTAAATTTCCGTCGCTGATTAACGACCGAATTAAATTCCGTCGTTAATAATTAATGACCGAATTAAATTTCGATCGCTAATAATTAACGACGGAATTGAAATTCCGTCGCTAATTAGCGACCGAATTTAAGTTCCGTCGCTAATTAGCGACGGAATTTCCGTCGCTACTTTTTTTTTTTTTATCCTTTATCTTTATCTGCTCCCGCTGCTTTCCTTTCCCTGCCTTCCTACCTTCCGCCGTCGCCTTCTCCTCACGCGCCATCGCCCTTCTCACTTCGCCACCGTCTCGCGGCCGCCCACGGCCGCCGCAGCCTCGCCTCGGAGTGCCTCATCACGCCTCCCTATGCGCGTCGCGACGACGCAACCCGGCCGCTGCCGCTGCGTCGACGCTGACGAGCGGCCACATCGCTTCCATCCACGGATCTGTCCCATGGCGACGAGCTCGCCACCCGAGTCGCTTCGCTTCCCTTCTCTCTCTCGCCGGTTCGCTTCGTTTGCCCAAATCGAAAAAGGGCATCTTTTTCCTCTTTCTTTTCCACGCCCCGCGGCTAGTGGTCGGATTGCGTTGATTTCGGGCACATCGGAGGAGGCGGCGGTGGCGGCAGAGTCCGATGGCTTCGAGATTGAGGTGGTGGACGAGGAGGCCGAGGTCGCGGAGGAGCAAAGGCTGGGCCGAGAGGACGAGGAGTCTTCCACGAACAGCGGTACATCGCTGCACATGGCGATCCGGAGAAACTCCTGGCCGGTGGAGGTGGAGGGGTGCTCGTCTGCGAGCCGACAGGCGGGTACTATGCCCTCCTGGGCGCTCTCAATAATCGCACCGCCCCCAATACATCATCGAGGTACTTCTTCCGCCTAGGTGTTTTCTCTTCTGGTTCTTGGTCGTTTCGTTCCGTTAGTTTAACCTCTAATTCCCGTGATAGATTGTTCCCCTGTCATCCTCTTGTGGGGTGGAGTTATTGTTCTTTTATTGACCTTTGAGTTTCTATCAGATTAAGCGCTAAATTTTGTTGTTTGAATCAGCATGGAGGAGATGTAAACGCCACTGACAACACGGGGCAAACTGCGCTCCATTGGAGTGCAGTGCGAGGACACATCCAGGTCGCCGACGTATTGCTCAAGGAAGGTGCTCGAATTGATGTGTCAGACTTATATGGATATCAGGTCTGCTTCTCCTCATAATTACTGTGAACAAAATTGCGATTTGTTAACAACACTTCATATTGGTTCTTGTCTGATCAATTGAGCTATTCTTGGGTATCTATTTCAACAGCGAGATATCAATCACTCTTTACTAGTGTGTCCGACAACTCCACTTCAAGATGTTTGTTCGTCTAAAGTCTATTTTGGCCTTCCATAGACTTATCTGTGGTTTGATGTTTGAACAATCTTCAACCAGTTTGCATGAATGAGCTTTTGTTTAAAGGGAGCTTCCTTGTACGAAAGAATTTAGGCACAGATAGATGTTTAAAGAAAGTGTATTGGAGCACAGATAGAATGGTTTAGAATTTAGGCCTTTTTGTAACCTCTTACACAACTCCTTTTATGATCACTGTAAGAGTATGAAAGGCTGAAGCATTCTCTGTTATGATTAAAATTGCATTCTGTATATGTTTTCTGTCTTTCTGCAGGAACTCTATTTGCCAATAACTTTGAGGTTTTCTTTAAGGTTCCATATTCTCATGAATTAGCTGAAAATTAATATAGCTATTCAGCTTATGTTGTATCTATACTTTTTTGTAGTTGAAACTGAGATATAACTATATTAGAAATTTTGACCTTACTTTTCCAATATTTCCTTGGTTATGTTTTGTATTCTATCTTTGTAGGATTCTGATTCGAGATAAAATATCGGACATGAATGTAAAAGGTCTATGATCTCTGAATTTAGTGCATGATTATATTGGTTATATTGTTTACTTCGGTTGTATTATGATTTCACTTTGTGATCTGTCTAGTATTGCTTTAATCTTATATCTGTTGGACTCTTAGATCTTAGGTTGCTTGTTTATCGTTAGCATATAGTTATTGATTGCTATTACTGTGATACGCGAAAAGTTATTGCTGTGATATACATTGTTAGATATTGCGAGTAGATGCTTATTAATTGTTGGATTAGTATTATGATTGAACTAGTAGGATAATATGACTAAGATGAGATAAATTTTTAGGAGGTATATATAGGTTCTTTGACTCCCTAGATTTTAGTGCGTGATGACATTATCAAAATATGATCTCTTCTTATTTTGATTGTTTCTAACTTGATCTGTTATTACTCTTCTTTCAGGTGTTGGAGATCATCGTACTCTAAGGTCAATTTATGCAAAGTTGGTTGCCGATACACCTCTATTAACTGGACAGGTAACATTTTGGCTCATGAAGAACTTATTGTTTCCTTTATGGATCATGGAGAGTACACTTGTTGCAGGCATGGAGCAAGTGTCCTAGTACGCCCACATGTCCTAGCAACGCGAAAACCAACCTCCACATGCTTTGCGGGCTCAACAACATCGCCAACCTCCCGTTCAATATCGACAACAACCTCTTCATCACCGTCGGGCTTAATGTGGAGAAGTGCCCGGCGGCGCACCCCAACAAGAGCTGCAAAGGCCTTAGTGGCGGCGTCTTGGCCACGTCCATGAACAACGTCGGCTTCGTGAGGTTGAACTTCATTAGGCCATGAAGCAATGGAGTGGATAAGATTTTTTTGAGGTCGAAAGAGTTTTACAATTAATAATGTAGTTAGAGATCGAACTTCATAAAGATTTTCAATCGGTCTTTAATTTAGAGATTGTTTTGTATCCAGTAATTTGTATTTGTAAATCTAAAATTTGAATGTATATTGTTTTTGATATTTTAATAGTTTATTAAATTAATTAGTGTTGATAAATATTATTATAATATATTATTAATGTGGACAGGTTTATTTTATTAAAAATTTAATGTAATTATATTAAAAAATATAGACGCTAAATATTAAATTTTAATAATAAAAAAAAATCAGATTTAACGACGGAATTTTAATTCGGTCGCTAAATATTTAATTTTAATGAATTAAAAAAAAATCAAATTTATCGACCGAATTTTAATTCGGTCGCTAAATATTAAATTTTAATTATTTAAAAAAAATCAAATTAGCGACCGAATTTTAATTCGGTCGCTAAATATTAAATTTTAATTAAAAAAATCAAATTTAGCAACCGAATTAAAATTCGGTCGCTAAATATTAAATTTTAATTATTAAAAAAAATTAAATTAGCGACCAAATTCTACTTCGGTCGCTAAATATTAAATTTTAATGAATTAAAAAAATCAAATATAGCGACCGAATTAAAATTTCCGTCGCTAAATTAGCGACCGAATTTTAATTCGGTCGCTAAATATTATATTTTAATTATTTAAAAAAATCAAATTTAGCGACCGAATTAAAATTCGGTCGCTAATTAGCGACCGAAATAAAATTCGGTCGCTAAATATTAAATTTTAATTATTTAAAAAAAAATCAAATTTAGCGACCGAAAAAAAATTCGGTCGCTAAATATTAAATTTTAATTATTTAAAAAAAATCAAATTTAGCGACCGAATTAAAATTCGGTCGCTAATTAGCGACCGAAATAAAATTTGGTCGCTAACTTCGCGACCGAATTTTAATTCCGTCGCTAACTTAGCGACCGAATTTTAATTCCGTCGCTAAATTAGCGACCGAATTAAATTCGGTCGCTAAATATTGAACTTTAATGGTTTAAAATAATCCTATTTAGCGATCGATTTTTTTTTCCGTCGCTAATTAACGACGGATTTAGGGACAGAATTTATTTTCCGTCATTAAATTTAGCGACGAAAAATATAATTCTGTCGCTAACGACGAAATAAAAAATCCATCGCTAATTAGCGACGGAATAAAAATTCGGTCGCTAAAATCGTTTAGCGACGCATATTAAAGTGACCAATTTAATCGGTCGCTAATGTAATTTAGCGACCGATTAGCGACCGAATTTTCCGTCGTTAATTAATGATTTTCTTGTAGTGAGTTGAGTGGCTCATCGTAAGCCTATCAAAGGCACTTGAGGTGAGCAGCAACTTTCAAGTATGCCACCTTCAATTCGTTTGCTGAACTCTAACACAATGTGACACCACCGCTCATTACCGTGAAAATATACCGACACAATTTAGTGTCCAATATAATTAAGGTCAAAAATGAGGACACGAGCCGTGCCTTGTATTACCTATTACCTCCTCATTTGGCACCTTCTTCGGCATGGACGAAGACACTAATCTGCAACTTTCACGGTCAGTAAAGTGTGAAAGATAGAGGTAATGCACTGTACGCAAAACTAATGGTCCTACTAGTAAATAACTCTTAAGTTCAAACCATATTAGCTTCAAATCCATTCTTATCGATCTATTATACCGAAATATTTTCCTTGGTCATGAAATTGTTTCGCCAAACATCTTTGACAAGCAATATTTTGCATCAAAATTATATTAAAATTGAACAAAATGATACTAATACACTCAGCCATGAGAATGAGCAGACACTATGTATCAAAAATATGAAATTGATTTACAATCAATCAAATCATTTCACCAAACAACTTGATAAATAATATTTCGTATCAAAATTGTACCAAACCAATATAGATGATATCCATACGCTTAAACATGTTAAATTATAATTCCATATTATGAGGATAAATCGTCAAAAGTTTAAAACTAATAGATTCTTAGGCCATTAAATTATTCGATGGACGGTGGCAATTTATATGGCGGGATATTTCTGTACAATCAACTAAACTAGCAGGGATGTAAATTGGATATTTTCATCGACAAGAGCCAATCTCAGTATATGTGCTCTCAAAAATTAAAGCATGATGGTCTTTGTCGAGCTCAGATTGGCGGTTAGTGCTGATCGTCCTAGACAACCGCCAACTACCACAAGAAAGAAATAATCAACTGTTCTCATCATGCATTTTCGTTCCAGGCCAGCCATATTCAAATAATAACAACGATGATGATGCAACTGGCTGAATCGAACCTATATAAAAGAATAAGAAACAAAGCTAATGAAGAGAAAGAAAGAGTACTGAAAGAAAGAAGACGGTAAAATATTAGCTTTGTAGTAATATTTCGCTGAGAAACTAGATGCCGCTGCCTAAACAATGTGGACAGAGATGTATACCTGATGGTTGCGAATTCATGGCACTGTATCAGTGATAAAAAGCTGCATTTAAAAAAGCTATTTGAAGAAAACCAGAGCATATCTAAAATGCATGTCACGGAAAGCGTTTTTTTTTTTAAAGGAAAAATTAGGCCTAAGTTTACCAAACACCACACAATGAGATGGCTTCATTTGACCAGCAAATATGGGTACAGAATATTTTTATTCTGAACAATTGCCAATGGACGCCTACCAAACTCTGAAAACAACAATTGGTCTAATTATATTACTAACCATCATGTGGCCACTAAATATTGATACACTAACTAACCTCAATGATTACAAGCTTTAGCAGAGTGGGATGTGGAACAACCAAAATGAACTTAGAGAACATACACAAAGCAAGTTGGATTCATTGAGCATTACCTCAAGTAAAGAAATATAATTCTAAGACACCGGAGATATAAATCTTATTGGGTCGTAAAGGTTGAAGAATTTGTTAAACTAAAAGAGGAAAGAATCATCCCATAGAATATATTGTTGGAGGAATTGAGTTTCGCAGAGGCTTAAGTTTCTCTAACTATTTCCATCACGATACTCCTATTCTTAGTTTGCAGTCCCATAATGATATATAAAAAAAACAATCCAGTATAAAACCGGATTACTCCCATCAGAAAGTAGCTGCACAAAGTAACTTTAGCTTGATTTGGTTACCAATTAAGAGAGAAAAAATGTTCTATTTTGAATGAATCTATGAACCAGGTGATTAGTAATCAGATCCTCAGTGCATGCATGTCACATAAAAGAATACAAACTGACTCCATCTAGGAAACACCAAGAAGAGAACAACAAATTCTTGGGTTCAGCTTTATGCTACGGACATAGAAGAAGTGCACAGGATATTACATTTTAGCCGGTCCAGTTTACCAATTTACTCCAACTATCTCCAAATTCTTGGATCGAAGCAACCAATATAACGTGGCTACATAATGCAGCATCATGTTATTGAGATAAAATACACACTTATGTGGCTTAGGCGAGACATGACACCAAGAATTGTTCGTAAATTGTGGCTAGCTAGCATGAAAGACCAGCTAAACAATTGACAAACTGTACCACTACCAGCTAAATCGTTGTTGAACTCACCAACAACTTATAATTAAGAAAAAATTTTATCCTGCAGGTAAACAGATATTAATGCATAGCTTAATGAAATAATTTATAGATACATAAAGAACTAATGGCAAAGTATCATATTACATTTCTGAGTTGAATGAATATGCTGGTCGGGAATTTCAAATGAACTAACACAGCATGCAGATTGCTGCAAATTTATTTGATCGCCATGTCGTTGAGACAATGTGATTAGCCATCCTGTCGAACAATTTATAATTTACAAGAATCAAATGTCTTCAACAAACGATAACTCAAGTTACATACAGCATAATACAGCAAGTAATAAGGAAAATGAATTGAGATTGCCAGCAGAATCACCACGAGGCCAAAGCACCTATAAATACAGTAGTTAAGTACACTGAATAATAGGAAAGTATCATCCAAGTTATATAATCGAAAAACACACAGTTACATTGTATTATCTTCTCTATCCTCTGTAGTCACAAGATTTAGTGTGATGGCAGAAGAAAAGCAAGTTTAGACCTCAAATATCTGAGATTTGTGATTCAGGTTTTGCCAGCACCTAGAAAGATATGAAGCTTAGATTGACTAAAGAACACACAATCCATAATTCATTTTTAGCTATTTTTTGATTTTAAGAAGCAATACCTCAGCAAATCGGATCTGACGGTGTCGTGGTTTTGAAGGCTTGATTTTTGTTTCTTGTTTCATGTCATTAGAGGATTTTTTCACAGTTGGTTTCCTATTCTGAAGTTGAATGCCTAATAATGACTGTGGAGTGGAATTTTTTGAAGAGACAGAAGGCAAAGTCCGAGAAAGCCAAGACTCCGATGGTGATTTTGGCAATGGTGGAGGCAGAAGTGATGACAAAGGATTAGTGTTGCTCTTCAAATGCAGTGGCTCACTATCGTTGCCACACTTTTTGTTACTATCAACATTCATATTCCCATTGTTCAATCTTTCTGAAGAGAAGGGTGGCATGGGCTCAGAAACTTTAGAGACTTCTGGCAGCAATACTTTTTTTTCATTAGCTCCAGCAAATATACTTTCTCTACTCCAACTATCTATACTAATCTCACAAGAATTCATCATACTTCTAGTATCATTGACAGTATTGAAGGAACTAGCCTTTGACTCCGAAGATCCTGGTCTATTCTCTGAATCTACATGAAGAGTTTTGTCCAGTGAAGGGCTCATGGATCTGGAGCCCATTCCGCTGCTATGATTTATTTTCCTGTAGCTTTCAATGCTTTGCTCGCCGACTTCAAAACTGTCAATCTTGCTACAATTGCTTTCTCTGCTTAGAATTCCCACAGAATCCTTCCTTTCATGAACACCTAATGGATGCCCATCATTTTTATCAGGGGTTGTACCTCCGGTGGCTGAATTAGCAAATACAGATGAACAATCAGCTGTAAGAGAATCAGATTCACTCCTCGATTTACTTATCACTTCCGTCAGTGGGATATATTCCTGACCTAATTTTTTTCTATAAACAGCTTCCCACGAGAACTAAACAAGAAATTTTAAGAAAAGGCAACTCAATAACAGACCAAAGGGGGAAAAACAACCAAGAACAAATAATATTGCTGATACTTCACCTCTTCAACCCGAGCAAGAGATACTGGATATGCAATATTGTTCGGAGGAATTCCAGTTTTTCCCCTTGGCAGAGGCAAGCGTCCTCCTCGGGCTTTCATCCCTGGGACTGGATTTAGAAGACAAAATTTAGGAAGCAATCCGCAACCTTTAGATGGAAAATGGCCGGCATCATCATAGTAATCTTCATCATCTTCATCGTAGCTATCCTCTTCCTCCAATTCCTTAGCATACTGTTCAAGGTAAGCATAACTTTTCTGGAGGGGAACACGAGCTGGCTTCCTTGCAGGATCAGTAAGTGCAGCCCTCTCAAGAAGCTTCGTACCCTCTCGTGGAGGTGCAGCTGCTTTCTTTAAGGTATAGTGTGGAGAGTCGGTGGTCATTGCCTGTGCAGCGGGCAAAAACCTCTCTATCATGAAATCCCTGGCCTCGGGATCCTTCCGCAAGCTGCCCGAGAGCTTGGACACATTTGGGTTTCCGCTGATGCCACTGACACTGCAATTCATGAAGATTGACTCCGATCGCGATAGTGTATCAAGCGCATCGGAGAAGGCGTCGTCTTCTTCGTCGTCGTCTTCATTATGAGTCTCCGCGACTGAAACAGGCAGCTTTTCTAGCTTCTTCTCTACCTTCTCAGCTTTCTCAATCCTCTCTTCATTCTCTACCTTCTCAGTTTTCCCAATTCTCTCTTCATTCTCTACCTTCACCTCCCCCTCAATCTTCTCCATATTCTCTGCCTCCCTTGGCATCTCAATCCTATTCGCCGATTCTGCCTTCTCTCCCTTCTCAATCCTCTCTATCTTCTCTTCCGCAACAATCTTAGGAACAACCTCAGGAGACTCGTAGGATTTGGCAATTCCAGCATCGGGTGCAAAGGTCACAGCTTTACGAGTTCGTACACTACTGCCAACCTTCAAAACCGGAGCCTCGTCCCCCCGCAACGTGTTTCCACACTTTCCGTTGTGGATGATCCATCCAGGCGGAGGCTTGGGGGCCTTCATCATCTTCCCATCGCCATTCGCGGCTCCGGTCTTGGGCAACCCCGGCGTCTGCTCCCATACAAAGGGGACGACGCCGGGGACGCGAACCGGACCCGACTTCAAATCCGACTTATAGAATGGCAGAGACGCCCTCCTCGGTGGCGGAGGACGCCCTTCGCCCTCCTCCATCGGAGAAGCCGCAGACCCCACCGATAATTTCCGCACCGAGAGCAGCGGCGCTTCGAGGTCGATCTGCTTGTCCTCCATCGAATTCTTCAACATCTCCGCGCGTCCATCTCCACCCAAAACTCTAATCCACCTCCCTCCTATCCAATCCCACAAGCATCAAATCATCCCCTAAAAAAGAAGAGGATAACAGATCAGACAATCCTTTGCGGGCTACAAAAGGATCGCAGATTAAAAATCTCAACTTACACCGAAAGAAAGTCGGAAAGCGAGAACGGAATCGTTCAAGAATCGAGAAAGAGGAAGAACGAAAAGCGAAGCGAAGAATTGTTTGCGAAGGAAGCGAAGAGAGCGGTGCGTGTCCTCACTCCGTGGGACTTTACTTAAGTAAGTGGCAGTGTGCCGAGTTGGACACCCAAGCATGCATACGCACTTCTTACCATCCACATGAGCACCAATGATATTGCGAGGCCTTCCGGAGGTAAAAGAGGGGAAGCTTCCCGTTGATGTGTAACGTCGGATGATAATTTAAGCCAGGTTATGCTTTCACGAAGAATATCAATCGTTGGATCGGGTGCGATTAATTAATTAATTAGTTATAATTTATGTCTTTGTGGGTGATGGGTCACTTTATTAAGGAGGAATCGACGATTTGATTCTGTTTTTTTAGATTTAAGAGTAAATCTAATTACATCATTTATTTTTTCTAACAAAAATAGTAGAATTTCTAGCGAATCACGTGGATCTCGGCGTCAAAGTGAAGTGAGAATTATTCCTGGCGCTGACCGCTGAGATTTCTTTGACGTATATCTGCAAGAGAAACAGGTAATTCGCCACCGTTGACAATTAATGATTCTAGTTGACTCTCTGGGTCCTTATTGCTGGTTTTGACTAATTTCCAGTCTACTTATTTAATGTGTTTTTTTTTCTCGTAAGAAAAAGTATCGATTTCTGCAACAAAACTGAAGGGAAGTGATTACAAGAGCATACATTTGTAAGTCTTTTTTTTCCGTTTACTTTGTCTACATTTCAATCTTCGCTCCATCTCGTCTCTCGCCAATGGCAGAAAATTTATATAATAGACAAAGATTTTTGGAGACTTTAAAATTTTGTTGTGGATTTAAATAATCATTTACTGTTTATCAATTGCGTTCAAAATTTTTCTATGATTTATTTCCTCTCAATTATTGAAGATAGAATTGACAATTTCAATCTTTTTTATAAAATAAATTGAACTGAAACTGCAAGCAACAATGCAGTAAAGTTTTCATATAATTTTTTTTAGATGTTTTTTATTCGAATATTAACTGTAATCTATTTATATAGATATTTTAAAAATAAAATAATAAATTTTAAAATAGTACTGCTGAATCACGACCATTTTTTTTTTTTTGACTTAATTGGATTTAAAAAATTAAATATTAATGTCATTTAAAAAGAAAAAAGAAAATTGAGCCGAAGTAACCGAATGAGTATTACCTTTGACCGTTTAATTAAAGTTGAAAGTCAATTATGCAACTTTGGATAGATGTATTGAATGTATGAAAACACAGAGTGAAGACAAGGACTTTTCCTAGGATTTCTATTTGGCTTACTTATATTTGCTAAGATTTCTACTTCAATAAATATGATAATCATTGCTAATCATTTTTTATCGTAATTAATTTTACTCTTAATTATTTATTTTTCATTGTTAATGTGCCATCTCACGATTTCTTGTTCATTGTTAATGTGCATTTTTGGTGATAAAATGCACATTTGACTATTTGAGATGGCACGCTGTTTGAGATTAAGAAGACAAAGGAAATCTAGTCAATTCAATAAGTTGTTAAACGTTGGAAAAAGAAGAAAAATTAATTTTTTGTCTTCTACATTATTCTTAAAAAATAAATATCTTTGAAAACCTCAAATTAAATATACAAAAATGCTTCTAGAATAGATGATTTGTACGTATACATACATAAAAAAAATTGAGTGGTTCAATTTATTTTGAAAGTTTAAAGTTAATTTAAAACTAATAATTTTACTTAGTGTGCAAAATCAAATCAAATTGATAGCGTGATAAATATATATATATATATATTAATTTGGATAGCTTGGTTTGCAAGAAGGTGAAATATTGTAATTTTCATTATTGCATTTTAATGATGCTCTAATTAAATAATTTATGAACTAGTTTTGTCATTAGCGTCGAGTCACGAGTGTGGAGGAGAAAAGGCGCAATAGCAAAAATAGATCGCCGGAGGGCGGAGAGGTTGCTTTATAAACTGAACCAAAGCGGAGGCAGCGAAAGAGTTGATCTACTTTCTTCTCTATAAATCAAAACCCTTCACTGCGAGTGGCAGCGGATCGCCGCTTCCCTTGTTCCTCTTCGCCGTCTTCTCCAGAAGAAGCAGCTTTTCCTATTCACCTCGTTGTTGCTTTGGGGAGATCGACAGGGAGGTGTGAAGAGATCGGCTGGTAGCGATGACTAAGCTGGAGAAGATGGCATCCATTGATGCCCACATGAGGCTTCTGGCTCCGGCCAAAGTCTCCGAGGATGATAAGTTGGTCGAGTACGATGCACTTCTCTTAGATCGCTTCCTCGACATCCTTCAAGATCTCCACGGCGAGGAAATCAGAGAGACGGTATACTCACTCTGTTTGTTTGTTTCGATGCGTGCGGTTTGTTTGGATCTTTGATGCCGTTCTAGCTAAAATGTAAGAAATAGGAGGAAAATCCTCTTTTTTTCTCTCTCTCTCTTTTGAAGGACTTATTGGTCGGTCGAAGTGGGTGATAAATGATTTTAATTTTCCATCGTGTTCGATGATTCTTATGTTGATCCATTCAGGGTTTTTTTTTTTTTTTTAAAGTGGGACCGAATTGTGTTGTTCGTTTCTTGCTTTTGTTTGAAGATGGTTTTTCTTGCTCTGGTTGGAGTCAGTTTAGATGTTTTGTTTAGCTTTCCCAGCTAGGGACGACCTGAGTGAATGCCTGACTGGGGTATTTGGCCGAAGTAGTCTTGCTCGCAAGCAGGGAACCACTGAATAAGTTCCGAGGTGAATGCAGAAGGATTTACTGAGAATCCTAAGCGGTGTTAGTGAGGATTTTTTTTTTTTTTTTTACAAAGGTTCATATTGTTATCTAACCCTTCATATTCTATCATATTTGCTATTTGGTTTGGTTATTTGATCTTTTTTTTTCAAACCTGACGAAGCGAGTTGATATTTTAGGTTCAAGAAAAATGTATTTCTCCATTTATGTGAGTTAGAACCTTCAAATCCTTGCTTTAACTTGTTCTTGCATTTTCCTTTTCAGGTTCAAGATTTATATGAACTTTCTGCTGAATATGAAGAAAAGCATGAACCTCAGAAGCTAGAGGAACTGGGAAAGGCGCTGACTAGTTTGGATGCGGGCGATATTATCGTGGTTACAAAGTCATTCTCCCACATGCTTAACTTGGCAAATCTGGCTGAGGAGGTCCAGATTGCTCATCATAGAAGGATAAAGCTGAAAAAGGGTGATTTTGTTGATGAAAATTCTGCAATAACTGAATCAGACATAGAGGAAACACTTAAGCGACTTGTAGTGCAGTTGAAGAAGTCAAAAGAAGAGGTATTTGATGCTTTGAAAAATCAGACAGTTGATCTGGTTTTAACTGCACATCCAACACAGTCAGTCAGAAGATCCTTGCTTCAAAAGCATGGAAGGTTTGTCAATAACTGCCAACTATAATCTGCTTGCCAGAATTCCAAGTAAATATGTCATTTTTCTTCTTCTATTGTCTAGTTTAGATGCATCATTTAGTGTTGTAACAATTTTTTTTGGCTATACTTGTACCTTTCTTCTTCTTTCCTACAAAGATATCCTAAAGTTCATGATGAGAACCTGCATCACTGGCATATTTTCTACCTGCGCAAGCTGTCACAGTTAAAACTGGGAAATATTTGTAGCACATGTCAAAGACATTTTAATTTTAGTAGGAAAAGGACTTATATTGTTACTCTTTCGGAACATACTCCATGATATTATTCTAGTCTTGCGCAATCTAAGATGCAAATGAATTGATAGTTGTATCTTTAAATATTAGAAATTTCCAGGTGTGCTATTCTTGTTTAATAACTACAAGTTGCTGTAAATGTAATGAAGTTGGCACCTGCTAGAGTAAAGGACGAAAGCGACAATTTTCTTACTTAGGATCAATGTTTTCTTCAGGATAAGGAATTGTTTAACTCAGTTGAATGCGAAAGACATCACTCCTGATGATAAGCAGGAGCTTGATGAGGCTCTTCAGAGAGAGGTAATTCTTCCACATACTTCACTTTACTATGAACGAGCATCTTTTCAGATTCTTGTAGTTTTTCATGGAGCTGGAAGCTACATGCTTGATTTTATGATCTTTTCATTCTTGAACTAGAGGAGAGGGAATAACGTAAACCCTGTGTATAGAGAATTTTCAATTTAACAACCAGGGTCGCCAAACTTGTTTAATGCTTTGTTGCCATTGATATTTCAAGTATACAGAAAATAGGAAAAAGGATTTTTTTTTTTTGCATCAAATCAAGTTGATAATTCTGTAAGAATGAGTTTCCTCTTTAAAAATCAACTATATCATCTTTTTAACAAGGGTGTTTCTTATTAAAAAGATGAAACATTTAATGATATTCCATTGACCGTGGTTTTGAATTTTGTTCTATACCTGCTGACATGGGTGTAATTTTTTGTTTTGCATGCTAATCAACATGCGAGAAGGTTAAGTGAATGAGGTTCAACCTTCAAACGTGGAATAGCGGTAAACTAAATGTGTACATGCAATTTACCCTTGATGCATACCATTGCCCTACAGGGGATGTACCTAAAATTTACACTATAATTTAGCGCAATATATTTATTTCCTTGGGAACATAAGTTCTCCTAATCTACATGTGTTGGTTCATCAAAATCACGTCTATTATTCAACTTTCCTTTAGATTGAGGTTGAGAACTGTCTTTCCTCTACATCTCTCCATCCTTCCCATCCCTGATAATGTGGTAAATGAAGATCTCACCATCAGCAGAAATTGACCAATGAACATTTGTAATATATACAATAGTTGATAATTGACCCTTTGGAGGTTCATCATCTTGGTGCTCAATGCTTGACTTACAGCTTTTGTACTTCATTTTATGTTGCGTACACATTGAAGACCCTGAACTTACTAGTACATTCTCCATTTTTTTATCTTACATTGTTGGAAACAAACATAATGCTAAATCTGCTTGGTACAGAAATATCCTCAGTCTTCTAATCTTGCTTTTTCATAGTTGTGTTTTTATTGTTTATTGCAATTGATCTTTTGCACATCCTATTGCTTTCATTTCTTTTAATTTTATCAGATCAAACTTATGGCTTTCATTCTCAAAGCAACTAGTTTGTCTTACAGCATAAAATGACTAGATATTAAATAGAAATCTGATCTTTCAATCTGAGCACTAGCTAATTGGTATAGAAGCACAAGCTAGCCTATTAGCCCGCTACCAATTTGTATCACTCTTTGTCACCTGGCTTTGCACCTTTTAGGTCTATAGGTTCTGCCACACCTTTCAAGTACAGCATATCCATCATGAGTAATTTCTTCATGTCATAGTTGGTAGAATCCAACTTCATCGTTTTTGCCCCTGTATCCTGATCATCCATTTGTGATCCTGCACTAGCTAGCTCTGAAACCACTTGTTGGGATGCTACAGAATTAATAGCAGTTAGTTGCACAATATTATAGCATAAAAATAAAATGCAAACACACCAAATTTACTTGGGAAAATCCCATGGAGGAACAAGGGTAAAAACCATGGATAAAATACTTTACTAGTAAATGTGAAAATACACACACTAGTTTTTCTCCTAATGAAACATTCTACTTGAACGGAATCAAGAAGGAATACCTCAATTCAGGCCACTATTGTGATCTCCTGAATTGGAAATGAAAACTAATTCAGAACTACTCTCTTCTTTGTAGTGGGCTTGCTAGGTCGCTTACTAGGATCTGTAAAAAAATTATTTATGCAACCAGAGTTAGCATAACAGTTAAGTAGCATTTCCATAGAGTTAAGGTCAAAGCACTTATATAACATGCTAGAGATCAAGTAAAACTAAAAACAAGTTAGAATAAATATGAAGGAATAAGAGCAAAACAATAGTGGTTCATTATACAAAACAATATGAGTAAGCCTAAGAGTATAAAATGTAAACTCAAGAGTCAAGATGAGAGTCATCCATGGAGAAACTCCCTCACTCCTTGGGAATGGTGTACACAAGTGCTTGCAGTGTGCCACGAGTTTACATAGTGAACCTTCTTGTTGTCACGTTTGACAACTTGGATATTGAGAAGGTACACCACACAACATAATACTGGTTCCTCACCCATGCATGCTAAATAGGTTCATATAAGGTGGAGAAATAATAAGATAGAGTCAAATAAACTTTTGCATCAAGAATATTGAGTGACAAGCTCAAGTTTTTCGAATTAATGAAGCAAGGATGATATCAAATGCCAATGTCAAAAACATGATAGTGAGAGTTATTAAGTAATTGATGCATCAACTTGCAAAATAATCATGAGTGACAATCTTTGCATAAGGATTATCATAATTCAAAAGTGTTTTTATGATTTATTGAGTACATTATTACTGGTCAAGTGTTTAGCTAACTAAACACTAGAATACTCTTTAATAACTAAGTCAACTGGGCAATCGCTTTAAACTAGGTGTAGATCAAGGTTAAGAACAAGTTATGGTTCAGAAATAATTTGTGCTTAAAGACTAATAATATAGTCAATCAATCTATATTAAAATAACAAAATATCTAAATCATGTTGATAAAAATGTTTAGACTAGTTCAACAATCCTTACAATGTAGTCCGATTAGTGAAGTGCCTTGCCTAAGGTTTCATGTCTTTTCTAAAATTCTCTAGTATTTATTACAACATTTCTATAATATTTTTTACTGTCATCATTGTACCTTTGATTTGTTGACTTGTAGATTCAAGCTGCCTTTAGAACAGATGAAATTCGAAGAACTCCCCCAGCCCCTCAAGATGAAATGCGTGCTGGAATGAGCTATTTCCATGAAACCATATGGAAAGGTGTTCCTAAATTTTTGCGACGTGTTGACACAGCACTGAAAAACATTGGGATAAACGAGCGTGTGCCCTATAATGCACCCCTTATTCAATTTTCCTCTTGGATGGGTGGTGATCGTGATGGTATATCATCTCCCTGATTCCAAAATCAACTTGATTTTGCTATTATTTTGATATAAGTGTAGTTGAATTGCATATTTCCTGAAACTGGAAATAGAATACGGTAGATTGTTCATTGTTCTTACAAACTTATACATTAGGAAACCCAAGAGTTACTCCAGAAGTAACAAGAGATGTGTGCTTGCTGGCCAGAATGATGGCTGCAAACTTGTACTACTCACAAATTGAAGATCTGATGTTCGAGGTATTACATGGTCTTCTTATTGTAGTTTGTTGTTCTTTCTTTTGCAATGTTCTTGTACAAAGAAATGACATTTTCTTGTAGTTGTCTATGTGGCGCTGCAATACTGAACTTCGAGCACGAGCTGACATTCAACACCAATCCTCGAGAAAAGATGCAAAGCACTACATAGGTACTATTTTTTTCATTGATTTTTTATCAGTTTAATTTCAATTATGTAAATGTTTTTTTTTGTTAATATTTTGCAAATGAATTTTATATCAGCTGTCACCATCTTCTGAGCTTTTCTTTCTTGGTATTTTATTAGAATGCTTATGTTATAGGAAAACCTATCAAAAATCCTACATTATGTTTTGATATTGCAATTTAGTAAGTTTTACTGTTTGTAGTGTAATATTTTCAAATTTATGTTCATTAAAGGTTTATGTATTCATTGTTTGCTTCCTATTTATTATTTAACAGAGTTCTGGAAGCAAGTTCCTCAGAGTGAGCCTTATCGTGTTATACTTAGTGACGTGAGAGATAAGCTATACAACACACGGGAACACTCTCGTCATTTACTTTCAAATGGATATTCTGATATTCCTGAGGAAGCGACTTTCACAAATGTTGAGCAGGCATGCATCTCTATCCATATTACTAAGAGTTGTTTTAATCTCTCTCTTTCATGGTATTCCACATCTGATGGATTCCATGGAGGTTATAACAATTTGTGCTGCCTTTGTTGTAGTTTCTGGAGCCTCTTGAACTCTGCTATCGATCACTCTGTGACTGTGGTGATAGACCTATTGCTGATGGGAGCCTTCTTGACTTTTTACGCCAAGTATCGACCTTTGGCCTGTCTTTTGTTAGACTTGATATTAGGCAAGAATCTGACAGGCACACTGATGTTGTTGATGCTATTACCAAACACTTGAGAATTGGATCCTACCGTGACTGGTCTGAGGAGCAACGTCAAGAATGGCTTTTATCTGAACTTAATGGGAAACGCCCTTTGTTTGGTCCTGACCTACCAAAGACAGATGAAGTTGCTGATGTTCTAGACACATTCCATGTCATATCAGAACTTCCTTCTGACAACTTTGGGGCTTATATCATTTCAATGGCAACTGCTCCATCGGATGTCTTGGCTGTTGAGTTGTTGCAGCGTGAGTGCCATGTGAAAAATCCATTAAGAGTAGTTCCATTGTTTGAAAAACTTGCAGATCTTGAGGCTGCTCCAGCAGCTTTAGCTAGACTTTTCTCTATAGATTGGTACAGAAACAGGATTAATGGGAAGCAAGAAGTCATGATTGGATATTCAGATTCAGGGAAGGATGCCGGGCGATTTTCTGCAGCTTGGCAGTTATATAAAGCCCAAGAGGAGCTTATAAAAGTTGCCAACGAGTATGGAGTAAAACTGACCATGTTTCATGGTCGAGGTGGAACTGTTGGAAGAGGTGGTGGTCCTACTCATCTGGCTATCCTATCTCAGCCACCAGATACAATTCATGGTTCTCTTCGAGTTACTGTTCAAGGTGAAGTAATTGAGCAGTCCTTTGGGGAGGAACATTTGTGCTTCAGAACACTCCAACGTTTCACAGCTGCTACACTTGAACATGGAATGCATCCCCCTATTCCCCCAAAGCCAGAATGGCGTGCAATGATGGATGAAATGGCCATTGTTGCTACAAAGGAATATCGATCTATTGTCTTTGGGGAACCGCATTTTGTTGAGTATTTCCGGCTAGTGAGTTTTCTAACTTTCTTATTTGAGTATTTACTTGAGTTTGGCATATGTGAGATTTGGTGAAAATTTGGGTTAGTTGTAACATTAGTTGCTAATACACGTTAACTTTATCGTCCAGTCTTCTTGACAAGTATGTGATATCTAGGTGTCTGGTACATTAATTTCTAGAAGTGGGAGTATGTGTTCGATGGATCTAGTTGTTTGGCACATCATACCTTTATCAGTGTGGTGTTTTGTTGACAATGTAAACAATAAATTACACAGCACCTTATCAGAGAAATAAGCCATTTGTCCTTTCAACTTACCTATCATCCCCTAAATGAAATGTGACGTCGACTATGAGGTTCTCTTCTCTTTTCACCTCTCCTTAATGCAATTGTGGTTACATTGACAGGCTACACCGGAACTGGAGTATGGGAGGATGAACATTGGAAGCCGGCCATCGAAACGAAGACCCAGTGGGGGCATCGAATCGCTTCGTGCGATTCCTTGGATATTTGCATGGACACAAACACAGTTCCATCTACCAGTGTGGCTTGGTTTTGGAGCTGCTTTCAAGCATGTCTTGCAAAAGGATATCAATCATCTTCAAACTCTTCGGCAAATGTACAATGAATGGCCATTTTTCAGGGTCACCATTGATTTGGTCGAGATGGTTTTTGCCAAGGGAGATCCTGGAATAGCTGCTTTATATGATAAATTGTTGGTTTCTGAGGATCTGTGGAAATTTGGTGAGCAACTCAGAGCCAACTATGAAGAAACAAAGTGTCGTCTTCTTCAGGTGAGATGTTTTTTTCAAATCAACTTTTTAAGAACTCCAAAGTGATCATCGAGATACAACAAAAACAATTATATTTCATTAGTCTAAAGTGCTGCCGTTGTTAACTGATTTGTGTTAGCTTATACACGTTAGTTACAAGTCTTATTCTATGAAAGGATTTATTTCTTTTTCCCAGCATTGACAGTTAGATTACAACTGCGGATGAACAGAAGGTTCTAGCTAGTTTTCCTTGTTCGATACTTTTAAAACTTATATTCCCACCTCGGTTCTCTTCTTGTAGGTTGCTGGTCACAAAGATCTATTGGAAGGCGACCCATACTTGAAGCAGCGGTTACGTCTGCGACACGCGTATATCAAAACGCTGAATGCCTGCCAAGCGTACACCTTGAAGAGAATCAGGGACCCCTCCTACAATGTTAACGTCGGGCCTCATCTCTCGAAGGAGATCACAGATCAGTCCAACAAACCCGCCGCTGAGTTGGTGAGACTCAACCCCAGCAGCGAGTACGCCCCTGGACTGGAGGACACCCTCATTTTGACCATGAAGGGCATTGCTGCTGGAATGCAAAACACTGGTTAAATTTATGAGCTCGATTACATACAACACACTTTTCTATCGGTATCGTTAGTCTGATTAATAATAGTTATAGTAAGAAAGAAAAATAATCCTTCTTAGGAAGCGGATTGCAAAACTGAGCCTTATCTATGCATATGCTCCTTGAGTTTTTATTTTGCATGAATCTAAACGTCTGCACTTGTTAAATCTTCGATGAGTTTGGATTCGACCTACATTTTTGGTTTTACATGCAGCCAATGAAGTGTATTAGAACAGCAAGTGAAATGATTTATTGTATATTCATGTTTAATTGCAAGAGTATAATAGAATAGAAAGGAGGTGTACACTATTTTGATAAATCCATTCTGAGTCAACCCCACTTAAAATCACTGAATTATTTGTAAAAGGAATATTTAATCATTAAGTTATGTTTCCATTTTGATCATCTTAAAACTATTAAAATAATATACATATTTTTTTATTTTTTTATAAAAGATAAATTATATATAGGTAGTCGAATTGTTTGTGTTAGTTTTGAATATTATTTCTGTACATTGTGTAGACACATTTTAATTTTAACCCGATCCGTAGCTCAAATGTGTAACTATATATAGATAGGTTGACTTTTGCTTAATTAAACAAGTCGAATAGATAAAATCTATTTAATTAAATACGTGATATGACAGATTCATTTAATAAATTCGAGTAAAAAAATTTAAACTATTTTATTTTTAAATTATACAAAATTTAAAACACAACATCATCTTACATTGAGAATTTATATACGATATATTTATAGATGAATTAAAAAGTGCGTTTATGATGCGATCCGGTCTACTTATTTACGGGTCAGATCTCGTTCGTCAACTTTTTTCCACCACTAATTAAATCCTATTTTTGACTTTTGTCAGTTAAATGATAGATAAATGGCTCCGCAACCGCAGCGAGTCCTCCTTTTATTGCCCCGTCCTTTCCTGCCCGTTGCTTCATAAATTCGTAACCAAAACCCACGTCAACGGGAAGGGAAGTTCGATCGCGGAGAAGAGCTTTGGATCGGCAATGGCGTCGGAGCAGGAGCGCGAGAAGTTCGTGTTCGTAGCCAAGCTCGCCGAGCAAGCTGAGCGATACCATGGTACCTTTTTCGGTTCCTTCTATTTCATGGTTTCTTCGTTGACTCTCAATGTGATCCGACCTCTGTGGGCGCTGCAGAGATGGTGGACGCTATGAAGGAGATAGCGAATCTCGGCGTGGATCTTACCGTGGAGGAGCGGAACCTGCTCTCGGTGGGGTACAAGAATGTGGTCGGCGCCCGGAGGGCTTCTTGGAGGATTCTCTCCTCGATCGAGCAGAAGGAAGAGGCGAAGGGGAACGAGAATCATGTCGGGAACATCAAGGAGTACCGACAGAAGGTGGAGACGGAGCTTTTTAACATTTGTACCGATATTATCGGCCTGCTCGACGAACACCTCATCCCCTCTGCGTCGGCTGGCGAATCATCTGTCTTCTACCACAAGATGTGAGTTTTATTAGGAACCACCTTGATGCTATTGCGCAGATCTTTTAGGCTTATGAAACTGTTTCTCACTGTCACAGGAAGGCGGATTATTATCGTTACCTGGCAGAATTCAAAGCTGCTGACGATAAAAAGGAAGCGGCAGAGCAGTCTTTCAAGGCGTATGAGGTAGATTTGGTTTTCCTTCCTCTTCCATATTTTATTTAACATTTTGTTTTGACTATTTATCGCAAATTATATTAATATCTAGTAGAAATTTCCCCCATTTTAATGAATCTCTATTTATGCATTAGATATTTTTAGCTGTATTTGCTCCTGGAATGTTTTATTAATTGAAAGTATTGTAGTCCTGTGATTGTATTCAGAATAATTAAGTTACTCGTTCTCGTTAAGAATCACTATGATATCAATGATTAAACATCTGTTCGAAGACTAAGTAGGCTGCAGAACCAGACTGTTTTGCTTTGGAAATTAGTGCTTTGAGAACATCATCTGACAAACTTGTCGTAGAACTAATACGTCGCTTTTGTCTATTTCATCCTTTGTTTCACTTGTCCTAGAGCACCTTTTTTTTTTTTTTTTGTGGAATTGGTGACTTCACATTGTCGATAAATATTTTTTAGGAATTTATTTTATTGATATTATTGAGGATGTATGGTGATCATGGCCAAGGACTATTATTTATTAGGTTCCTTGAAGTATGGCTACCTATTTGTCTTCATGTTAGACCTCTAATAATAAATTGTATTCTATTTCAGTTAGTTGGCAGCAGTCCATGAATGAATTTTTTGGTTACGGTTAGAATTTAAAGTTTGCCTCCATTATTGTGGGCGAAGCATTATGAGAAGCTTAATACGGATTTTGGATTTACAAGTTTTTTCATAATAACCTGAAGCAAAGCATAAATGAGAAGAAGTGGGCATCCCTCATTTGCATATAAGTGAAGTTCTCACTTGATTTTTTGCTTCTTCACAAATTGATCTGGCACTTTACTAACTTTCCATGTATCTTGTCATCATTAAAGTCTGAACTATCCTACATGATGTAACATGACATTATGATCTCTGTATTTCACAAGGATATTTATGCATTATGAAATTTATCATTTCATTTTTTTTGTTATAGTCTTACAATAGACCTAATATGGTTTGACTCTTCTCTGGGACTCTGTATTAATGGGAGCTTCATGCACTAGGCTGATCTTTTTTTTTTAGTCTTAGACTTACTATAATTCTCTATTTTAGGCTGCTACAAAAGTTGCTGAGGCAGATCTTACTCCTACTCATCCGATTCGATTGGGATTGGCTTTAAATTTCTCTGTTTTCTATTATGAGATCATGAATTCACCTGAACGGTAATGTTCATTAGAATAATGTTTTTTTAGATATGAGTTCATCATCTGATTTCCTTCATACTTATCATCAAACTACAGGGCTTGCCACCTTGCAAAACAAGCTTTTGATGAGGCTATTTCTGAGCTTGACACACTGAGTGAAGAATCATACAAAGATAGTACTTTGATCATGCAATTATTAAGAGATAATCTTACCTTATGGACTTCTGACATTCCTGAAGATGGAGGTAACAGTTGATAGTACTTTGTGTATAATACAAAGATTAGTAGATGAGTTTCATTATGATTCCTTGTTTGCTGTTTTTGCAACTCTGTTTTCTGTGCTTATCTGCATGATGTGTAACTTTAATATAGCAACCTAGAAAATATATTTTTCAGTTGACATCTTTATTACCTTTTAGTGTTTATCTGTAGAAGGATGAAATGATAATGGGTCACTTGTTATTTATCTGTAGAAAATGATCACTGTTCCTTTTGTTTGTGTTTATACATGTGCTGTGCTGGTGTCTATTACAATTTGCTTGTATATATATTTCTGGCAGTTTTCTCTTGAATTTTTTTCCCCCTGGAATAATAGTGCAGGTGCAGAGGGTTCTATTCTGGACTAGAAATATTATTTAAACCCACAATTTATCTTCTGCATGAGTGCTTGAACGAATTTTTTGATTGATTAGTTGTCTGAGTCTAAAATGTTTAATGTTTTTTCATGATTTGTCCAGTGACTGAAGATGGTGTGAAGGAGAATAGCGGGAAGACTGCTGCAGTTGAAGATGCAGAGGTCAGTTTCTGTATATGATGACTTCGTTTTTGTATACATCAAATTCACTTCAATTGATCTTGCAAATGTGGGAATGTTCTTCATGAAATAGAATGGAGTTCCCTGTCTTATTTCATGCTAAACACAGTATGCTTGGTTTGATGCAAGTTTTTCATTGAATTGCAATGACTAAGCTCAAAATTTCTTGGGGATGCAACTCCGTTGGCCATATCTGCATAATTTTTTCTTCTCATGGATTCTAATCAGCTTTTGCCATAGTATCTAAAGTATGGTTTTCATGAATTATGATTCTTGGATTGTATTTGCATTATGTTTCTAGAGCCTTGATTTTGACATCGATCAATGCTACAACTGCTTATTCCATACAATCTAAAGTATGGTTTCTGGATTCAATTTGCAGTGATGTCCAAGCAGTACAGGAACACGCATGGCGTGAGGATATCCCAAGACCATCATTATCATTTGTCGCCAATGATTTTAGTTTTTTTTTTATTTGTCATTGTTTCTTTTCCCCTTTTTTTTTTATTTAGGAAATTTATGTCAACTTGGAAGTTAAAAGTTGCCATTCCTTGTTCGCCTGATGCCAGTGGTTTTATTCGTTTATTTTTTAAATTGTCATTTATTCTTTGGTATTCTCGTTTTTTGGTTTAGGAAATTTATGTGAGCTTTGAAAATTAAAGTTGTTATTGCTTGTCAATCCCCTTGGTCCATTGGCGTGATGACATGTAGGACGGTAAAACTGATTGGGCATTGCATCATCAAGGGTTTGGTTTTACGATCACTGCCTGCATGCCTAGTTAGTCTGAAGAATTCCTAATACGGAGGACGAAGGGAATCATAAACTGCTTTCTCCAGTTTTCTTCCACTCTGTTGGTCTCTTTTTCATATTGCTTCTTTCGAATCCTAATCAACTCTTTCGTTTGTTTCATTGTTTACCTAGGAAATGAATATGAAAGATTTTGATCTGCCATTGTTTACCTAGGAAATTATCATTTTAATGACTAATTAAACCTTGCATGTACAGTGCTGCTGCTTTTTTTCCTTGATCCTTTCATTGGCAGTATCGAAACCATATTCATGACAATCCAGAAATTTAAAAGTAAATAACTAATCAATCCAATTCGACAACAGGTGTAAATTTAATTGGAAAAGAAATTAAAAAAAAATACTTGTTTTATCCTTCACTTCTTCTCGATGCATATTGTCACGCCCCGAGGGTGTCAGTTCGGTACCCTGCTCGGTGACAATTTATAAATAAGGGAACCTAAGGACCATATAATACAAGTGACTCAAAAGATTCTATAAAATGTCTATATTCATGAAGATAGATTTTTCTACATAAATTACAAATACATCTAGATAGAAAATCGAAAATATCGAAATAGAAACCAAACCGGGAAGACAGTAGGTCGATATCTCTGAGCGACTCTATGTACAGCAAAATCAGTGAAATATCAAAAGGGTGCTCAAGCCTGCAAAACTGGAGGTCAAAGAAAGCAGACATTAGCACAAATTGCTAAGCGGGTAATAAAGAAAGATGTGCATGAATTTAATCTTGTTTAAGAGGCCAAAAGAGCTTGTGAAATTTCAATTTCTTCTTTCCTTTCTGTTCAAGTCTATAATTTGTTCCAAGTTCTTGTACATACATATATATGTATACATAATCTTTATAAACATTATCAATAATGTGTATTTGATAAATCAACAACAATATGATAGATCAACAATAATCTGATAAATCAACTAAAATCTGATAAATCAACTAAATAGTGAATAACTAGAGTCAGTATCATCAGAGTGTATATAATGTCATCTGACGTATGGGCTAAAAGCCCCATCACCGGTGGAATACAACAAGAAATAACAATAAGGCGCCGAAGCGCAAGCAAAATCTGACCGCGCGCAACTCATGCTACCACTACTCAAGTGGGGGTCAGGTACTCTGGTATAAGGCTAGTCTCAGAGTTTTCACTTTTAGTATTTCTCTTTTATTTCTTTAATTATTCAACTTTACTTCGGTTATCATACTTGTTCAACTATATGTGTCCATCTTAGGATAAATCTGAATGATCAACTTAATTCAAGTTATTAATCACCAACATAAGATTTATATGTATATGTTGTATCATTAAAAGGTACAAGTATCAACAGATGAAATAGCATGAGTAAAAAAGGTCAAGCAATATAAACAGAACAAGTATCAACGGAAGAATAGGTCAGAGTATCCATTTAAACTTATAAAACAACCCATCCCATGTTCACCCCATATAAAACCCACATATGAACAGAAAATAATATCAATTATTTACCCTCCATCAGTTTAATTATTCATTTCCCATTTCGCTATTTTTAAATATCATTTTTATCCCTAATTTTGAAAACAATTATACAAATATAAATAAATCAATTATCTCATTTATTCATGCACAAGGAACATACAGCAAAAGCGTCGAATCTCGGCCAATCATCGAGCTCCACTCGAACTAGTGTCTACAAATAAATTATGAAGTAACTCAGAAACCAAAATAATATCTAATAATGACAATAATATAACATTTTAAAAAAATTTACCCATAATTCAAAGTCCATGGCTTGATGCAAATTTTAAATCCCAATGGACACCTACTACTACTACGACTAACGAATATCAACGGTGCCTTTGATCAGAAATACATGACTTTTGAAATCAAGAAGGAAAATTAAGGATAAAAGATAGCTGCTATTAAGCTGTAGGAAAAATGAAGGGGCAAACATTGACTTAATGTTGATGGATTTAGAAGGAAGAACATAACGTGAACCTAGCCAACTCAAAAGAAAAACAACAAATAAAGTTAGGGTTTCTGACTTTGAAGGAGAAGAAAATAACAAGACAAATCAAAAAGGAACACAAACAATACAAAAGCAATCAACTAGAATCCTGTTGATTTAGTGGATCTGGACATAGATAAACATAAAAGATGAAAAGTGAAGAGTTAATTAAAGAAAGAGGGGGGATTCTTACCCTCTTTCGTTAGCGACCTCAGCTTCGCCGAACTTCGACAAGTCCTATAGCAACACTAGGAAAACACAACAATGGAAGAAAGTGACTACTTTGGTGGCCGGAAGGATAAAAAAACTAGGGCAGTGGCTGGAAAAAAAACGGATAAGAGAGAAAGAAGAAGAGGAGAAGAAATAAAATGGGAAGTGATGTAGTGGGAGGAATGGGGTTGCGTGAGTGAAGATGGACAAGAGATGGCTGCAGCGTGGGGAGAGAAAGAGAGGAGGGAAGAGAAATAAAGGATTTTATTTTATTTTTTTAACTTAACACGTATTGTCCTTTAATAAATAATCTAGAATTCTAAACGTAAATAATTAATCAATCAAACGTAACGGCAGTGCACTCCAAAAAAAAAAAAAATGTGAATGGAAAAAAAAAATTAAAATTACATAAAATTTATTCTTTTTCCTCTGTATATATATATATATACTTACACATTTCCCCTTTCGTCAGTTTCGTGTGCGCGCCGCCGCCTTCCTTGTCGTAATTCTGAAATTGCAAGGTGGCGGGAGCAGACTCAGCTTTTTTAAAAATGGCGCAAAATGGAGGGATATTCAAACTTCGAACTCGGCATTGGAAATCTTTGGAAAGTTTGAAACTTTGGAAATCCTAAAATCAAATGCAGCAGCGGAGGAAAGCAGAGGTTCTCCCGCTTCGCCTTCTTCCCTACATCGACAGATTTTCATTTCGCTCAATTCTCTCTCTTTATATTCTCGCCTCTTCACTTCTTTCGATCGTTGGACACTGGACTCTTCTGTTTCTTGGCAATGGGAAATATCCATCGTCCTCCTCCTCCTTCCTTTCTCTCCCTCCCTTGTGCTGCCTTGGGGTGCTCTTCCTCCAAGTTGGGCTGCAAGCGCCGGAAGCGTATACCTCTCCGGGATATCACCCATCTCTTCCACGACCTTTCCTCTCCTCCTAACAGCATCGATGTCGTCGCCACCTCCCGCGGTTTCTTCTCCGTTAACGGCACTCGAGTTCTACCACCTTCTGTTCTCGCTGCGTCCTCACGTTCAAGTCCTGGCGGCAGAAGCCCTCTGGAAAGAAGAGCTTTGGAATTTCAAAACGGAGCCGTCGCTTCCCGCGTGTCTCTCCGCAAAGATTTCCGATAGCCGTTCGACAGTGCCGGCGATCTATTTGCGTCCGCTTTGACTTTTCAAACGGAGAGCGACCCCCCGAAAGAGAATCTGGTCACTTGTTGAATCTTAATTAACATGTGGTTGACTTTGGTATACTTGCGTGTTCACCAATTTGGCTCTCTAATGACATTGACGAGCTTTATTTCTACCATCGCCCTATTGTAGAATCCTTATGCTTTACCTCTCCCTTTCAAGAATTCGATGCACACGATCCTCCTAATCCTAAGGGGAAATTGGTTCTCATCCAGTTGAGAGAATTCTCTCATATCCTTGTACAAGCTAGTGTACGTCTTCGATCATTAGATAATCTATATATTCTTTTATTAATTTACTGCTTCACCCAATATGTCTATGCGCATTTAGATAGACTGATTCAAGATTTTCGAACCTGGTTAGAATTCATATATAGTACCTTAACCACTGGTGGATGGAGTTGGAGATTGAGCACTCTAACACCGCATAATACAATTTATCCTCGCAAATCACGCACCTTTTCCTCTCTTTAGCGAGGGTCTCGACTACATTTGTGTCCATCGTAACTCTTAACGGTAGTAGTGTGATAGAATTTTTCTTTGTAGAGGAGACTGTCAGATAATGTATCTCCTCTAGTTGCATTTTCATATTTTACTCAGAAAGTTTCCACAGATGATGTCAACTGATGAGTCGTAGAAGAATTTTTAGTTTTTTTTCAACGTCTGGGAGCATGTGGAAAGCTTGGGGGTTCTTTTCGGTCGCAATAGTAATGAAGTATGAAAAAAAAAATGCATGCAACACAAGCAAAGAATAGAGACATAAGATGTAACGTAATTCGGAATAAAAATTCTTACTACATGGAGGTAAGCTCTCTTACAAGCTATGGTGCCAAATATTTTCACTATGAACTTCTTCCTTCGCGGAAAAAACTTCCGGAGGTGGAGAATAAAATCTCTTACAGTTAGCTCAATAGATAAAATATCGAAAGAATATATCTCACTACTCTCTTTGTCTCTTTCTCCGACGATGTGATTGCTCTCTCTTTCAAGTGTGTTTTTGTCTTTTGCCTGTTGGAAAATATGAATCCCTCTTCTTCTTGCCCTTCTTCTCTCTTTTATCTTCTTCCCCTTCTTTTGGTCAGCTGTTGCACCACGAATTTCCTTCATCGTACATGTGGTCACTTTGTTTATCTGGAGAATCATTTTGTTATAGACACGAGGAGTGAAGTCTCCTCCGAATATTATATGGGGTCTTCATTTGTTGTGTAAAAATTTCTTATCTATATTTTAAAAAATATTTTAGCTCATCCCTTTCACCTACTTACCTTCTGTAAAGCTAGCTTAGACCTATCACTCACGTATAGCGTAACTCTTAGACTTTTTTCGATAATTTGGACCAACTTCTATCCTTCCCGTACTGAATCACCTCCAGGCCTGTTCCATCGAGCCGATTCCTCTTCTTCTCGTATCGAACCCATCTTCGAATTCGTTCGATCGTGCTAATCCCCTTGAATCGTCCTCCCGAGCCACTTTCCCCAAATTTATGCACTCGAATCGTTTTTCTCAGACTCCTTCCTCCGAACCAACTATCTAGTACAGACAATGTTCTATGGACAAACCTTTTCGCCTTATTTATGAAAAAAGATAACAACAATATCAATATGATATCTTTACAATGCAGCATGATATTCAATTCATTACAATAGAATAATAAAAATATATAATGAAAGGTAAAAGTAATTTAATACCATTTAATAGAATTTTATATGAATGAAAAAAAAAAGTTAAAATTTTATCTAGGGTCACTTGTGAGTTCATTCGCCTTATAAATGCATATTTTAAAGTTTTTTTTTTTGTATAAACAATTCAAATATTATTACACTTCAATCTCACCAAATTGATTTATTTAAAAAAAAAACAAATACTTTTGATCCCAATCGAAATAAGTTTAGCAAGTAATATTGCTGTTCCATAGCAAGAATCTAGCACTGATCCATCCCCCAATTAATCCCTTCTCCCAATTACTCGACGGAACTTTCCATTCCAATCCATTTTGCGCCAAACCAATATCCTTTTGGCGGGAGTTGAGTTTGTCCCACGCCGTAAACAAAAAATTTAGCGTTTTTGCACCATCAAATTCCGCGGCATCTGCACGTCAAAATTCAAGATCGTATCGAACTTTTTTTTTTTTGTTTACAATTTTTTTTTTCCCTCCATCGATTCTTCTCCATTACAAATACCTCTCCCCTCTCCGGCCTTCTTCCCCTCCCCTCCATCTCTACTCTAGCCATGGATCTTCGATTCGACGACGAGGAGAACGTCGTCCCTCCCTCCGCCGCGACGACCTCCGCTTTTCGCCTCTCCGTCTCCAGAGCCACCTGCAAGCGCAGGAGGTCCAACAGGATCCGGAGGCCCCTCCAGGACATCACTCACCTCTTCCAAAACCGCCCCTTGCCTCAGATTAATGCCGTCCTAGTCTCCTTCCGCGCCGCTTCGTCAGGAAGAAGAGCCCTCGACGTGCCGATTGGCGGCGCTCCGCCTCGTCTCTCTCTTCTCAAGGAATTCCGATGACCGACGGCATCTCAGCAGCATCAACCGTCGCCTAAGTCTTTAAATTTATATGTAAAAGCCAGGGTAAATTCAGATGGTTAACAAAGTCATATTAATGTTATAGTTTGAAAAGAAAATGAATTGATTTTTAAAGATGATGATTAAATTATCGATGACTCTATATTTTCGCATTAACAATTTGTTATTTGATTTATTTCTCTATATGTAAGGACAGTAATAGAGAGTCGTTAATGTGATAATTTTATATTTTTTTAAAAAATTTATATATAAATATTTAAGTGAACATAAATCAATTTTTGAAAATATTATCATTTTAAATTATCTATTGATTTCTTCTTTTATATTTGTCATTTAAAATTTTAATTTATCTCTATAATACCATTAACATAACAATTCTATATATATTTTTTTAAATTTATATGTCAGGCTTCATCATTTTTCCTTAATTTTATTTTATTTTCTTATACAAAATAAAACAACTTCTGCAAAATTTATAACGATATGTACGACAATTTCCTCTTGGCTATTTACAAGCCGTTTTATCATATGATTTTTTAATCTACAGATCGATACATCAAAAGTAGTAACTTTTCTGCTTTCGGTACATGAAAACAATATCTACTTTAGCCCCGAGAAATCTAAGTGGTGCTGAGTAAGCTAATGCGCCGGCTGAGTCATCCTAACTATCCAAATGAAAAATCGGATAACGACTAGATCGAGTGACAGGATCCATCGACGACATCGCACTTAGATTACGCGCCGCCATCGAGGATCTCCTGCACCACGACGCAATATTTGCATAGATGCGACGAGACGAGGAAAAAGTAAATGAAAGCCCCAAATAGTTGACGTCGGCAACATAAAGCAATGGGATTATGACATTAATGTCAACGGAGAAAACAAAAAGTTGAAACAATTAATCGATAGGCTGGAAACGATAATCGAAAGATACTATTTGGCGACTAAATAAATTATTCGATCCATTAAATATGGAAATCACTTTTATTTCGACTATAAATAATAATAATAATAAATTTGCCGGCCAAATTATTCTAGCAAATTTAATTGTTTTTTTTAGGTTTGGACCATAAAATCTATTTATCTGATATTAGATATAAAATTGTTTTTATTCGAAGCGAGAGTAATGAACAATTGCACGGCGAACATATATAACTGAACTATTTCGATAATTTAACAAACAGTGCACGTAAAGTTTAGAATTGTCCAAACAGTGTTCCATACTTTCATATTTATCAAATATCGCATTTAATTTCTTTTTTATCCCTCCCATCAAATAGATTTGTAGCACAAAGAAAATTAACGCGTGGTCAAATTTAAATCTCAAGACTACGCTTATATCATCAAGATTACCACCATGGTGTTGGAATTTATAATCCAACACCATGTAGTGAAAATCACTACCATGTCTTTGGAAAATCAAATTTTAGCACCACAGTGATAGTGCTGGAATTGTACTATCACTGTAGTGTTGGGATTTGTAATTCCAGCACTATAGTGGTACAAATCTTTTTGGCAAGAAGGGTAAAAAAGAAATTAAGTATGACTATTTGATAAATATGAAAGTATAGGATATTGTTTGGACATTTCTAAACTTCACACGCGCTGTTTGATAAATCACCAAAACTATTTCTTTCAAAAACTTTTTATTAGCTTCGTTTCTCAATATATTTAATCCCGAGTAAAAATATACTTGTGTGACAATGAATCCATAGTGGGCTCGTGAGGTTAACCTTTTATATCCAAATTGAATCACTAATTTACAATATTTTCATGTCATCTTCATTTTTTTCAGATTGTATATAAAATCTAACCATGTATATATGGATTATCAATTTCCGTTTAAAAATACTCCGAAGGAGGATACATGAATGTGGCCATATGCTTAAATTAAAATATTGTTTTGTAATATGATACATTTTGTAATAATGATACGATAATTTATCAATGGGCACATATAAAATTTAAATTTAATAAGGATATATCATAATTTCGATTGTGGATGCTCTTGGATCGCAAAAATTAAAAAAAAAACAAAATATTTTTGTCATTTACAAGTGAATCGTTCTAAATTAGTACATATAATGAACTTTTCCAATCCTTTTATTTTAAAGAAAATAAATGAAATAAAAGATGATTCATTCGTCTCAAACATCCATAATATAAGAAAAATAAATCACAATGCCGAGGATTACTCCTCTTGAAGATCGGTAGTGTCTAATGAAATAAATTTATCATCTGAGTATTAACTAGCTAAGTCGTGGGATAAAGAAAACAAAGGATTTACAAGGCATATACAAAGAGAAGGAAGAAAACAAAAAAACATAGGCTCAAAACTGTTCATGGATTCATAGCGTGATGTTGGCCGTCAGGTCCGCTCGGACTCGTCCTCTTTGATGGGTGTGGATTCTGATCCGTCATTCCTCGATGCATTGATCCGATCACATACTCTATTTGCTTCCGCAGCTCTGATCTGTCGTCGCCATGATTATTGATCGATATCTTCTGTGAAGGTGACTGATCGACAAGGAGAATTCGGCACTCAGTAACTCGAATGCTCAAGTGCAAGAGGAGCAGCATCCATAGAACAACTACAGGGATCAATTTAGCCATCTATGCGCCTTCTTGATGGAAGGCTAACTAAGGGTGTGTGAGAAGTAGTGATAACTAGTTTGTATTTATAGCGCTTCATATAATTTATATCGATCAATTTGCAAAATATATGACATACAGTCTGGCTACATGAAGTGATAAGATAATTAATTATCCAAACCGCCCAAAGTAAAGTATCGTACTAATGGTTTTTTTTTTCTTTTTAAATTTCAACACAAGGGCCCTTTATGACATCTCATTAGAGACCTCAAATTTGTCACACGAAATGAAACCTTAATTTGTTTCGCTGAAAGCAACTAATTAATTCGCATTGCTTCCATGCCATTAATCCACTGACTTCAAAGTAGAATTAACAATCCACATCTATATATGCTTGGACATATATTGAGACTTGGTAGGGCTCCAATTAAATTATAGCTTGCCAACTGTCGAACTCTTGTTCTCTTTTTGTTTGCTGATCAGGGACGAGCCTGAGCACCTCCCTGCCTCTGCCCTTGTTCGTAAGGACTCTAGAGTTGGCGATGTTTGCATGCATATCCAGTATATCACCTTGACAACGTACGTTTGTTATTTTGGGCGAACTATATATATAGAATGACTCCCTAGCTAGCTAGCTAGCTAGTTAATACAATTCAACACCACACTGTTGTAGTGCTGCTTGCATATACACATAATAATAGTGAATAATCTAAATCCCATAACTATTTCATGTAATAAAATTCCACTAGATTTCCATTTGAAGCATACTACCCGCGGTCTATGTTCACGCTAGCTTTGATCATTAATTAAACATCATGCGTGCACAGACAAATCTTGATTTACTCTGTGCATCACGGAGTAAATTCCTCTTGGTTTTCCTCCTCTGTCTCTTGGTTGCTGGTCTGGTACTCGTCTTCCATGGCCTTGTTATGCCTGAAGCCGTTCCCATAACCGTAGTACTCACCGCTTCTTCCACCACTATAATTATAAACCCCCTTCTCTTCCGCATTATTTTTTGGCTTCCATCTACTACTAGAAGTATAAGGATACTTGTTTCTTTCATCTGTGTAAGCATTGTAGTAGTTTTGCGTGCTAGGATCAACCTGCAGATTCTCCAACTCCTTCGATTCAGTGGGATGATGACCTCGGCCGCCATTGTAGTTGTAGGTGCCATGGGCTGTCATGGTGTTGGTAGAGAAGCGGTCGGGGTAGCGGCCGTATAGGCCATAACCATTGTTGTCGGTGTGGGTTTGAGGTGTTAGTGCAGTGGCTGTTTCTTTGTGGGGATTGGAGGGAGCAAAGGCTTCCGTTGGTGGCCCTCTGGTAGTTTTGCTGAAGAAGTGACTCTCTCTTGCATGAATTTGGAGTAGAAAGAGGAAGAAGAAGAGGGATGAGATTTGTTTTGCAGAGGAAGAAGCCATTGGATAGTTGGATGGATGATCAGAGGAATTAAGAGATTGGGGGTGTAAATATAGGAATTAGGTGGGTCGTCGGCGGGAGATGATGCGGGGATTGTGGCGGGATGGGGACGCACTTAATGCCTTGTGGCATGTTGCCAGCTGCATGTGTTTTTTTTTCCCCCTTGGATCTTTTTTCTTTGAATTTTAGGTACGTAGAGAGTTAGGATAGTTACAGTTCAATCGAACTACTGTTGATAGAATGTAAATTATTGCTCTTTCATCAGAATGGATTAATATACATCAAATATGAAATGGTGAGATATCTTGTTATAAGAAAAAGGGTTCGAAGTCCCTTTGACATAATTAGTGATACTTCTTGATCACCATTGTGAATGACCAACCTTTTACGCTGCGTAACCAGCGGCGCAGTTTACGCCTTATAGAGAAGACACATGGCCCATTAAATCATGACATTGAACACAAAAATAATCACCAACGAGCTAGACTACATTGTTAGCGTAGTGTTTTTTTCATCTTTTCCAAGGAATGAATATTACGAAAGAAAAAAAATCTTTTCTTTTTCTATAATACTTTCCCCTCGTAATGTTCACTTTTCCTTTCAAACTTGATCGGCATGGGATAGATGGCAGGGGATGATTTGGATGGAAATTTTTTACTCGATTTGAATGAATCAATTTGTGAGCAAAATTTGTCTTTTCTTGTCGTGTAATAATAGACTTGTGTCTTGTGGAAATGATAAAGATTAAAAGATACTTTCTAAAGGAGCAAACTATAATGAACAATCCTCTTCTTCTTGAATATTAATAGAGGAAAAAATTTATAATAATTTCCTGCTCTTGTTCATGCAGCTAAGTTTCAGATATGGTAGTAACGAATCAATCGAGTGGTGGATTAATGGAAATATTTCACTACTATGGGAGTTCAATTAGGAGAAATTGGAAAGCCAATTCCATGGCGACTCGTCAGAAAAGTTAAACAATATGCTGCTGATGACTCCGGTGGCCACCGGCAAGCACGTCGGCACCTGCTTCGTCGCCTCCGACGGGATCGGATAATAGAAGCACGCGACAACATTTTGGTCGAACAAAGCAACCTCTGCAAGCGAACACTGACACAGAGGCAAACGAACGTATGATTCCATTAACTGTATCTTGTACTGCAATATTATTGCCCTCTCTGATGGCAGCTGCTCTGCTCCATCGATCATCCACAGGCCTCTCAAAGTCGCGAAGCCATACCGATTACCGCACTTTCGCTTTCGCATCCACAGAGCTATCGCTGAGACCGAGGAGGATGCACGATAGGCAGCATAGCGCAATGAGGTAGCTAGGCAGTCATTGTCCTCTTGGCATCGATGCACGATAGCCGCCGTTGGTGCAGACGGGGCGAGATCTAGGATCTGAAACGCGATCACGGTACCGGTCGGGAGGAGTCCGCGAGGAGGAATGTGCTTTTGAAGGTCTGGCTGATGGCTCTTTGTATCGCCGTCAACTGCCCATGCTCGTCAGGTAACGCTGGAGCCAAAAGGGGTTCCTTCTGCTGTGCCTCTTCATCATCTTCTTCCTCAGGATGAGTCATTTTGATATATTCTGTAGAATGTATTGGAACGGTCGGTTTATTAATAGAGAAGGAACTGATGGATTCTCTGTCGAGCAGAGGCAATGGAGAGATGAGATGTGGATTCATCAACGCATAGCTTAATGCAACAGGAATTACGAAGAAGGCGTTTGTGAATGAGTTAAACAGCGCAAGTCATAGAGTTGATTTGATAAGTTATGCTTTTGGTTTTTTACTTTGCTTGATCTGAGCAAGTGAAATGGTCGTTTAATTTCTCAAGTATGAATTTGAAGTGTTATTGTTTATAAAAATTGAAAAAATAAAATCATTACCACCTTTAACCTACGAGTGAAACCGTTAAAAAGCAACTAATCAAAGCGGGGGGTGGGTCGGTGGGGTGTTAAGTTTGGAATATGACAAATGAACAACATGTGAGATTTTTTTTAAATATATATTCCGGATCTACTGATCTATATTGGCTGTTAAGAATGAAGCTATGGCCTATTGGCCTGTGAGACCAAACACGTGTCTTAATCGATCATTGTACATGTTGTTGCTGTTGTGTATTTATTATTGCAGAATGAATGAAGCCCCCTCCATGGTCATGGTCCTGTGCTTGTCGTTGAAGGCCAAGTTTTATTGCCTGTCTTGCTTCTGCCAATACCGACTACCTTATTGAAGCACTTAGTTCAGCATTTGCCATTGTCCCAATTGCCGAAGATAACAACGTAACCTTCCATCGAGAGCATTTGCCATTGTCCCAACAACCTTCCATTCTCGATGTCTAGGAGCACGAAGAACACTTTTGTTAGTGCACTGCCATTGCGTCATTACTGATTGCATGTCTTGGAGATTTCTTAATCGCTGGTTTTTAATTTTAGCTTATGACAGCACTTGTTAGTTGAGTGTAGCCTTCGGCAATCCCCACTATGTCTCCCCTCTTCTTCCTCCTCCTCGTTTCTAGCCTTTTCCGTTGCAGTGTCGGTCTCACCGACGACGGCAATCGCCTGCTGGAAGCCAAGAGCTACCTCGACGACCCTGACGACGCCCTTGCTGACTGGAGCCCCTACGACGCCACCCCCTGCAACTGGACGGGCGTCACTTGCGAGGCACCACCGGTGGTTACGGCTCTCGACCTCTCCGACCTCGGCCTCTCCGGAACCTTCCCCCCGCCTCTGTGTCGGCTCCCACAGCTGCACTCCCTCTCCCTCGCTAGCAACTCCCTTAACTCCTCTCTCCTCCCCTCCGCCCTCCTCGGCTGCTCCTTCCTCACCCGCCTCGACCTCTCGCAGAACTACTTCACCGGATACATCCCCGCAGACCTCCCCTCCCTCCTTCCTCGCCTCGAGCATCTCGACCTCTCCGTTAACAACTTCTCCGGCCAGCTCCCGTACTCATTCTCCGAGTTTTCTTCCCTCCGAAGCCTCACCGCCGTCGGCAACCTCCTCTCTGGGCCCGTTCCGGCCTTCCTCTCCAATCTCTCCTCCCTTCGCGAGCTCAATCTTTCTTACAACCCCTTCGACCCCTCTCCTCTGTCTCCCTCGCTGGCCAATCTCACCTCGCTCCGCGTCCTCTGGCTCGCTAGTTGCAACATCCTCGGTCGCATTCCGCCGGAGCTCGGTCGCCTGTCCTACCTCACCGACCTCGACCTTTCCTACAACTCCCTCTCCGGGACGATTCCTGATTCCCTCGCCGGCCTCTCCTCCATTGTCCAGATCGAGCTCTACTCCAATGAACTCACAGGATTCCTCCCCAGTAGCCTGTCCAACCTCACGGAACTCCGGTCCTTGGACGCATCCACGAACCACCTCTCAGGGAAGATACCAGAAGACGTCTTCCTTGCTCCCAAGTTGGAAAGTTTCAATCTTTACGAGAATAACCTCACCGGAGCTGTCCCCTCAACTCTCGGCGGCTGTCGCAATCTCGCCGAGCTCCGGCTGTTCTCCAACCAGCTCGTAGGACCTCTCCCAGATGAACTCGGCAAGAATTATCCGCTTTCCTTTGTTGATCTCTCTGACAATATGCTCTCCGGCGAGATTCCCGCCACGATTTGCGACGGAGGCGCGCTAGAGCAACTCCTCCTGCTCAATAACTTCTTCACTGGTCCGCTGCCAGAGAGACTCGGCCAGTGTTTGACGCTCACGCGAATCCGGCTGTCGAAAAACCGTCTATACGGCGAGATCCCTCCTGCTTTTTGGGGTTTGCCACACGTCTGCCTTCTCGACCTCGTCGGAAACTCCTTCACCGGGGGCATTTCACCGTCGATCTCCGGCGCCGCCAACCTCTCTAAGCTGGTGATTTCTGACAACCAATTCGACGGACGAATCCCCGACGAAATAGGATCTCTCTCCAACCTATACGGTTTTTCTGCGGCTAACAACCAGTTCACAGGACCGCTTCCGGCGAGCCTTCTAAGCTTGACAGAGCTCGGCCAGCTTGATCTCCATAACAATTCCCTCTCCGGCGATATCCCAACAGACGTTGGATCATGGAAGAAGCTCATCGAGCTGAACCTTGCCAACAACGAGTTCACTGGCTCAATTCCGCCGGGGCTAGGCGACCTTCCTGTGCTCAACTACGTCGATCTGTCCGACAATAAACTCACAGGGGAGATTCCAAATGAGTTGCAGAACTTGAAGGCTAACCAATTGAATTTTTCAAACAACCAGCTCTCCGGAACACTGCCTCCATTTTTCACGACGCAAATGTATAAAGACAGCTTCTTGGGCAATCCGGCACTGTGTGTGTCCATGTCCGAACCTTGTCGCCAGAGAGGAGGTGGTAGCTCAACTCACCATGGCTCCGGTCGGTGGCTTCAATACATGTATGTACTCTTCTCCATGTCCATTCTTTCCGCGGCCGCCTGGTGCTACTCGAAGTGGCAGAAAGCGAAGAAGAAGGTAAAGCTCGATACAAAGAAACCAAATTGGATGCTAACCCCGTTCGACAAGCTCAGTTTCAGCGAGCAAGAGATGCTCAATTGCCTCAACGAGGACAATGTGATCGGGGCCGGGGCTTCCAGTAAGGTTTATAGAGCAATGCTGAGCAACGGCCAGACAGTGGCAGTGAAGCAGCTACAGGAATCCTCCGAACAGAGCGGTGTCGATCACAGCGGATTCGAAGAGGAGGTGGCAGCTTTGGGGAAGATTAGGCACAAGAACATTGTGAAGCTATGGTGTTGTTGCATCCACAACGGCTCTAAGTTTCTGGTTTACGAGTACATGCCCAATGGAAGCTTAGGCGACTTGCTTCACAGCTCCAAGAGCGGGCTGTTGGACTGGCCGGCGAGGTACAAGATCGCCGTCGGCGCAGCTGAGGGGCTGTCGTACCTGCACCATGATTGCGTTCCGCCAATCATTCACAGAGATGTGAGGTCCAACAACATACTGCTGGATGCAGATTTTGTGGCCAAAGTTGCAGATTTTGGAGTCACAAAGGCAGTTAGCCAGGGTCCAATGCCCATCTCAATTATTGCAAACTCATGTGGATACATTGCCCCAGGTTTGTTTTTCTAGTCTCTTTGACTCTCTTCTGCCATTGATAGATCTTCGTTATTGTATATGTAATCCTCATGAAACGGGGAGAATTGCATTAGACGATTTTCATGCTTTAAGATTTTTACACAGATCTATTTTAAGATTCCCATATGAGCATGCATTCATGTGAGAACAAAAATGTCCTCTCGAGGAAGGAGGAAATCATCTTCCCATTTAGATATTATGAATCCTAGTTGTGTTGTGTACCTAGCTAATTCATTAAAAGTTGGCCTTGCCAAACCCTACTATATGTAAACTTCAAATGTGTTTTTGGTTTATTTGTGCTTTTCTTGTCGATATATATCTGTTGTTTTGAAATCATTATATATTCTCATGTTTTTCATGTGGTGCAGAGTACGCGTACACGTTGCATGTGAACGAGAAAAGTGATATCTATAGTTTCGGCGTTGTTATACTCGAACTTGTCACGGGAAGATGCTGTGTCGATCCAGAGCTAGGAGAAAAGGATTTGGTAAAGTGGACCTGTAACGTGACGAGCCAAAAGGGAGTGGAGCATGTGTTTGATCCAAAGCTAGATTTGTGCTTCCGGGAAGAGATTTGCAAAGTGCTCAACATTGGACTCCTCTGCACCAGCTACCTCCCGATCAATCGCCCGCCGATGAGGAGGGTCGTAAACATGCTACTTGAGGCTGCCCCTGAACGCAGGCGGAAGCCTGCACAAGCACATGATGCTAAATTATAGATAGGTTTTGGCATGAAGCCAGATGTGAGATAAAGGAATTCAAGAGCATCAAGAGCTTTAATTTGCTGATGCTCAAGTCAAGTTACTACTTGATGATCTCGTGAGTCGTAAAGTTAATAATGTAAAAGACAGTCAACCCTTTTGATTTTGTTTCCTATGAGCTTAAATCCTGTATAATTAAGAAATTGGAATAATTATGAATAGGATGGATCTATAGCGCTTATAGTCCTATTTAATTTGGATCTAAAGTTTATGTTTAAGTCACCGTAGATTCTTCTCGCGTAATTCAACGTGCCCATCCCGCTACTATAAAACGTTCCTTCTTTTCGGTTTCCATGTTCATATTTTTCTCTTCTTGATTTTCCCGAACCTTTGGATAAACAATTACGCGTAAAACAATCTGAACATTGCAAGAATCGGAGGTCGACGCCAGCAACCGTTCGCCGGTAGGTGTAATTTCGACGTCACCGAATGCGTCCTTGACGTCCTCTTCCATCGACGGCGACTCGGCGAGGGCGGAGGAGAGGATGATCGGAGAAGGAGAACTCGGTGGTGCTGGTGGGGTGGTAGGGGTGCTGCGTGTGCCACGTGGCGAGGCTGCTGCTGCTTGGTCTGGCGGTTAACCCGGCGGCCAGCGAGTTCTACGTGGAAGCCGCTGCGCCGGCGGAAGGGCGGTGGAAGTGGACATCGCCGGTGGGGATCTGGCACGTTCGTTGATTCTTCCGGCTGTGTTCGTCGGAGGATCAGAGACTCCTCGGCCGGCTCGACCGCCTCCTCACTGTGGACGAGAATGGCGATCTGGTGCCAATATTTAAGGAAGCCGACGCTCTCTATCTCTGAGCTCGCTCATTAATTACCCGGCCAGCGTGCTGGTGATCTTTGTAGACGGAGTAGTCAAGAAAGAACATTGTGAGAAATCAACACAGAGTCACGTTACAAGAAAGAATAATACATCAATTAAAATTGATGGGATCTCATGAAATGATCGAGAAAAAAGAATTTACGCCGCATCAATCACAATACGATTGCTTAATAAAACAAAGACGGAATTGGAAATATATTCATGTGTTTTATCATTTTGGTGGCGTCGTATGGCACGAGGTGCGTTGCACGTCACTGTATGCCCGTGGATGCCCTGCATTGTAAGCCTCACCTCACCTAATGCCTGGTTTGGAGTCGACGGATGTCATGCCATCGGTATGCACGGTTCAACGTGTACCAGGCTGGACGAGGGCGATTGGTTGTACGAACCATTTGACGCATCTGCTGGGACTTGCATGGTTATTGACACACAAGATACTGGGAAAATTTGAAGGCCAACATGGTCCCTGCCTGGAAGTATTAAGGTATACATAAATCTGCAGGTGTTGAGCGGTACTTGGAAACGACTAGGAAGCTAGTTTTGGTGAAGGGGCTGCTTTGGACAAGGTGAGAGAAGGCGGCCAAGTAAAGAGACTAGTTAGCTCCAACAAGATGACAAGAGGTACAGTGATCAGCTGGAGAGTAGTACAGTATGATGATACAGTATCATTGAGTTGAAGGTGCCAAACTGATATATTCGATTGAGCCTGATCTAAACTGTACTTGATGATCATTGAGTTCCGGATGTGACTTGATGACCGAGTTGAGTCAGGTAGTGGCGCCAGGTACCACCGAATCCCAATTCTATGTCTCCAGACCATCAATTTCTATCATGGTAAATGTTCAATGAAAAATATAGAGTAGCATCGTCAAGTTTAATCTAGATTCCCCAGTCCATTGGGAAGCCTAGTTACCGAGCTCTTTTTAATTAGACGTCTGTACAAACCTGAAAAGATTCACAGCCATATTACTTTCCGATTCGTTTTGAGTCGGATCGAATTTTAACAATTTTCCGTTCCATATGACTAATGGCTAAGATCAAGTCACTCGCAATTACAGCGACCACAGAAGAACAATCGATAAATAAATCTCTTTATTAAATAAAATAACCCTGTCGGGTTATACACAGACAAAATGAATCTCAAGTCCATGGACCCGTAATAAACAATTTTAATAGATAGTATTATAGCTATTTAGTAAAGTTGCTCGTTATTCATATTACAAATCTATCAAAATTTCTTAGTATCACCAACTTTAAATCATAATTAATTCTTTTTTATCTTTACCTTGTTGCCGATCAATTTAAGCATTAGCAATCCATACAAGCACTGCGAATGTTTTTGCTTAATCCTTCTTGCCTTTCATCATCTTCCTTTTATTGGCATCGAGATATCGTTTTCTCAACCTCACAAATTTTGGTGTTACCTGATGGACTCGAACATCAGTACGGCAAATATATCTATCAACATAAGACTGAAAAGATTTAAAGATGTACCTCGATAAGCTCATCCGAAGCAACATAACCGATGGCCTCCTCTAGGGTCAACTGCACATTGTATTACCAACATATTGTGGGACATTCCAGAAAAAATATCAGGTTTTGCTGAAAGCAAATTCTCAGACAACTTGGGTATTCTTTAGACAATGATATGAAAACGTTCAAGATCTAGCTATCTACCATTGCACCTGGACCCTAAATTGCTTGGCTTGAATATTATTAAAAATCGAACATGATCTATACTTGCGTGTTTCAAGGGAAAAGACAAGAACGTAAAAAAATATAAGAAACCAGTGAGCTACCATGAAACAATGAGATATAGTAGCCACAATTTCCCTTTTATGAGAACAATAAAAGAAAATAGGTGTTGTTAAGTTCTAAGCAAAACTAAGGATAGAACAGTTAATGATGATTTATCATTAGTATGTAAATACAATATCAAAGAATGAGGAATCCTAATTACACAGATTAAGAACTTTTTGTGCCTAGAGCCAACATGGAAGACATGAAGGGATGAATTCCTAAAAGGAAAGTCAAATAGAAATGTGAGCATACCAAACGAGGTGGGGAAAGCTTGACATTCTCATCCTTTCCAGGTGCTCGGATGTTTGTCAACTCTTTCGTCCTCACAGGGTTTACCTAGCCATGGTTATTGTTGCACAGTAATCACGGATGCAATTAAAATAGAAATAAGCTATCACAATTATTTGAGCATATTCCACTTACATCGAGGTCATTATCACGTGAATGTTCACCAACGATCATACCCTCATATGTCTTCACCAACCAAATAAAAGGTAAGATGTATATTAGTCTAATTTCCACTGGAAATAATGCATTGTGAAGGTCTATCAAGGAATCACCTCCATTCCAGGTGAGACAAAGAGTGTTCCACGAGCTTCTAAACTCATGAGTGCATGTGCAGTAATAATTCCTTTACCACAAGATACCTGTTAAAGAGACAAACAGAGAACTAGTAATAATTCTATACTTTCCCTTTTCCTGGTTCCATGTTTTCAGAAATTTAACATATAACAAATTTGATAAAGTATTTGTATCCATCTGTGCAAATATAAACCTACTTCCTAGATTCCTTAAGGAAAATTGTGGGATAGATGGGTTTCATGTTTTGATGTTTTACCTAATCTACTTGATCAATAAGAGCAAGGGCCAAATATACAAATCAAGTGGAAGAATAACAAAGATACACAATCTAGAAATGGTAAATGCTGTGTATATAACATGATATATAAATATTAATCAAACTCCAACTGTGCACAATTGAACTGATTCGATACTGAGATATGAAACTCAATTACAAACTAAGACAGTTCCTAAATAGCATCAAAATGTCAAATCTCACAAACATATAGGACAAAATGCAAGGTCTTGCAATCTGAGAGAAGAAAGAAAATTGGCTGCTAAAGGAAAACTTACTAGTACTCCTTTCCTGACATTACCAAGCAGACCCCGATGTTTGGAATAGGCTGCATAAGTAAAGTAGGAGAGATTGGAACCATAATCATACAGTAAATTTTACGACCGTGTACCATAGACATTTAACAGGTAATATAAGTCCAATGTATAAGCTGTAATAACTTGTCTAGCAACCAAGATACATAAAATCTTACTCCTAAAATAAAAAAGGATTATGATTGAAAAAGCATGTCTAGGTGATATACTTAATTTGAATAAGGTAGGATGACAATGCATACTGAAAATGGTTATCATTTTAATCACGCTTTCAGCAATGACTTAATAGATGTCAGTAGTAGCAGCGTTAAAATAGTTACTAGAAAAGGTGATGTTTAAATACTAGCAGTTGAATATGTATTCTGCTTAGCAATCTGCTAGACCTACAACTCTTGTGGCCTTTGAATTTCTCTTGATTCAAACACACAGCCACTGATAGAACTAGAATAGATTTTTTTTGTTTCTTATTCATAGGGGTCAATATCCATGATTTTAAACTGGTCTCTAATAGTGAACTTCCTTTGGCATAGACAAAAATTCCATTATGGTTCTCAGCTAATTCATGGGAAGGCTTAAAACTCCATAAGCCGAGGTGCACAGAAGAACCTTATAGACCAATTATTTGATTTCTCTTCTGTCTATCTATTAATGCAGGTAATTAACCTTAGGATCTCATTCCCCAACAACAAACAGAATATAACTCAGCCTCAAAAAACCAGTGATCCATATGCCTATAATATGAGAATAATGACTTCCTCCTGTCAAGCTTAATGAACCACAATAAGGCTTAAGTTCTGTGCCTATCTTATGTATTTACAAACTTCACTCCAATTCAACTACATCTGATGCTTGGGGACCAAACTTTGCTTGCATTCCAACAGCATGTTTTAAGTATACACCAATGAAGGAGATTAAATTCTCAATGAGATCCATGATTCTTGTAGCTGATTATCATCCACAAGAACACGGAAAGATACACAACATAATTTCAGGAGGATAAAAAGAGTTGGAACAGGTAACATTATTCTTAGAGACCTGTGTGATATTTATTTCAGTTATATGTGTGTGTGTGTATGTATACACACGCGTGCGCGCGCGTACACACACACACGTGTGTGTAATTTTTGGAATGTAGCAAACTGGTCTCTCTTTTCCACCACAGTTGCTCTATATCTACAAGGTGATTAAACATGAATCTTACAACTCGAATAAGATATTTATATGACAAACTAGAAAGGAAAAAAAAATGAAAATCTGGACCTACATATCGAAAAAAAAATTGGCAACTACCTCAAAAATCCAGAGGTTAATCTGTCTTAATGTCAAAAATTGTATCCTAACCTTTAAAGGCCACAAAAATAATCAATTATGTATGGACATACTTAAGAAAGCGCGATGCATGAAGCCAGTGCCACGGGTGTCGGTGCTAAATACACTCCTATACCCAACTAGGCCCCTGCATTAAAGAAATTACATGAATGACACATTTAATTTGGAAACAACATGAAAGTAAAACAGAAAGATTGAGACATACCATTTCTATTTGGCCAACCGACAAAAATGATTTATAGTAAACTCCAGCAACTAACCTAGATGGGCATGTCAATGACATTCTAGTCCTTCCACTAGTCCCTTGAACAGGACCCATGTCTGTCACCTCAGCTCGCCTATGAGAAAGGGCTTCCATGACAAGCCCAACATGCTCATCATTAACCTGTAAGAGCAAAGATATTCATTGTTCTTTTGCTAGAAAATAATTTCCAGTAGGCAAAGTTGCCCATGTGAATACCTCGATAGTTACTTCTTCTATAGGCTCTAGCTTCTTGCCATTTTCAGTTTTATACCTGTAAGAGTTTTATAATCTCATCAACAGAATCCAAGGTGAAATACTGAGAAAATAACTACAAAGATACTGAAAATATGAGGTTAGAATTAGCCAAGTAATTAACAAATTAAAAGAAACTTCAGCAGGTCAATCTACAACTGAATAATGTGCAAACTTTATTCGAAAATTTACAAATAGTTCAGATGCCAAAGCAGATTAAACATGCACAAGGAGACAAGGTAGGCCAACTGCAATGTTTCAATAATAATTAAACTGTTCAAAGACATGAAAAAAGTTATTTAACTATGAGTGCATACAATATACACCCACATTTTTTCTAGCTCATCATTACTTTTATGACCACTACTATGTCAAAAATACACAAACACTGGAAGCTACTTAACTGAATTAGACGTATGCATGTAATTAGAGATAAGAGAATGGTAAGATGGATGTGTAGAGTACTAAAAGGGCAATCCGATGCACGAAGTTCCTGCCATGTGGGGTTCTAGAGAAAGGTCTATTGCACATAGTCTTATCATGCTTTGCAAGAGATTATTTCCATGGATGTGTAGAGTACTAGAAAGAATAAAATAATAATACTAATAGTAAAGAGCTTTGGTTGGGCTTCAATGGTTGACAAGATCCAAGAAACATGTTCAAAGAAGACCAATCAATCCTATAATCAGAAGATTTGAATTTGTGAGAGAAGATGTAGCAGAGATGGGGAGACCTAGACAATATTAGTTAACCAAATAAGAAAAATGTTTAGTTTAATCCGAATGACATTATTGTGTAGCCTTGCATAGAGCCCAATGGAGGAAAAAAACCAAGTTTATACCATGTGAAAAATAAGATACCTAGTGGAAAATAAGACGCACCGAATTGCAACCAGAGGGAAATAGGGAATCTCCTAACACTTACGAATGGGATACAATCAACCAAAAAATTTAAATAAATTCAAGGGCAAGAACTCACATCACTCTTGGAGGTGAAACAGAGAGTTCAAATCCTTCACGCCTCATATTCTCAATTAAAATACCTGAAAATATATTAAAAAAAACTAAAAATGTTTAGACAAACTAGAAACAAGATGCAAAAGAAAATCAAATGGCAATGAGATTGCTATGATGGCATATACAACCTAACTGGAGTTCGCCTCTTCCCTGGACTTCAAATGATTCTGATAGTTGTCCAGGAAGAACATTTATTGCAAGATTTGTTTCAGCTTCTGCCAAAAGTCGATCACCAATTTTACCTCCAGTCAACTGCAGTTTTCTTATAACTCATTAAGCAAGGAGATAAGGACAACTGGAAAGCTAAATCAATGGTTGCTGAGGAAATGCAATCAGGGCATGACAAGGCACTAGGTTTTTAAAAAGTGCATAGCCATACAGATAGCAGGCAAACCAACTACATAATTGCAGTATGCAGATGAATATGCAGCCTATATTTTGCAAACCAACATTAGTTATATTGACACAGCGCATGTATTACATGCAATAATACAATTTTATGTCCGCTAACTAAATATCCAATTAATATGTTTAAATAATTTATCTATCTATGTAACATCACCTCAAGCATTCTGCAAGTCCATAAAAAATATTTTGTACATAAATCTCAGCAAATTTGTATAACATATAAAAATGCAAGTTACTAATTGACAAAACCAACACAAAATCCAATATACATATTAGCCAAACAAAACATCAAACATGCATTTTATTTATCCATTTGGGGGAAAAAAATTTGATCAAATCAAAATTTAATATCCTAGATGACTCGAACTTCAATATGCTCGGGAAAGGTTTACTATGCATAATCAGCTTGTGGTTATAACTCATGTGAATGCTATGCAGTTCCCGCTGCATACGCTTATGTCGCCATGTAAGCAGCTTATGCTAGACTTTAGCAATGAGAAGCACTATGATATGTGTTATCATGTAGTAACACAGCCTTCGTAGTTATACAGAAAATACTATAGGCATGAATTGTACAGATGTTGACTAGGACCAGCAGACCATTAACAGAAAAGGAATAATTTGAGCAATAGGATTCATAATAGACATGTCTCACCAAATCTCAATCATGAAAATTAGCAAAGGATTCTAAAAAAGCAATATGGAAATAATGCACTGTATGTTTTTTAAATAACAAATGGTATTATGCTACATACATGTGTCCATTCTTTTCAAATAACAAATGGTTTTATGCTACATACATGTGTGCCATCACGACCACCCAATGGGGAATCATTCACGCCAAAAGTCATAGATATTGTTGGAGGGTCCAATTGAACAGTCGGTAGTGCAGTAGTTACCTGCAGCACAATCAGCTCTCAGCGGACAGGTTCAAAAAAGTAAGCTAAAATCTCATCAGTAGCAAACATCTAAATACTCAAACAATCAAACACATAATTTCATGAAACAGATAGGAGACTTGCAGGCCTACATCCCTGTATTTTGAGGAATAACATGCAAAATATATGACAGAACAGTATTAATCAATTTAGAGATCAGAAACATGTATCCAATGATCTAAATCAGAAACATTTGTTTAGCAAGATTCACTTCTCAGTTTATTTATTTCATTTGGTACTACTCATGCACTAGAACACACACTATTTTGATCTGTCATATGTGAAGGCTACTAAAATAGGATTTATGTTGCAAAAATAATTGGAACATAGTACCACAATACCAATAAACATGTGGAATACAAAAGGCGGGTATCATTTTTGTTTGGAATGATTTTCTTAATAGAAATCAAAATGCATAAAACCTCAATATTTGCTACGGTGTGACCGATTGAAGGACTTGTTAAACCAGCCACAGAGATGATATCACCAGCTCCAGCACTATCAATCATGATGATACTTGTCCCTTTCTTTTTCATAAGTTTGGTTACCTACATGGTAAGTCCAAAGAAGACAAAAGAGGTTCAGATTAGTCAAACATTGGGAAAACTAGACTCTGATATAAGGAATTGAAGCAAAGTAATTTTACTAATACCTTTCCTTCCTCAATCTTCTCAACTCCACCATCTGTACATCTAAGGCCTTGTATCTTGTCCCCTACATGGATAGCTCCTGATGATATACGTCCAGTCAATATTCGCCCAAGATAAAAATCACGCTCCATCATGGAGACCTGCAAGATACGGTTAATATTTCAGAGAATTGAAAAGAAAGCCTCTCAAAATGCCTTTACTAAGAGTGTATAATTAAAGAAATATTTGTAATGGTAAATTGTTCTATTTAGGCAATCAATCCTACAATAGCAGGGCTTGAATCCTGATTCTAGTTACATAACTGAAATATATATATATATATATATATATATATATATATATATATATATATAGAGAGAGAGAGAGAGAGAGAGAGAGAGAGAGATGTGATGCTACACAATTCATCCTTGAGCACCCGCGAATACCTCCATTATCTACCATACGATTGGGTGTGCACTATAGCTCAATCCTTGAATTCTAAGAGATTGGACGGTGGATAATGGAGACGCTCACAAATGAGTTGTGTAATATATATATATATATATAGTATTAAATTTCGAGCCATTTCGGACGAAACACTCGATTTATTTCGTTCCGACGACGAACCGGCACGGCACGCGAGCGAAATTTCGGTAAGCAGCAGCAAGGCGGCGGAAGCAGCAGGGGCGAACGCGATCGCGATCGCGCTCGCATTCCCGGAACGCGATCGCGTTCGCGATCGAGCTCCGGAACGCGATCGCGTTCGCGATCGAGCTCCGAAACGCGATCTCGCTCGCGTTCCCGGAACGCGATCTCGAGCGCGATCGCGTTCGCGATCGAGCCGGAATAATAAATATTTAAAATCAAACTAATAATAAATATTTTAAATAATTAAATATTAATATTTAAAAGATAAAAAAATATTAAAATAATATCGAAACGGACGATACGGTATCGAAATCGTATCGTTCCAGTCGCAGACCGAAACTTCGATACGAGTCGAAATTTTAAACCTTATATATATATATATATATATATATATATATATATATATATATATATATATATAATCTTTCAATTTTTCTAATTTCAAGCTATTGTGTGAATGATATAGCTATATTGCTTGAAATTGGACTTTGACAGGAGTTTTTACCAACTATTTGCATTACAACAACAACAACAACAAAGCCTTATCCCACTAGGTGGGGTCGGCTATATGGATCCTTCTACGCCATTGGACTCTATCCCCTACTATATCATCATCTATATTTAAATAAATTTTATCTTGTTTTATTGTTGCTAACCAAGTCTTTTTTGGTCTTCCTCTTCCTCGTTTGATGTGTATATTTGGTATCGTTTCACATCGCCTAACTGGAGCATTTATTGGCCGTCTAAGTACATGTCCGTACCACCTTAAACGTGTCTCTCGGAGCTTTCCTTCAATAGATGCAACACCAACTTTTTCTCTAATGCTCTCATTTCTTATTCTGTCCATCCTCGTATGTCCGCACATCCATCATTTATTTGCATTATAACAGAATAATAATTTAATGTTCACTGGACTGAATAAAGGAAAACACAAAATTTGTGTTGGAAGTGTTAGATTAATAGAGTTGGTGGTATAAAGAGCATTCCCATATTGATATTTTAGGTTTCGATTTATACATTGCCTAATTTGGGTTTTTGTGAGAGCTTTTCTAGTTTATGTAGTAAGTTAGGCATAGATAACACCTATGCTCCAGCTTTTTGACGGGAGTGTTAAGAGGTATTAGGTTTACAGGGTTCAGTAGTATATTGGGTTTAGTCCCACATTACATTCTAGGTTTAGATTTTTCTATATTGTGCTATATATGTTACACTAAGTTCCTCTTCAAAATCAAACTAAAAGTAGATTAGTAGATAACACAAATGGTAAGCATTTGAAATTTAACATACAACATCTAAGATGATTGTACTAACCAACATTTGAAAAGAAGCTTCAAGATTTGCTGAAGGTGGAGGAACATGACTTGTGATGGCATCGAGCAAAGGTGACATATTCCGTGCATCGGCTGTTGGATCTTTTGTGAATGTTGATGAAGCCCAACCTTCTTTTGCCGATGCATAAAGGACAGGAAAATCCAGTTGTTCCTCTGTAAACCCAAAATCAAAGGACCTTAACCACAACGAAAAAATATATCAGCGCATATAATGTCTAACATATTTTTCCTTGGATGTAAACACACCTGTAGCACCAAGATTTGCAAAAAGATCAAACACCAAACTCTCAACCTCATTGCAAGTCTCCTCCGACACTATAAAAGAACAATATCAAATTTATGCTTGTGGAAGTCCAATAAAATCACAGAAGACTATATGGTAAGAACAAGAGTGACCAAATAAACTTATTAACCAGAAATGAAGAATAACTAACAAATAGATAAACTAAGCAAAGTAATATGTGTGCTGACACAGCAGCAATAGAATGTTTAAAGAGGATATTTGTATACAGCTAACATGGCTAGAAATAAAACTACCTACCTTACAACTCATACAACAAAATAGAAATATATTCACTCCCCAACAAAGCAAAAGAGATTATTTCCACGTCACTGATTAATGCAACTCTAAGGAATTCTTTCGTAAAACGTTTCTGATTTTTCAGTCATAACCTAATACATTCTCTCATGGAGAAACCTTTTATTATTGACCATGGATCAGTTGATTCAACCAGTTATATCAAGAATCTGTGTCAGACCAAAGCTATGCCAACAACTGCTAAAATGGGGAAACAAAGAACCAATCAAACACAAAGAAGGGACCAACAATCAACATCAATGTACACAGGACAGGGAAAGTAACAGATCGTTGCAGAAACTCAGCAATACTGGACAAATTGAGGAAAAGAATTCAAACAACCACCCACATATTCTCCCAAGTGTGCTCAGAACTGAATCACAAACTGAGACACAGCTATGGAAAGAAGCAGCAATCAATTGGCCATGTCATACACAAAAAGTTCAAGGACAATGATCACATCAGACATCGTCCATGCAGAACTATTTCCACTGTAAGTATGCAATTGTACCTTTCATAGTAATGTTTGTCATAAATATCCCAAGTGAAACCAACTCAAATTAGTACGCCTAGAAAATGGCTTTGCAACGTCAGACCAGCATATAAAGTTTTTATAACTTGACATTAGTTGGGGCAATGTAGATCATCTTTTACCATTTTCTCCAAATTACTGTCTGTAAATCCAATGGCATCCCACTAGCTTCAATTCCTACAGAGTGCCAATTTCATCAACTAATGATTTCAGTTTTAACTAAAGAAATGTAACAATCAACAAAATCCTACCTAAAAAACAAGTTTAACACTCCAGTCTCCAAACCCAAATACCAACAAGCATAACGGCCTGTCATCCTTGATTCTCAAAACACATGCATATGTCTTTTTAAAAAACAAACTGTTGAACGACCTAATTCAATCCTTTATCTTGAAATGATAATTAGGAAGCATAAACAAAATTGAGAAGTAAACAATCTAGCTTCACTTCTAACTACAAGTTAACTGGTTAATAAGACAATAAACAAGCCATTGATCCATGAGGGAAGTGGCAAAAGAAGAATCTGAGACTATGTTGAGAGCGCTCCTCAACTTGTGAGAGTGATTTCAATATACAAGGCTTCCAGATGACCTACCAGCAAAATTTATTGTACTTTATCAGCAGCTTTGTTTATTTTTCAGTTGATTCAAGAGCTTTTCAGCACCGGGCTGCCCTTTTTTTTTTATTCAAGAGCTTTTCAATAAAAGGAAACAATTAAGGCACGAATTGAGTTTTGGGGTGGTTTGGGTACAAGATCAGAGACAAGAAGCATATGGGACTGTAAGAATGCAGTATAGATGTAGATAAAGAAAAAACTCTTAGCAAGCTCAGCATGTAAAAATATCATGCACTTGTTCTCAAAATGATACAGAACAAGTATGTAGAACCTACCTTTTTCTTTTAGGTCAGGCATGAAAATATATAAGTTTTATAGCCAATTTATGTAGAACATCCTCCTATATGCAGGTGCATCCCTATCTTTGAAAATAACCCAACGGTGCTCCTAGCACCTTGCCCTACTTGTTTTATCCCTTGTTTTGCCTACAATGTATATAGTTAAAGCAAAAGGGGATCTAACTAAAATGTTACGGCACTTAGGCAGAGGGAGTTTTAATGCTTATGCATGTTTAGGCAAGTCACAATTAGCAATATGAAATAAAGCAAACTAATTTCTTGCTCTCTTCAACATTTACCAAGTATAATACTTAAAATTTGACAAAGAATTGCATGAGATCCTACTTATTTTGCATCCAACAGCTCCCTGGATTAGTTCTTAAATGCTAAAAAACAACAAGCTTATCAATAAATCTTGACTTCTTGGAATCCTTTACCCATGATCGTATTCAAGAGTAGAAAGTGTTTTTGATCGAGCCAAGTACAATGCTAATTTGCAGTCAATAATCAGAGCAAGCAAAGTGCAATGCTTGGTTGCGGACCCAACAAGACTATTTTCATCTTCTTTAATCTCAAATACTACGTAAGTGGCAGCAATATCAAAATACAGACAACAAACATTTGGCTGTAAATCTAATTTTTTTTATAATGTAAAATAGACTTCTTGCATTCGTTTTATTATTATTATTTTTGTAATGCAATAATTTTTTGCCAGCAATCACAGCTATAATAAGTCTTGATATACACAGTATGAACTCAAGAGTAAATTAAATTCAGAGTAGAGGCTAAATGGGGAACAAGGCGCCATGCATGTCTGCATAATTTCCAAAAACAACATTCTGACGTTGATCCTGAAAAATAGTATTTTCTGCGAAAATTGCAAGGATTTAGTTTTAAAAAAAAAATAGTGATGCCTAGTATCAGAGATTGAATCTAAGGGCTCGGAAAAGCAATAGCTGGTCATCACAGGTAAACATATTTTGGCTGCAGCAGTGAATAAGGAATTGCTATGAATACCTGAAGGCCTGTCAACTTTGTTTAGTAGTAGTATTGGACGCAAACCATGCTTCAATGCCTTTGCAAGAACAAATTTTGTCTGTGCCAAAGGGCCTTCCCCAGCATCAACAACTAAGACAGCTCCTTCAACCATGCCAACAACTCTTTCAACCTATAGAAGAAAGGTCAGCTAAATGTACAGCTATTCGTAGCAGAATAATAGCCACCATCTGAAAAAACACTATTCACTAACCTCGCCACCAAAATCAGCATGCCCAGGTGTATCAACCATGTTCAGCTCATTATCCTTCCAAGAAATTGAAGTGACCTAAAAGCACAGAGATGTCAAATGTCAAGACTAAGAAATAATCAAGTCGTTTAATGTATTTACTTCGAAACTAGGTTGAACAACAACCCTAGCAGCAGAATTTGAACCTTATAATCCCAGATCCAATGAAAGGAGAAAATTGGGGTGGAGAGAAGCATTACCTTGGAGGCAATAGTGATGCCGCGTTCCCGCTCAAGGGAGATGGAATCGAGAGCGCGCTCATGAGGGATTTCGGCGCCGCACTGCCGCAAGAGCCGGTCCATGAGGGTCGTCTTCCCGTGGTCGACGTGGGCGATGACGGCGACGTTACGGATCCTGCTAGGATCCATCGAGCTCCCGAGTGCGAAGGCTGACGCCGGGGCGGAGGCAGCTGCGGAGGAGAAGCAAAGATGGGGCGAAGAAATAAAGGAGGAGGAAGCGACTCTGGAATAGAAGCGCAAAGGGGAAGCTGGGGCGGAGAGTAAGGGCTTGAGTTGCTGACGGCCCTCCGAGCGTAGGGCTCGGATAAGTAGAGCAGCGGCCATTCTTCCTATTTCCTTATAGCTTCACCAACGAGCAGAACTGCCGCCTGAGTTGGTTTCGCGCCGGCGTTATTCTCCTCCGAGCGGCTTGGGCGGTGACTGGCGTCGAAGGAAGGGTTTTGTTTGTTGATTATATATTTGTATTAGACATCCATGTAGATGGGCCCTTGCATCGGCTTAGCAAATGGTCCAAGGCTCCAAGCCCAGCACTGATTTCAGCTTTACCTAGCTCGTAAATTTTTAACGTCAACGTGAAGAATGGAGACGGGTTCACTCGCCATCGACGACCGCTAAGAAATACGATTAAAAAAACATCGGCAAAATACTCTCAAATGGTGAGAAAAAAAATTAAAAAAACTCGAAAATAGTATTTATTTATTTTATAGAAGGAAATAGCATGTTCCATCTTGCGTGTATCTACCACACAACTGCAATTTCATCAAAAAAAATGTCCTGAATATTTGGAGCGTGAAATTTTGGGGAGTTTCGGCCCGCCATTACCACCCTGCAGGTAACCTCAGACTCCTACCCATCTGAACACATCCGCGCGCCGCAATTTATCCATCGACAACCATAAAAGGCACAGCATTTATTAAATAACTTCTTTTTTTTTTCTACGATACCCGTAAATGAAAAAGTTTATAATGTCTTTTTTTAAATAAAATTTTTCTCTTCCTTTTCTCGTTCTTTTGATAAAAATCGAACCTATTATATTATGTTATGTTAGATGGACTATAACTAAATAGATCTTAGCGCATTGGACAGATGATAGTCAAATAGTCAGTAATATATTCGATAAATTAAGGGCGAACGATATGAGAATACACAGTGTTTCCTTCTTACATATCGTTGCTCCAGTGATCACTATACCTAATCTGAATCCATCGGAGTTGTCGTCACCATTCGATTGATCGAATCGTGGTCGAATTGTTGCTGGAATCAACCGCGGATGAATTATTACTGGAATCGACTGCGGGTGAATTATTATTGGAATCGACCGCAACCACTATTCTGTTGAAATCCGATAGCGATCCCGTCAGACTCCAATATCAATTGGATTCCGATTAAATCATGATCGAAATTCGACCGTCAACGCTGTAGCTAGCAGTCGCAATCACTATCAATTCCAACTTCAATATAGTCAAAATTTGATCGAATTCTAATGTTGGTCAGATCGTAATCGGATTCCAGCTAAACTGTGATTGAATTTCGATCAGATCTCAATTGGAATATAATCACTCGATGGCAATATCGAACGACATTCAAACGGTCGACGATGTCCAATGACACCTTGAACGAATCATTTTTAGAAAAGATAAAATAAAGATATTATCGAATGTATTTAGAAAAATTTATGATAAAAAAATATTGATGGGTATATTAAAAAATTAGAATGTATTTAGTGAAAATTGGAACGCGGAAAGCCGGAGTTTCTTTTGGAAGCATGCACTTCAAGAGACCCTTTATAAATATTTTTAATTGGCATCGACCTGAATAATTAAAGTGATGACAAATTTTAGAACTATCAAAATAAATTAAAAAATATTTGTAACAAACGTTTTAACAATTTAATATTTTAAAATTTATTATTTCATTTGAAAAAAAAATTATAAATGCATTGCAATTAAGAATCCAATTAAAATCATCTAAAAGACTAAATAAACACTCTGCCAAAATATCTCCATACACAGTTAATGCCTCGTTCCATCAACAAGTAAAACAGATAATGCAATGACATTACTTCGATTCTTCGTCTTCAATTTTGTTGGATATCAAGCTATCCAAAATGCCCCACCCTTTCCCATCTAGAAATAAGTGATCTATTTCATTCTGTCCGAAAATAGATTTTACAGTATGAATTGCGCAAATTTTTTATTGATAGAAATTCAATCCATGAAATAATTTGATCTATGGGCAGTAAAAAAAACAAAAACAACGCTACCCATAACAGACATCCTTTATTAAATAAAGAGAAATGCAAAAATAATTTCAAAAGATATGATAAAACAAAAGGTATCTACACAATAAATCGTCACGAGGGATAAAATAGGCACACTGGTTGCGATGGACGGGCATAAAACAGACCACCAAAGTCGCAAAAGGGAACGTGGCGCGTAAATGGCTCGCTAATAGACTCCTTGGAAAGATAATCGATCCCTCAAGGTGTCTAAAATGGACGATGCAGCACTATTTTGTGCCAGAGTGAGCTTGAGGCGCCCAAATAGTTCTTCGCTGTCTTTAGCTTGAGAAGCAGCTTCAGCAGCTTCCTTAGCCATTCCAATGCGTGCATACGCCTGTAAATTAAACTTTAATAAACTAATAACAATAAACCAGACAATGATAGGGGCGGTGGAAGTCAGTGTTCATCCATAGCATGTTGATATTTCAATGTCACTCAGCGAATCAAATACTAGGACATGTACTATTGCTACACTGGATGAAATTAGATTATATGCAATATATACTCTATGCAGAGATCAATATGACGTAATATTCAAGTGAGACTCTAACGATGAGAACAATGCTCGAAACATCCAAAGTTCAAATAGCTGTGGGATGATTAGAACTGAACAAGAACCAAATTATTATTATTATTATTATTATTTTACCTCTGATCTTTCTCTTGGCTCTGCAAGTTTTGGAATGTACTTGACGGCTTCAGCTTTCTCATCAGCATCAATACATGCTTCCACAAACGGTTTATAGCCTGACATTTAAGTAACAATAAGTTATCTATGCATTTTGATTGCACACAAATGGTGTCCTTGAAAAAATAAAACAAAAAAAGGAAAAGTTACACCAAAATTGCTTCATAACTATCATCTGTTTTGACACAAAAGGAAAAGAAACTACCGTAACTGTTGAATAAATCATCGGTTTTTCAAATTATTGTTACGAGGCACCATCTACAATGATCCTTCAAGCATAAGCACAACTACCTCAGATGAAGCCACAACTAAATAATGATCATTTAGAATTTTACTGTGTTAAAAAATCTCTTTCAAAATGTCAGATTTATAGATTTTTTTTTAAAAAAAACAATCATACTAGATAACTTACCGCCAGGTGGCCTTTTCTCCTTTGAAAACTTTTCTAAAGCATCCCAGTCTCTAACTGTAGTGAGTGCAAATGCTTTTAGCCAGTACCATCTTTTCTCAGAAACCTAAATTTCCATTAACTTTTGAAAGTCCAAAGCAAATAAAAAAGCCATAATGTCAAAAAAAAGTGTAAAGGTGAATCCAAAATACCTTGAATTCTGCCCTTACTCTCATTGCCTCCCTATGATTTCCCAGTACAATGCATGTTCTTATTGTATCACTGATGCTAGAGTCAACAAATATTGCCTGTTTTGTGGAAACTTCCAAGTCGTGCTGCAATCTGTGAAGCAATGGAAATCAATAGATTGTAACCTTTTGTTAGAACCAATGTAGAGATGACCAAAAGGCACCTCTGAGTAATTAAACCTTAGATCACATGACACAAGATGCAAAAATGCTAGTAATAATTAGGAAGCATGGAATAGTTTGGATAAAAAATTAAGCAAGTAGTGATATGTTTTTATTGTTGATACAGCAGTTCATAACTTCGTATTACCCTAAGAATAGGACAGATACATGTTAAAGTTATACCCCTGCCTACTTATGGAGTTCCAAGACATTTGCCATGTCAAAATTAAAATGTACTTCCCAAAGAAAGATGCAAAAACTCCACCTATTAGCTTACCTCAACAGCTTTGCATGCTCTTCCGCAGCTTTTGCTTCAAAGTTATGTTCCTTAGTTTCGGAGAAAAGCTTCTGAGCTTGCTCAATAAGCCTAATCCGTGGACCATGGAGAGGAGATCCTTTGCTTGCCATTGGATTCTTTTCTAATTTCCACGATTCTTTTAGCAAAAGAATAGCTACCTCCTACAAAAACAATGCTAACATATATAAGACTAGAAATATTTAATTGTGAGGCAACAACAAATTTCCAACTGTGGAATGGGTTCAAACAAAGATATGCATATCCAAGTGCTTCAAAAATTAACAAAGTGCACAGGTTCAATCTACACTTAAGAACAGAAAATAAGTATATCACAAAATAGCAACAACATCACATGAATAAAGTTATCCAAAATTCCTATCACTAAACAAAAGTCCCAAGAGGTATTAACAATAGTTGAACTAAATGATGCAATCTTAATACACAATTTTGAATTGTGGTAAAGGCTACACAGAATCTCTTTACAAAGCTAGTTATTATTTAAGAAGTATTTATCACTTACTGGGAGTCGACCTGTTGAAAGAAAGAAATCCTTCAGGAACTCATGTTTGTAAGACCTACCAAAATGGAAAAAGGCATTTGAAATGATAAAATTGTCAAACAAGACCATGGACAAGTAATACCTTGAATATGTGATGAACAAATCTCGAGCTAAAGGCCTTGCATTTATTGTTCCAAAGAAGTCCAAAGCTGGTTTCTGCAACAAAATGATAAATTATCATTTTGGCACCATAATTAAGTAACCAAGCCTCTGGTTTCCACTTCACACAAATGAAATTTTATTTCTCAAAAAATACAATACCTTCTGCCAAATATGAAAAAGAACAAGATAAACAAGATCGGTATCACCACTATCAATTGCTTTCACCAAGGCAGAGTCTTCCTCTTGAATACTCAATAATAAAGGAACCTGTTAAAAGTAGATCCATTATTATTGTATTACTTGCACATTTATAAAAAAGAAAATTCTTTTATCAGCAAATCTGTTACCCTTGCATGCAACATAAGCATTAAGAGCCTATGATATGATCATCAAACCAGATACATTATCAGCAACTAGATGTTTTACCATCACAATTGAATGGTAACAGGGCTATGATGCGATAAAGAGTGTTTAAAAAAAAGGAACAAAACTAAAATAAAAATTGCTAAAGAATTGTTGTTCCAAACATTTGACATCAATACCAGTAGAAAATAGCATTCATAAAGGTATGATCCTAACAACAGATATTGTTCCTAATGATGGTACAAGAAGCTTTGTCACTCATATGACAACAAAAAAAATAAAAGAAATTGCTAGAATACAGATTAATGCATTTGGGATTATGAGTCTACCGCAAGGTAAGAATTGTTCCACATTTAACTTAAATGTGAATGGAACTATATACCATAAGATGAAATCTCTGAATTCAATGGATCAAGAAAATTATGGACGAACCAATTAGCATATCCAACTTCAGAAATTTAGTCCTCTAATTTTTTGTTACCCATGTTTCTCATCATGTTAAGTGCAATATCTTTCGAGTAATATAATTATACTATTCAAAAGCATCAAATGAGCTTGAAGCATCTCTTACTTGCTTGGACGGACGCGGTTCGTGATCAACGATCATGGCAGCTAACTTTCTGCGTCCACTGTTGTCTGCATGAGCAGCAATTGCAGCATAAGATATGCCTTTGCATAACTTTATCTGTAACAAAATTGACATACTTGAGTCAGATATATTACAAAATATAGTTTTATAAATTTTCCCTAGGACAGAAGTCCAAACCTTGTCAAGCAAGATCTCCAGCAGTGAAGAATCTTGAATAGCAGGTGAAGCTGTTATCTTTGCACAGGCCCAATGCATTATAACCACCTCCTAGAATCAAATATAATAAAATGTCAACATGAAAAACAAATCAGTGTGGAACAGAACTATAAGAAATAAATCCAAAAGACCAAATACTTAGGATGTATCTCATGAATCACTTTCTAACCTCCTTTCATATTTAAAATGATTGATTTTTTAAAAATAGATGTTTTTTGAATTTGATATTCCAGAAGGTTCTTAGAAGGCATCTGATAGAAGAGGGTTGTCCAATATCAATTTTTATATACTAAAGATTGTTGTCCTTGAGTTTGAAAGGAGAAACCTTGAACACCAATAATCTTCAGCATCATTAACAGTAACAATATTCACAGTTTCCAAGAAAATTCATCATTAAGAATTACCGAAAAAAAAAACATGTAATAAAAACACAAAGTTCATGTGGATATAGAAATTTACCGGGTTTAAGCTAAGGTATTGTGAAATTCTCAAAGCCACAAGATGGTGATTGGCATTAATCAAGCGTCCAGTCAATACTGGTGCCGTGAGCAACTGAGTGAAAAATGGTTTACTGTTAAAGGAAAGATGAATATAAAACTCCAATAATGGCTCTAACCATCAGAAAAGTTAAAACCTTGTATTGCTGAATGCTGAGAGGGATTCCAATTTCATGGTTGCGGACAGCATTTAGTACTCTTAATATTTTGCACATTTCTTGGAAACGATCTCGTGAAAACTGACTGCCAAAGCCAACTGAATATCATTGTCAAGATAAAAATCAGGAAGATAAGCAGTTCTTTCAAGATAAATAGATACCATTTTCATGGTTATCATAGACTATGTGTTCTAAGACTATTATATCATTTGAAGTTATGAACATAAATTGACTATCACGAATGTGATTGGTAGATCCAATCAATCAGTCCATATAAGTAAAAAATTAATGTTAAAAAACACGGTTATAAATGCTCATTATATATGATGGTTGGTGAAATCCGTCAAAAGCAATTCAAAGTAGAATTGCTGAGTAATGAAGTTACATTATAAATTACTTGGAATATAAAGAAGGCTTGAAATATGCACAAAAATTATTCCCGCATTTAACTTCCCACTATCTAGACAAATAATTAAATAAAAGATATTAGAAGGTCTCTAGAAATAGCACCTATGTGATGTACTAACTTTAAATTCAAGATAGAAAAAATAGCAAGCTATCCCAGAGTGGTAAGTTTAAGCTAGCTATTCAGAGTTTTGCAGCATGTAGTTTTTTTACCTATATGTCCTAGAACATTAAAAATAGTGGATTGGTAAATCAATAATCTCACAACTGCAAATCATTAGATAAAATAGCTTCAATTAGTTATGGAATTAAAATTGAATTCAGATTAAGGAATGGATAAATCATAACTTATAATTCAAGATAGAAAACTAGCAAGCTATCCAGAGTGGTACATTTAAGCTAGCTATTCAGAGTTTTGCCACATGTAGTTTTTGGGCAAATGCCCTAGAACATTTAAAAAATAGATTTGTAAATGAATAATCACATAACTGCAAATCTTACAATAAAATAGCTTCCATTGGTTATGGAATTAAGGTCAAATAGAGATTAAAGAATGGAAATGCAAAAGAGGATATGCAACGCTCCATGTTGCATGTAATGAGAATGCACCCTCCTTAATCAATAAGGATCACAAATGGAAGCTAGCTTAAAATTTCCAAGCACAAGAATGTACATAAAGGGTGGTCCGGTACATAAAGTTCCCGCCAATATGAGGTCTTGAAGATGGGCCGGACCACAATGGGTCTTTTGCAACAACCTCTCCTTGCATTGCAAGAGATTATTTTCGCGACAAATCCATGACTACCAAGTCACACAGCAATACCTTTATCATTGTGCCAAGGCTCCCCTTCAAACACAAAAATATACATCCCAAAGAAAATGATGGTCGGTAATTTTGCATAGATAAAAGTAATACCAATTTACTACCAAGTTTTTTCAATGCACTTGCAGAGTTACTACTCCAACTTATCGTATGCTAGTTAACTGAATTTAGAATCCAAGTAAAAATAGCATGCCAATCCAGAAAATAAATGAGATGACAAAAAATGCAAGAATAAAGTGCAGCATACCATTTTAATTAGCAAAAGCAGTCAAACAAAATACTAAGCTGAAGTGAATCAGCCAACTATGAATACACACAAGCAAAAGAAAAAAAAAAGACACAGAGAACATTCTAGGAAAAATTAAATATATAATGTAAAAACTCAGATATCTTCCTTATTTCAATAAAAAGATTGCTTTCTCCTGGAACCAACCTGCAAAAAGCCCGACCATAGCTAGCAGCTCTCAACAATGTCCTTTGGCGTGAAAGATCAAATTCATGCCCAGCAGCATCAATACAGGCCTCAACTGCCTCGGCCAATGAGGCGCGAATCAATCTTAAATTTTCGTCAGCCTGTATAATATCACCATTGCAGAAATAGTAAGGCCTCATACAAATTATTAGCAAAGTACCAATAACAATTCATGCACAACACCTAGAGGCCAAGGTTTCAACTAACGAATTTCTATTGCTGACCAGAACTATACACAGTTTTGATATAATGAAGTGTTGAGGCACAACACTCAGCACATTTCACAAACTTCAAAGCATATTGAGATCGACTGAAATTAGTTTTAATTATATAATCCCTATCCACTTAGCCTCTGCATACAAGCCTATAGCAATTAGAAACTCATTTAAGTTGAAAATCTTAAAGCAAAAAATCACAAAACATTACAAGTATCTTGACTACTACCACAATGAATGTAGTGCCTTGGATGGAAGTGTTGACTTTTGTAGCATCCTAAGAAAATCCAGCTGATAATTTTCCAAGGCCAAGATTAAATAATACTCTCATATTCTAGAGCACATGTCGTATTTAAGTTTCAATATCTCTGATTAACAATTGAGAGTTAGGCTTATATTGGACTAAAAAATTGAATATGCATGAGAACAAGAAATAGATAAATCTAAATTTTTCTATCTTTGATCGTCCTCTTTGTTGGTTGGTACTTCTTCTCCCCTCTCTTCCTAAAGTGTTGCATCTCCTTTCCATGACTGGTAGATGAAATTGAAATACGAGTCATGAGAAAAAAAATATAAAGTGTTGGCCTGGCACAATAGCATTTACTCGCATAAATACATTATCGACAATGTTCAATAGTCAAAACTATATGTTTCACCATGCTAGCTTATATTGATTGGCATTTCAAACTATGCTATACCTTATTAAAAGTACTCACCTAGAAATATGACAATGTAAAGATGGGATGAATCATGAACCTACTTTGAATCCTATCTTGCAAGCAAATAGAGGCTTCAATTCAATATTGACAAGATGGTAACTGAGTTTGAATGTCACAAAAAATGGTGGTTATTTTCATGTAAAATTTAATCTCCAATAAAAGCAATTCATTTCTCTTACACTCCCAAGATATTAAAACCTAAATGATATTATTCATTTCCACCTCCATACACTTCTTTTCTTTCCTTTGGCGGATTTATTCCTCCACACCCTTCTTTAATGAAATTTCAATGATGTTCTAAAATAACAAAAAGTGAAAATACCAAACACATTCAGATATGATATGGGTCTAATTGTCAAAATGGAAAATAAAAAACAATTAGAATTAAGGAAGTTATACATACAAAGTATAAAACGTGGGAAAAAAATCAAATGGTTGAATGACAAATAGAAAATATACTCAGTTTGTGAAAAACATGAAAAAAGATGACTTAGCAAGACACCTTGGCACTGCACCTATCAAAGTGCTCCAGGGCGTCATATAGCAGAGCTGCTGGTAATGTGCTACCAACTTGAAAGATGGAAACAGTAGAGTCAGGAACTCGCTGAAGAAACTCCATGCTTGAATTTGACAGAATCCTCACGCCATCACATTCAGGAATGAGTCTTATGGGTTCATCGTACATATAACTCACTGGAGTTCCATTAGGACCCACCATAAGAAGCTCCTTTTCATCCCAATAAAGCAGCACACTATCTAGCCCACACCAGGCTATCTGCTCTGGAGGCAATGAAGACTGCAAATAAAAAATAAAGCCTCCATGATAAATTATTTCCAAGCACTAACAACTAATTAGGACAATAAGGCTGATAGTACTTCAGCTCCTTCGCTTCATACATTGGCCTATAGTTGATAGTTGCCTAACCTAAAATGTGCATCATCAATTAACAAGTAAATGTTCACTTGAAATAACAGTAAGCTTTTTAGTAAGAGTTAAATGATATAGCTCGAAACATGCAAAAATTGGTGCCAAAGGAAAAAAGAAAGAATGTATCCCTACATATAACATGAAGGTGTTCCATTTAGATGGGTGCACAAATATGGAATCCTGATTCACATATGTAAAGCACATGAAACAGCGAGGGTATCTTGCCTACAACCAGAGAGGATGTAGGAAGGATGTTTCCTAAGAAGAAATTGGTATTCAACAACTATCTTTTATAGGAGCAACACAAAATAAAAGACAAAATCAATTATATTGAAACAAGCTACTGGATATGAACTTCATTGGTACGATAAATTACTTTCACAAAATTTTTACAAGGGCAATTTACAGAAATAAATATTAGAATTCAGATACACATCAGGCATATACCAAGAAGAGAGGTAAAATCCTTGCAAGTAAACTTTCTAGAAACCCACCTACTAAGCAGGTTATCCAAATGAGTGCAATTAAGTAAAGATCCATGTGTTGTAGAGTCCCATTGACCAAATAGTCCAAATGTTAGCTCCTGAAAGATCCTTGCAACTCCTAATAAATAGACTGAAGTCCTATATCAAGAGTTATCTAAGCAATTGACTTGACACTCAACCTTATATAGGTAACCATATCCATGATAACTGAAAAAAAGCTAAAAGAGACTGAACTTATATATAAACGGTAATATTTCTAGCAGGAGACAAATTCAAACATAATTAGATGTCCTAAAAAGAAAGATAGTACCCCAAGTGTAATGTAAAGATAAAAGTTGGGAGAACTATATCGAGGAAAAAATTGTCAATTAGACTTCCTTATCAAAATTGCACAGATGCAATGATTAATATATATTAAACATTACCACCAAGGCAGAACCTTCAGTGCTGCTAGATTATATAAAGATTAACAACAGCATAACACTTTGGTAGCGCACAAGTAGGGTGATCAGAGAAATATTCTTAGAAATCATCAATCATCACAAGATAAAATCAGAGTATTAATGGTGTGCCATAGGACAAGAATACATCAAATTTGATTGTTTCCCTAATTGTATTTTTATATTCAATGCTGTAAATATAACTTGCCAAATTGAGGATTACACATTAGAAAAGGTTTAAAGGTGTACAAAGAGTCGAAGACACTCAAAGTGAAAGATCCATGTCAGAGTTAGATAATCTGCCTTGTGCTTGTGGGCCTACAGTGTTAAGTGCCAATAAGGTTACTTTTTTTATTCCTCTTTTTTGTGTATTTAAACTACCACCTCCCATGGACAAGCCAATCTTGTGCAAATCATGGGTCGTTTATCTTTTTTATTTTTTTTATTTGTGCCTGTTACAGCTCATGGTCTTTCCTTCGTTGAGATGATTCTATACCATCTATCCAACTTCTAACAAATATTATCAGGGTACCAAAGACAATGTGTATGGGATCCTTGAATGATGACAAAAGCAAGTAGATAGTTGTTGCAGATACAGTATTGAAATAAAGAAATGAGATGTCAAGGATATGACGTAAGTGGGTCAACAATTCCACTCAGCAACTCGAGATGAGCGTTATCCTTACAGAACATGATTTTAAGCCAGTTTTGGAGTATTAAATGGACCACTCCATACCACTTGGACGCCATTTGGAGATAAGATTCAATAACAAAATTCAGCCAAGCAGGTGATTTCCATAACCACAACTTGATTTAGTGAACAGAAATGGCATAGGAATCCTCTTTCAACCAAATCAAAAGGTAATAAATAAAATTTGATTTTACTAGATTACTCTTCCTAATCAAAGAAGAAAAATGATAAATTTGATTTGACAAAATTTCTCTTCCATTTTTGTAATATTTTTACTAGATTTGTCTTCCTATCCAAATAATCTATTTTTTCCATCTTTAACATTGTAAACTCGTAATGTTTCAAAGTAAACTTCAGTGTTGTATTTACCGCAACAGAACTAAGATAGAAAAAAAAATGAAACATAACTATCAATTTCTCTTGTTTAATTGAAAGTAAATAACAAGACAGAAGAAATCTTCAATTCTTCTATTTCATTTCCACCTGGATCTGGCACAATGAAGGGAGATAAAACTTAAGCATCCAATAAACGCAAAAAGCGATTAATTTTATTTATTGCCTTTCATTCCATCCATATGAAAAATGGAATGGAGTAGGAATAAGAAATTAGAACTCAAATCTTTTCTTTTTCTTTCATGTATATTTTATTTCTCTCCTTTCTGTTTGCTCAAACTTTGCTATTTCTCTCCTATCTCTTCTTATCCAAACAAGCACAACATAAATGAGGTTTATAATTTCACAGAGGAACCAAATTGTGACAATCATTATCAGATGCTCTCGTGTTTCTGTTTGTTGAATATGATTATTAGTGAGCTCATTGATTCTTATTTCCTTTTATTTAAGTGTTTAGTATGGATTTGACTCATTAACAACCAAATGGAGACCAAGCCACATCCTATGTTCTCCACTTTTCAACTTACATTTTTCTCTTCATTAGGAATGATTGTATTTCGCTGATCTAGTCTTAACATATTGGACCAATACAGGCTACAAGTGGAAGAAGATGGCTTTGTTAGATGTTGATACAAGCAACAATTAATAAAATCAATTTTATGAGTGATTGGCAGTTTCATGAATTGCATCTCAATAATATGAAAATAAGCTGAAACCAGAACTAACATGAAAAAATAATGACGTGGACAGAAATGGAATTAAAGAAAAATAATGAAAGCACAGAATTCAGCTAACCTCGCAAGGATATTCAAAGATTATCCTAGAGAAGTCCGTCAGGATGACCAGCAGACGTCCATCGTGCGTGAATGTTGCAAGATACTTCCCATTCTGAGAGACGGCCATCTTCTGGAAAGGCCCCACGCCGACCCCAAGCTGCTGCACACCGTCCTCTTCCACCATCAGCACGTGATTCCCCACACCAAGCAGCACTTCCACGTTTCCAGACATGGTGTACTGCGGCTCGATCACGGCCACGCACAGTGGGTACTCCTCGATTCCCGGATCAGCAAGCTTGCACGGGACCGGATTCTTGAAATCGGAAACGCAGAAGATTTGGAACCCCTCGGTAATGCACACCATGCCGTTGCCCCAGAAAACGCACTCAACAACTCCCTGCTCGAAACACTCCTTTCCCAAGGAGAACTGCGGAGCGCAGAGCTCGGCGTGGACATTGTAAGAGTAGACGGTACCATCCTGGACGACACAGACAAGAACCTGATCGTCGGTCCAGGCCATTCCAACAAGGCGGCCGCCGGGGCGGTCCCATACAGCGGAGGCGAGGGGGCGGCCGGCGGCGTTGAAGATGAGGAGTTTGCGGCGAGCGGACTCGGCGTAGAGCTGAACGATCTTGGAGTCGTCGCGGATAGCAGCGACGGGGCCACCGAAGGGGGCGGCGGCGACGCGGTGGCGGGATAGGTCGATGCGACCCCACTGCATGGAGTAGATGGTAAGCTTGCGGTAGAACCGATTGTACAGGAGCTGCCACTCCCCGGCGACGGAGACGGCCGCCATGATAGGTAGGGCTCCGGCGATGGAAGGGAGTAAACCCTAGATCTGGGATCGTGATTTTGAGAGGAGGAAGGACAAGCGGAGGACGACAAAATCAGATTCGAAACACGGCTTCTAGTTCCTCTTTATTGTTATCGTGTTTCATCGGCGAAAGCGGAGAGAAGATCCCATAACTTTCCTCCCCCTCTCTTACTCTTCGATCGACTGGATGCTGTACAAAAGGCTGGCAACTGGCTCGGCCATGTCTCTAGAGTTGTAATCGAGTAAAATTGAAAATTTTCTATCATCCAATAATATCCTAAGCTAAGTCTAAAATCATATACACTGCAGGAATGATTTAATGTTAACTTAATTTTATACTTGAGTTTAGCTCGTTTAAAATTATAGAAGTCTGAATTCTAATCTATTTGATTGTTTGACTAATGAATTTTATTTACATTATATCAAATGAAATTCCAATGAGAGTAACCAATGACATAAAATTATTATTTCTTTATTTTTTAGTAACTAATTACAATAGAAAAAAAGTTGACATGATAGTAAGATTATTAGATTGGAAATTAAATCAAATCATCGTTCCGTACGAGAATTATATTATTATTTTGGTTCGCTTCCTTAGAGAATTTTTTGAAATAGGTGTGAATAAGAAACATATTATGAAAATAGGTAAATTTTAAATCATTGTAAGAGATTTCATTGTTTTTTTATTTTTTATTTTTTATTTTTTTGTCACTGTCGAGATTTAAATTTTGCACTATCGAGATTTAAATTTTGCCAGTGCAGTGATTTTTTTTCTATTTTTTTTTTCATTATTTTTTTTCACAGTCAAAATTTAGGATTTAAATTTCGACAATCGTCGATTGATTAGCCCTCGCTTGCCTACCAATCGATCGTCGTCCGTTGATCGGCTAGTCGTTGCCCGTTCAGCAATCGATCGATCGCTGCCCTCCTATCAACGGGTCGTTCCCTGCCCGTCGGAGCAATTGTCGCCTACTCGGAGGGTCGATCTTCGCCTGCCAAGTAGTTGATCATCGCTTGTCATCGACCCACTGATCCGTTGGCTCGTTGAACGATCGTTGTCTGTCGCTTGCCTGCGATCAATCCATCGACCATCGCCCCCTCACCCGTCGCCCGTCGACCGACCAATCGCTGCTAACTTACCGATTGATTGCCGCCAATCAATCGGTCAATCACCGCTAGCCGATTAGTCACCTGTTGCTAACCGACAACAGACTGCAAACGACCGTTAATCGATGCCCGACCGCGACCGACGACAGTGATGGCAAGTGACTGGTCGACGAGCGACAATCAATTGATTTGGGGCAACAGGGGGGCGATGATCGATTGACCGGTCGACGGACGAGTGACGGACAACGATCCTTCAGCGGGTAGACAATAGGCAATTACCAGTCGTCTGCAGGCAGGCAATGACCAACCCTCGAGTAGACGATGGTTGCCTGATGGACAAGCAATGACCCGTCGATAGGAGGACGACAGTTGATCGACTGCCAGATGGGCAGTGGTTAGCTGATCAACGGACGACAATTGATTGACGGACGGGCGACGACTAATCGATCTACGGACGTCGAAATTAAAATACTAAGAATGAACGAAAAAAAATTCAAATTTCAATAGTGAAAAAAAGAAAAAAAAAATCACGGGAAAAAAAATCGACAACGAAAAAAATAAAAAACAAATTGTCGGGATTTAAGGAATATAAAAATAATAATAATAAAATTTCACCGTCGAAATTTAAATCCCGATATTGTAAAAAATATATATTCACCGTCGAGATTTAAATCCCTGGCCCGCCGCCGTCGATAGGTCGCTCGTCGTCCATCGTCGCCGCCGTTGTTGACAAATTGGTCGGCAAATAACGATGATGGTGATGGGCGACGGACGATGAGTGACGAGCAACCATCGCCTACTCGTTTGTTGTTTGATCGTGAAAAAAAATAGTGAAAAAAGCAAAAAAAATAAAAAAAAATACGGAAATAAAAATCGGCAGAGAAAAAAAAATCACTGCACTGTCGGGATTTAAATCCCGGCAGTGCAAATTTAAAAATAAAACACTCACTGTCGGGATTTAAATCCCGATAGCGTAAAAAAAATTTACTTTTTAACTTGGGGAAGTACTTTCTTCTTTGAAACAAAGGTTCAGGAATTTTATTGACTAGGTCCTTGGATATCAGCAGATAGTTTTGAAGTACTTCAAAAGCCATAATGTTCTTAAAATGCTTTACTCTCGCCCAGAACAAACCGTGCTCGATTAATTGATATATTTAGTAAAGTATATTATATCACATTAATGTGATCTCTAATTAATAATTATTGTTTCCTTCTTTTTGTCGAGAAAGACATGTTATGGTTCATTATTTCACAGCACGATACCAAGCCTTGATAAATATCAGTTGTGATATTATCAGTCTCCGCGAGAGGATAAGTACTTAGCATGGATAGTAAAATTGTTCCAAAGAACAAGCGTTCTAGAGATTATAAAATTTTTTGAAATGCCTACCTCATGGTATTACCATTGTGAGATGTAAACCTTTAGTTTCCACGCACGATTGTTGCTTCATACGAGTTCTCATCGCTGATGCAGGCTAAGCAAGTTGTTGGTTTAACTTTGCCTGTAACGGAATTAGACAGACTATACCTAGAAGAAGGCGAGTTTTGTACTCGTGATGATGCGAGTTGCTCTTGAGCGTTTAGTTATAAATTGTCTAGACAGTTTAGCAATAAAATTTTCTATTTAATTACAATTGATAGCAGCACAAGAACAACAAATAGATTGTAGACTAAGCAGCTATTCAACGTGGATATTAGCTCAAAGGAACTTTTCTTTCTCCGAACTCTAGTTTTTTCTTTTTCTTCAGGAATCCACAAGGTCTTGATTTGATCTTTTATTAACTTCTTCCTCTCAGGATGCATTTAACGTGCGAAGAGATGCATGTTATGAAATGATCCTCTTGAGCGTCTCTTCTATTCTTCCTGATACATGGTGTATATACCTTTTCTTCATTTAATCCCTGTATGAAATTCACTTATAGTATTAATTGTTATTTTGTTCTTGTTTGAGACCATTTTCTTTCTTATTAAACTGATCTTTTCCCCCTATTTTCTCTCAGGAATCAATACGTACTCTCTTATGGGATAGTGACTAAGGTTGTCAATTATGGCGCTAGTGATCTCCATGCATGTCATGCATGCAAATGAAGATAGACGAGATTGGAGCAGTTCATCATAACCAGATTTCAATTCCCATGGTCAAACATGTTTGGGTTCCATTTGTCGAAGCAATAGCTCCTGAAGTTCGACATGGATAAGGGAGAAAACAACACTAGCTAGAAGGGCTTTTAGAGCTGAATTTACTTTCAGATAGCAGTTCGTACGGTAGAATGGAGTTAATTACATTACTTTCAGATAACTAGTGTCACAATGACAATATGGATGGAATGGAGTTCCACCTAATTTGGTCTATTCATTCAACTTGATTAAATTATGGTCCGACCATCCAAAAATTCTATCTTGTCATATATATTATAGCAAAAAGTTGATACACTCGTTCCAAATGTCTCTACCTGACCATCTTGGTATACCTATCTAATTCGATCAACTTGTCAATTTGATTTTCATAATTTGCTTCATCTACTTGACACACAGATGGGTCATTCTAACTAACATCCTTAGTTTTTTAGACCTAATTGATTGATCATCTCATCTCTTATTTGATTAGTTCCATGAGTTTGTCTTTTTGATCAAGGCTTTCTACTCGCGCAATCCAATTGATTTGCTAGGCCTAATCTATCCACTTAATTTGTTTGTTAGGTTCATCCAATCCATCTTGCTGGATTTACGCATTTCATTGGTTCTAATTTTGATTTTGATTTGATAGTAATTATATTAGATAAAGATCAAATTATGAAATGTATCGAATGGTATGATTCATTTGAATGCATGTTTAAGTCCTAAATCGTGAATTCAAATGTTAAAATTGAATCATAATAGAAATAGATCATTTCCATTCCATTTAGTTATATTTCACTCGCTCAAAGTTCATCACTGTGGCGGTTCATATTTTTCCACTGATTCTTCTGGAAATAAACGATAATTTATAACTAGTAGTTCAAGGATAAAAACAAAAAAATTATATTGTCAATCTTTCTCCACCCTGACTTAATGGCAGAAGGGAAGGCAGTGGACTGCTATTTTGAATAATACACGAAAGACCAAATCTCCAAATCGAATTTTGTTTTCAGTTTCATTGATTTGGACCACTACTTGTATTTTATTTAACTGGAATGAAAAAGAAAATTTTTCAGTTTTTCCCTTTCCAGGTCAGAACTGGTGGGATGAGGAAGAAAGATTGTGGGGCTTATAGTCACCCTCAGAGACGAACAGCAACTATTTTGATTTCGCTTCAAACGAACTGTTTGCCAACTTAAGATATAAATTTTTCGGTGTTCAGGTCAGCAAAAGCACAGATTTATTCCCCTCTCTATAATTGACAAAAAAAGTGAAGCGAGCGTAAAATGACTCTTGTTCCATCAGTGAGATGTAAAAAAAAAAATTGTCCTTACATTCTTACGGATGAAGTGACGGGACAACACACTGTCCTTCGAGTTGTTTTGTAGAAATTTATTAATCGAACTGTTTCCATATCGAGGAGATAAATTTTGTCAATTCAACATGGTCTACTCAACATTCAACAGCCAACCAACTCGAGTCAAAATGCACGCATGTTCATAAAATAGTAAGTTAACTAGCTTTAGGATTACTTCATCCGATCCACATGACCCTTCCATTCCTTTCCATGGCAGGGGCATTAACTCGCGTGCACTGTCACGAGAACTACAGCTCCATGTGAGCCGAATCCCTTTTCTCCCTTTGGCGACGAACAACTTGGACCATCAGAAGCTATGTCATAATTGCCACAGCATGCACAAGCACAGGGGCCTGCTATGTGGCCTGTGGCCTCTGTGCAGTGCAGATTATAATAACCATCATCCTGTTGTGGGGAAATGATGTTAAAGATTACAGCATGAGCAGTGAGAAGGAGGGACTAAAGTGGCCCTGCCATGCTTCCTCCCATCTCGTGCAAGGCATCGATTCATCTTTTTTTACAGAGGAAAAGGGAGAAGAGCATCCTGCGCAGCAGCGAGTAATGACATTTGGAAAATTTCAGTGTTACGTTGATGTTGACATTTACTCACGGTTGAAATCTAACTTGGAAGGTATTACAGAGAGTTAAGAGTGCAGTAACGCCAGGTATGAAGTTGGCTTCGGAGGTTTTTTTTTTTACTGGTCAGCGCATTTAATCACTTCTTTGGTGCATGGTCTTCTCTATTTTTCTACCCGTCTGCATATGCCAACCCTGCACTCACCGTTTGCTTTATCTTTACTGCTTTTCCTCTCTCACGCAAAGCTCTTCTTCCTCCATTGCACACAAATCTCTCTCTTCCTCCTCTCATATTGGGTGAGGGTTTCGCCTTTTGCTCCCAGAACTAGAAAGAGAAAAGTTAGACATTTCGCCAAGTTGCTGCCTTTTCTGCTTCCAAACTGTTGAAAATTTGAGGAGAAAAGGTTCTTCGTCTTCATTGCCCATCTGTTCTCTGCTCTTCCATTGGACTTTTTTCCTACCACTCTATTTCTTCGGCTTCTTTAGGTCCACATGTGGGCTGATCTCTCGCTGGAAACCACTATAATTTCCTTTGCTAGATACTTGTTCGTTTCTGCTGGAGTAATTGTGTTAAAAATTGAGCCTTTATTTTTATTTTTTATTTTTGCCTTGAAAGCCTTTTGCCGGAGGACGAAATCCCTTTACTTTGTCACTCAAGGATCATCGAGATTAGAAGAAGAGAAATAGGTACTTTTGTTTCTTCTTGTTGCAGTATAATATGCATTCAAGCTCTTTGGGTGGTTATCGAATGTACATTTGGGTTTTTCCGTTTCATGTACGTTTTCAGGGTGTACTACTGGATCAAAATTATGTCCTTAGCGAGTACTATTTTAATTCTCAATTTCCAATTGCATTGTATTAGTCGTTATTGAAGAAAATTGATGGGAGAAATCCCAAAAGTTTGTGTCAAAATTGTGGATAATTGATGATTGACAACTTCAATAACTGAAAAACTCTGCAACAGAAAAAATGGCCTTGGAAAATTTTATTTTTTATAGTGAAAAAAAATTGGTCTTTTACTTTAAATATTCATGCCATGATTATCGATAATTTAGCAGCTATTTTACTGCACTCATTGTCGATTTCAGGAAGGAAAATGTCATCCGGTGATTCTTTAAATGCTGAATTATCAGAAAAGACACCAGTTCTTGGGCTGAGACTTTGGGTTGTGATTGGTATTTCCGTTGGAATTTTGATTGTGTTCATTCTCTCTATCCTCTCCCTATGGGTCACATCTCAGCGGAAGACGAGGAGGACCTTCGATAAAATTGCTGTCTCACAAATCCCCAACGTGTCAAAAGAGATTACAGTGGACAGAATTGACACTCGTAGCCTTGCTCAGTCGCTTCAAGAGCGCGACGGAGTTTTGTTCTCATCCTATGACAAGTTTAGCGAGGACTCTGGAAAAATGCTTACCCATATGACAGTGAGCAAATCTAGTGATGCTGATAACATGAGCCAATGCAGCTCAGTTTACCACATTGATAGGGCTGGTAGTTCGTATTCTGGCGATGAATGTAGCTTAGGACATTCCAGAAAACCATACTCACCATATAATCTTGTTACCGCGTCTCCGTTGATTGGTTTGCCGGAGTTCTCACATTTGGGATGGGGCCACTGGTTTACACTTCGGGATCTTGAGAATGCTACAAATCGATTCTCCAAGGAAAATATCCTTGGGGAGGGTGGATATGGAGTTGTTTATCGGGGGCGTCTAATAAATGGAACTGATGTTGCAGTCAAGAAGCTTCTGAATAATCTGTAGGTCTTTTTTTTTTTTATAGTCTCATTGCTATGTGATTTTCAGTGATCCAAAACATTGTCCTTTGAAATTATTGTCTAATTTTGCACTTGATGAATGTTTCAGAGGCCAAGCGGAGAAAGAATTCCGAGTGGAAGTGGAAGCTATTGGCCATGTCCGACACAAAAATCTAGTCAGACTTCTGGGATATTGCATAGAAGGGACGCACAGGTGAAGACTAATTTTGTTACTTGTACTGATTTGAACTTGCCGAATAACTAGATCTCCTAACAAATATACTAATACTTTTATCTTGTTTTGAGGATGAGTATCTTTGTCCATAATACTCAGTTTCTTATTATTGCACTGATTCAACTATCAAATTATTTTCGTCCTTAATGGATCTCTTAAAAAATTGGCCAACAAATAATGGAGAATTAATAAAAGTGTTATCTTTGTGAATGCAGTTCTGCTTATCTTGTATACTTTTTTTTTTCAGTTGCTTTGTATAATCTTCTAAATTTTCTCGAATAGTCAAGTTAAGCTTTCCAACAGAAAGGTTTATGATTTATTCTCCCTTCAATCACTTAATTTAAATACTTTTTCAATTTCTTCATAATCTAATGGTTTGACCAAATTCCATACAAATTTGAAACATGATGTATAAAAAGGATTAAATCTTTACAATTACGTGTTAATAAACTACACTTTTCCTTGAAATCAGAGTAAGTATCAAACTTCTAACCAGACATGGAGTAGTTGATTCTTCACTGGATAATAATAATAATAATAATAATACTTTTTGCAGAACTCATCATTTAATTTTTCTAGTATATAGGATGCTTGTTTATGAATATGTCAACAATGGAAACTTGGAGCAATGGCTTCATGGAGCTGTGAATCAACATGGTGTTCTTACTTGGGAGCAACGCATGAAAGCGATCCTAGGCACCGCCAAGGCGTACGATTTCTCATTAACACCTTTGGTCATATTCTATCAGATTTCGTGTTGATTAAGGTGCAGCGGGTGTTAGTTTAGTGATTGGATATGCTTGTTTTGCAGTCTTGCTTATTTGCACGAGGCAATCGAACCAAAGGTTGTTCATCGCGACATAAAATCCAGTAATATCTTACTTGACGATGAATACAATGGGAAGGTGTCTGATTTCGGGTTAGCTAAGCTCTTGGGTGCAGGCAAAAGCCACATTACTACCAGAGTTATGGGAACGTTCGGGTATGCCACTTTCCCCTCATGTGGAGTTCCACCTTTTACACGACCAAAGTTAATTTTTTTAAGCTTTCGCTTCAGTTATGTGGCTCCTGAATACGCGAATACTGGACTTCTGAACGAGAAGAGTGACGTTTACAGTTTCGGAGTTTTGCTACTCGAAACAGTGACTGGAAGGGATCCTGTGGATCATGGCAGGCCTGCAAATGAGGTACATTCCTTCCGACACAACAATTTTCTGAACTACGTTGCTGAATGAAGACATGTATCCTTAAGGACTATAAGTTTTTATGCTGATACCAAGTGAAATTGGACGTGCAGGTGAATCTCGTGGAGTGGCTTAAAATGATGGTTGGAAGTAGGAGAACAGAGGAAGTAGTGGATCCTGTTCTCCATGTTAAACCAGCTGCGCGAGCTCTTAAGCGCGTTCTATTGGTTGCTTTGAGATGTGTCGATCCCGAGTCTAACAAACGACCTAACATGGGTCAGGTTGTCCGAATGATGGAAGCCGACGAGGTCAGTTTGAACTTGCAGAAACGTCTTCATTTAGTTTTCAGTTCCATCTCAAGGCACAGCCTGAGAAATTTAATGTGCATTGTGTTTTCTTCCCTAAAAGGATCGAAGAAGCCGATGGAACCATGCAGGAAAAATGGAGATTGAGACTGTGACGGAGAGTAACAATTCAAATGATCTGGAAAGTAAAGGAGAAGGTGGATCATCATCGTCAGAGAGGTTGATCGCTTGATTATTATTTGCAAAAACAATTCAGTTATCAGCTTTGCCTTTTTGTTAGCAATCCAAGGAAGTTACATCAGCAAACACGGCTTGTGACAACGAAGACACTGTTTGTGTTTCTCGAGCTTTGCTACAATTTCTGCTAGCTGCATAATGAGGAGATCTTGGAGAGTCAATTCAATGTTTTGCAATTTCCTGAGTTCATCAATACTCTTCCTGTACAGATGCCCACGTAGAATTACTTTTTGTATTCTTATAAAGTTATCACTCGGTTTCCCGTCGGAGTTCCTTATTGTTCCTCTTACATTGGTTTCGTATCTCCAGTTCATCTTCTCGTATTTTTTTCCCCTTAGGCATTCCATTTTAATTAGAGTTTATATTGCCGTGTTTGTTAGCCAAGTGTAGACTTGATATTAAGGGATTAATACAATAATAACAGAGATTATGGTTGCATTCATATTTTAAATATCTGTTTTTTTAATTAAAATACCATAAATTAATTTATATGTCTTCTTGTATTTAAATTTTGAAGAGTATGATTTTTTAATCTGGTTTTAGGTTAAGACTCTTGAATTATCGAATGCCAGCTCATTCATAAACTAGCTTTAGAACTTAATGGAGGGGAACATTTTGATAATGGATTGAAAGTAGAGGGGCAAACGATTATTCACAAACTTTTCTTTCTGTGGCCATTTCGATAAAGGCACAGACTATGAGGGGGAGAAAAGACAGTGATTGATGGAGATGACGATGAGGAAGAGATGACATCGCGCCCGTTCGAAGTTCCGGAATGGAAACAGTTGTCGCGACCATTCACCCTCTGTTTGTTATACCTTCGTGTTACGAGTTCCGACTATGAACGACGCCAGGCGATCGATTCTCCGATCCATTAATTTCATTTTTTTTTTCTTTTTGCACGTCATCTTACTTTTTGTACTTGTTTGTGTTCTGGAGATGTTTAACCTTGAACGGAGTGAATCCTGGAATGAGGAGCTGCAGACCTTCTAAATGTCAGAGAACTAATTGATCACGACATCTTTGAGTTCTTGGCTATTACCTTTCTTGACAGAAAGAATTGATGTCTCGTTCATGGATGAAGAGAGAGGACAACACGTTTGGTGAACGTCCTCATATAAATATTTCTCGATGTGTGTTTTTAGTTGAAGTTAGTGGGCAACCAAGAGAATTAGATTCCCTCGATGTTAATGGATAAACATTGCTATTAGTCGCCTTGTCTTAAGATAGGAGATTAGCTAAGCATATCTGCATATGCCATTTAAAAGGGAAAAAAAAGTCAGTCAGTTAAAGTATTTGTTGCAATATCAAGAGAATATATGCTTTTGTTGCAATATCTACATCTTGTTTTAGTTTTCCACAAGAGGAGTGCAAAGGATTAGACTTGGAATGGAAATGCAATACAATTATGAGATAATGTCTTGCTGCTTGATGAACATAGTCATAGTTCATTCACATTCTTTTTTGATCGGCACATAGGAATGTTACTTGTTAGCCAATATTCCAACTAATTAACCCTCTTTTGCATCAAATATTCTTGCATTTCTTGTGGTGTCACCATCACCATAGCTAGGTGAATTATGTTGGATCGAGAAGCGTCGCTAGAGGGGGGGTAAATAGCGAGCGTAAATCTTTTCGTTTGATCGTTCGATACACGAGTAAGCGCAGTGGAAAATAAAGAGACATGTTTATTTTACTTGGTTCACAATCCAGCAGTTGCTACTCCAAAGCCCTATCGGTCCTAAACCGCGTACGGAGGGCAAAACACTATAACGTCTCCTCCTCGTTGGAGGTAGGAGACAACGATCACAAAATCGAAATTACGAGAATGAGGTAACAAGTCTACCTCACCTCGTTACGAATAAAAACAAAGAATACAATATCAAAATATATAAGAAGATCGTAACTTACGTCGACGGCGCGCTATGACGGTGTTGGAGCGTTGGCGTTGTAGGAGCACTTGAGAACAAACTTGATGATCATTGGAGTTGGAATCCTCCTCTTCTTTTATAGATTTTGGCCTCTGAATATGTCTCATCTTTTTTCGGAACATATCACGAAGTTGTACAAAATTTATCGCAAAGTGGTCGCGTCAAACGTTATCTGTTTTGACCTAGCGCAAAGGCTGATTCGTCGCCATCAGTCGACTGATGAGCATCAGTCGACTGCCCAATGTCCAGCAGTCGATTGTCAGCCTGACTACTTCCCTGCAGTAAGAGATTAGTTCGGAAAATGATAAATGCGACAGTTTCTAACCGTCCGATCTCGACCTAGACCTTCCACAGGAAGTCTTAGTCGGATCGCCGCCTACGGTCGTCCCCGTACAGAGGATACGACCTTACCATCTCTCACTCACATGAGTTTACCTCGATACTTACTGTGTCGCTTTCGCTTCCGGCCTTCGACTCGATTCCTTCGGCTCCCTCCGAAGTCACTCGAGTGTCGCCCGACCACCGCGGCTTCCTCCGGGTGTTGCTAGCCTTCAGCTCCAACTTTAGTACTTTTCTGCACACTCGATTTAGCTCGTGAGATAACGATGTAAACTTAACTTTGTGTCTTTGCCATAATCAAAATACAGATTCGATTATCTAGTGCCCCTGCACTAACAAATTAATGAGAGCATCTAAAAGTGTTTTGAACAGAATCATCTTGACATACACAAGAGTATCTTGATGGTCATAGACTATTCATATGGGTAAGATGAGGGTATGAATGAGTTGATGAGTCCAAACTATTTTTGATGATGTTAAATAATTTATTTTCGCTAAAAACTATTATCGTTTTGTCAGTTGTTTCTCGTAATTGTTTAACTTTAGGAGCTCAAAAGTTCAACAAATTATATTTTGAGAGTTAAATAAGAGCCAACCTTAAGCTAGAACTATTAGGTTCTTACCGGGTAGTGTCTATGATTAAAAATTATATTGTTAAGAATTCGAAGATTTTTAGAATTTAATATTTTAAAATCCTTAAAGCTTTGCCCAGAGTAGGACCGACTATGGATTAAATGTATGTTGGATATTTAAAAAGAAATGAAAAGGAAGTGTGAAAATGTGAAAAAATAAGTGTATGGATAGTGATACTATCATAATTCGACTAAGTACAAGGGACGAGAAGCTAAGGCAAAGATGATCCTCATAAGTTGAACTGAAGAAGATTAGCTCGGTAAGTAGATTGAAGGTTGGGGAATAAGTCGAAGGCTAAGCTAAAGGAAGTCAGCTCGGGAAGTAGATTGAAGGTCGAGCTAAAGGAGTTTAGCCCGGGAAATAAGTCGAAGGTCGAGCTGAAGGAGGTTAGCTCGGGAAGTAGATTGAAGGTCGAGTTAAGGAAGTTCAGCCTGAGGGAATAAGTCGAAGGTTGAGCTGAAAGAAGTCAGCTCGGGAAGTAGATTGAAGGTCGAGCTAAGGGAGTTAAGCCTAGGGAATAAGTCGAGGGTCGAACTGAAGGAGGTCAGCTCGGTAAGTAGATTGAAGGTTGAGATAAGAAAGTTCAGCCTGAGGATTAAGTTAAAGGTCGAGTGGAAGGAGGTCAGCCCGGCGGGTCAAGGATGGAGTTACTTAGGAAATACATTCAATGATTGAGCTTCATGGAGTGAATAATGAAAAAGCAATAATATATCAGTTAACATGGGGTCCTTTTTGTTAGGAATATTGGAACGGCTAGAGGGGGGGGGGGTGAATAGCATTTCGCCCGATCGTGGATGGAATTCAATCTTGTTCGTGTCTACAATTTCGTTAGAGCAGCGGAATATATATAATAATAAAAGTAATAATGAAATGGACACAACACAAATCACAACAAGAGCATATAACGTGGTTCGGAACCGAACCGGTTCCTACTCCACGGATTGGGTTCGTACGAACCCTAGCGATGCCACAAACACCACTAACCAATAAAACTCCTTCTTGACACAAGTCAAGGGTGGAGAAACCCCTTACAAATAATCTTACAACAATAAGATACAAATACAAGCAATTACAATAATGAATACGAAATACAAGTAAAGAAAAGACTTTACAACACTTGTTTTGATTGCTTGGATGCTTGGTTGCTTGCTTGCACTTGGAGACCTGATTTGCACCAACAAATCGCCCCAATAGCCCTCAAGAACCGATTCTTTTTCCTCCATCACGAGCTCCATATATAGCTTCAACCTGTGCTGGAAAAAGTCGATCAGTCGACTGATCGGGACCATCAGTCGACTGATGCCACTGTTGTCGTGAGACAACGGCTAGATCCACGCTGGATAAGTCCAACGGATCTACCATCAGTCGACTGATTGTGACCATCAGTCGACTGATGGAGTCCTCACTCGACCAGTCGAGTCTCGACTCCGATGCGTGGCGAATTCTCGAGCACGATCCGATCACACGATCGATCATTGCTCACTCATCGATCGCGCTAACCTATGATCATTGCTAGGCCATAACCCGCAGTCAAACCCTAGTTGACTCGGTCCAGTCGACTGCCACATGACACCAGTCGACTGGAACACCTCAAACATGAGGTTTTAACCCAAGTATGGTTCCCCCATACTTGCTAGACCACCCTTAGCCTAGACCTAAGCCTTCTAGCCACCTCCATCAGCCTCACGCCTCTCGGATCCCTCCAAGTCATCCATGACTTGTTCATCCATCGCGCTAGCCTTCAGGTGTTTCCGTCGGCTATGTCATGCTAACGGTGTCTACACCGCCAAGGCACATTGGACTTACGCCGCCAAGACTCCGCTTGGACTTTATGCCGCCAACCATTGGACTTATGCTGCCAAGACTACCGCTTGGACTTTACGCTGCCAATATCAATCCCCTTGGACTTCAAATGCCAACCCATGTTGGACTTTCCATGCCAAGACCATGCTTGGACTTTCCTTGCCAATTTATGTTGGACTTTCCATTTGCCAAGACCCATGCTTGGACTTTACATGCCAAGACCCATGCTTGGACTTTCCTTGCCAACACATATTGGACTTTCCATTTGCCAAGTACTCAAGACTTGGACTTTCCCATGACAATTATATTGTCATATGTTTTTGTCGAAACATCAAAACACATCAAAACATCACTCGATCCAAACTCGAGTCCTGGTCAATCGTGACCTGGGCCGATTGCACCAACAATCTTCCCCTTTTTGATGTTTGACAAAAACCAAATAAATGATTGAGTTAGAATACTAACTCCAATCCTTTACCAATTATCCCAAATTGGTAAATACTCTCCAAATGTTCTCCCCCAAATATTCTCCTCCTTTTTGACTAACAGCAAAAAGTTGTCTCCCCAAGAGGGTCAATGTCTCATGTCCCAATGAGATCTTACAATCTCCCCTTGGTCCAAAAATACTTAGGATGCCTACCATCTTCCTAGTGATAAGTCCAATATCACTCAAGAGAGACAATCCTATTTACTCTCCCAATTTCCAAATTGGGTCTCTCAAAAGTCCCATCAATTTCCCAATTGATGTCATATTCTCCCAATAACTTCTCCTTTTCAAGGAGAAAAACACATCCATCATCTCAAGATGGATACCTCCCCCTAAAGGCTTGCTCCCCCTTGACCATTGAACCAACAATGTCCTTGGGAAGTCCCTAAGCCAATAGGAACTCTAAACCATCAAAATTAAGGTTAGAAATTCAACATTGAACTTTCCAACACCTTAAAATTGATATAAACCCTAAATACTTCTCCTAATCCATATCCAATGGATTTACACCCTTTATAATGCTTCCCAAGGCATATCCTAGGGTTAGGAGTGATTAGGGACCATATAATCAGATTGAAATCGGGTTAAACAACCTTGTTTACCCGAATCGAACTACCAATGATCAGTGATTCAGAAATCGGTCATTGGCACCATCCATCGATCGCCACCCAGTAGCGTCGATGATCGATAAAATCCTATTTTCAGTTATCAGAAATGAGTTTTGAAAAATCATAACTAATTATACGTATATCGAAAAATCACAAAATTTGATACGTATAATACTTATGACTAATACAATGGGTGAAAAATGTTTGAAAATTATTTTACCCATTAAATAGTGAAATTGGCACAAAGTTCAAAACCATTGAAATTTTCAATGTTTTGGCCCTACTTTGTATCAACTTCATCAATGGTGATTGCTATCAAAAGATAGACTTCACCAAGGTTTTTCAAAATGATTTTAAAATATTTTCAAAACCTTATCTTGGATCATATTCCTTGGGTTCTATGTACGTGACTTGTACACAAGCTCTCCCAATGATCCACAACTAAAATTAGATGAGTTTTAGTTCATCTAGATGCAAAAACTATGCACCTTGAACTTAACTCATATCCTATCATCTCACATGTATCTAGGGTGTATAAATACACATACATGTCAATTGAATGTGAGATGTGGATTTTGGTTCTCCCTAATCTAGGGTTTCATGCATTTCCTAGGCAACCCTACTTGATTCCCTTATAAATGGGACTTCAAGTCATGCCATAGTCCTTAAATCAATTTCAACCAATTGCCTTAAATGCATGAATGATTATGGCATTAGAAATGATATAAATAAGCATATGCTCATAATCATGATGTCATGACATAAGATGAAATTTAAGAACACATGACATCTAAAATAATCCTAAGCAATAACATGACATGGTATATAATAGGATGCAATTTCATGTCATGATATATCAACTTTCATAAACAATACAAATACTCATCCAGACACACAAGATTTTCAGAAACAAAAATTTCATTAAACTTAAAAATTTAGTCTTTTACATTCAAAATGGAGATTGGCTATGCTCAATCTCACTACAAATAATTGACAACCACAAAAAAATCTAATATCCTCGATATCTAATCGCGGGAGGTGGCGGTGGAGGAGGTCTGACTCAGTCCAGCCCGCATCATCTCTAACATATCGGTGAGCTTTGCTCGATGCGGCTCGGGACTCCTCCATCCGATCGACGCGGCGCGGCGAAGCTCGGCTCGCCGCCAATAGCTCGATGACCTAGCGTCAACCGATCGCGATAGTCACCGAAATCTGGACTCGGTAGGCCACGACGATCGATGGACCCGGCGATGTGTCTGCCGGCATCGATCATCCTCATGGCATCGCATCCTCTCGTAGTCCTCTGTCGCCTCTCTGGGTACCGGAGGAGGCTCTCTGCGTGCCCTGGGGGGTGGTCGAGGCGCCAACTCCATCTGTCCAACGCCCATCCGTAGCTTTGCTAGCGAGAAGTTACGAATCGATATCTGATCGTACACCTCGATAGCGCTCGGAGAGAACCCTCGTGGATGTTGGCGCCTACGGAGTCTAGCCATCTGTGATGATATGACCAATGACATATGCACTTTCCCTATGCGAAGTGAAATGAAATGCACAATGCAATGAAACATATTTAGTGCAAAGTTAATGTCTAACCTATGACGCATGTCATATAAAAGAAAGAGATGGGGAGGCCGAATCTTGGCCAGACCCCGAGTGACGATGGGAAGAAAACACCCAACAATGACCTTGTAAAGGACATTGTCAGGTGCAGATAACTCAGTGATAGGAAATAGATTCTGGGCCGGTGGACGAGGATAACCAAAGATATGCTCATGCATGGACTCCATAGAGATATGGTCAAAAGGCTCAGGTAAAGGAAAATCCATGGTAGGGTAAAAGATAAAAGTGTCATCTGAGGGCCTACACTTGAGAAACTCCTGCAGTATCGCAAGAGTGAACTCTAACTCGCATTTTGCAATGCGAGTAGTGTAAGTAGGGCCGTCATCCACCTTTTTTAGGTTTTGATAAAATTCCTTAACAAGGTCATCATTAATTGGATGCGTGCAGAAGACGATTTTCATTAGATTGTAGTATGCAATTAATTCCATGACATCGCTACAATGTCGATTGAAAAAATCCCTATCGATGTACCTAACCAACATAGGTTGGTACAATCGAGATTCACCCTCGGGTGGATCATTCCTACGGGCTCTCCTATTATGAATGCAATGTAATGATATGACATGCAATGACAACAATACACGATTAGATAAACCTAAATTGTAATGGAAATGAAAATTAGGGCTCGGAAAAAAAATCGTTACTTAGGCGCCATTTGAAGGTGTGGCCGGAGAGAGAACTCAGATGTTGCTGGAGGTCGCCGGAAAACTCGCCGGAGAACTTCAAACGTCGGAACCCTAATCGGAGCAAGGAAGGATCAACCCTAAAACGTGTGAACTAGGGCTCGAAATAGGTGAAAAATGGAAGAGGAGAGGCTTATCTATCAAACCTAACACTTTGGGCGGTTGGCACGGCCGGAAGAGTCGGTCGGAGAGGGAGACGACGATTGGAGAAGGAAAGAAGAAGAAATCTCGTCGCGTGAAGATGGCGAACCCTAGCGGTTCGACGTTATAAAATCGCGATGCAGTCGACTGATGTGAGCATCAGTCGACTGATCGCGGTTCGTTACCGGGTTTACCGAGCGTGATCGACTACTCCGGCCAAAGAATCGATTGAACCTTCGCGTAACGTACGAGTAGCATCGATCGGTGATGTTGCTCATCGATCGGCCCGATGATGCGCATCACTCGATCGTCGGCCGAAAGCACTCGTCGATGGCCCTCGGCCTCGGGAGCGATACCATCGATCGATGTGCCTCATCGATCGATGTTCAATCAGTCGAGTCATGAAGCTAGCACTCAACTGATGGCCGTATCGTATCGCTATGTGTTATCGGTCGCCGATCGATAAGCTATATCGATCGTGATATCGATTTCGATTCAAAATCGAGGATCTCGATTTCATCATCTTAATTATTCAATTTTGTCACGTTAGATCTTGTATATCGAATGTATTGAAGTTATACTTTTATTCATGTATTTGTCAATGTATTTTAATGTTTTATTTCATTTTTGCAAACATTAACATTCAATGATTTTCAAAACCTAACATCTCACCCTTTCTAAGTGTTAAAATACACAATCAAGGTAAAAGACTTATTTTGTGAGATGTAATCTATCCTAGACATTTCTTCCATGCAAACATATGGTAAAACATATGAAGCATGGTGAGTACAAGACATCAAGTTGTGTGGCACTTGAGTATCACTCTAGATGTTACCTTTACATCTTAACCACACATCTCTTGATACATGACCTTCCAAAGTGTGCCAATAATCAAGGTTACATACTATGACCTCTAAATCTAGATCGTGTCAATTTTATTGATTTTCATGTTTTCAAGATATATATTGACACAACCTAAAATTCTTTGAAATTAAGGCTCAAAGATATTTCCAAGGTAACCATAACCTTGAAAGTAACCTAAAGTGCCACCTTTATCATGGTTGAGTTAACTACCCATCCAATCAAGGTTGGCACACCCTAAACCCATCTTAGCGTGAATCAATCACGCTCTTAGGAACCCAAAATCGATTTGAGCTCCTAGGGTTAATTAGGTATTCCTTAGGGATAACCTCCCTAGATACCTTCCTAATGACCCTCCTAGGCTTATTAGCCTTGGTCATTTTGGTCTTGCCTAGGTTAACCTTAGGGATCACCTCCCTAACAACCTTATTAGTGGCCATCCTCGGTTTCTTCGAAACCTTGGCCAATAGGCACAAACCTTGGTCAACTCTAGGAATGACTTCCCCATTGACCTTGGTCTTCCTAGACCTAGTTAGTGTCCCATAGTCAAATGGAACACTATGGTAAGTCACCTTGGACTTAGGTTTGTGACCCAAACCATTCTTGCCCTTGGTTGACTTTTGACTCTTAGGTCCTAGATGTTGACTTTGACTTCTTGACCTAAGAGTTTGACAATTTGACCCTTGAAATTGATTTTGTATCTTGTTTAGGGTCTTTTCCAATTTCTCAAGCCTTGACCTCAAGGCTTGGTTCTCTAATTCTAATTGTCCAATTTTAGAATTTTTATTTAAATCTTGGGCATTGGACTTTCTTGGCATATGCCTAGTCCATTTTGGATTAAAACCTAGATGTTCTTGTATTTTCTTAATAGATTCCCTAGGTATTGTTTTTCTAGGGACATTAGTCCCAAATTTCTCCTTATTCTTAAGGTGAACATTCTTAGCTCCTAAACAAATATGTTTGTTATTTCTAGCATGCTCTTTATAATACATAACAAAATTGCTAAAATTAGTTCTAGCATGCTTTTTAATATTTAAATTAGACGGAGCATTATTTAAATATACCTTAGGGTTTGCCTTAGTGGCTCCCCTACTTGTGATGCTCCCCTTTGCCCCTTCTTCTTCTTCTTTGAGCATTGACTCCGGTAATGACCCGGTAGTCGGCATTTGAAGCAAATGACATGCTCCTTGCTCTTTTGACTTGGAGAACCGGCGTCCGTTGACTTTTGTTGACTTTTAGGCGTCGGAGGAGCTTTCTTGATCCTCTTTGGGCATTTGCTCTTGTAATGCCCATACTCCCTAGACTCAAAGCACATAATATGATTTTTATTTGAAAATAAAGTGTTTGAGTTACCTAGGGTGGTGGTAGGTGCCGGAGTTGAATTTTGAGCTTCCTCATCTTGATCGGATGTTGAAAGCTCTTCTTGAGGTTGCTCCGGTGTAAAGGATGGTCTCTCCTCCTCAATCCTAGAAGTAGATGCTTCTTCCACCTCTTCTACTTCTTCTTTCTCCGATTCAGAAGTTGACTCCATCTCAACTTCCGATTCCTCACTTTCACTAGAGGATGAGCTCTCTTCATGGAATCTTGCCAATTTCCTCCATAGCTCCTTGGCATACATGTAATCCCCTAGCTTGCACAAAATATCATTAGGAATTAAATCTTCCAAAAGTTTCGTTACCTTAATTTCGATCTTGAGCTTTTGGCGTTGCTCTTGGGTCCACTTTTTCAATTTTAGGACATTCCCTTTCTTATCCCTAGGGGGTTCAAAGCCTTCAACGAGGATGAACCAATCCTCTATGTTCATCATCAAGAATGTTTCCATTCTTGCTCTCCACGCCGGAAAATCTTCTGGATCATATGGAGGTGGAGTGTTGACTTCCCATCCAAGCTTGTCTTGGAATTCCATCTTCACCCTCTAGCCTTTTGCCTTAGCTCCCGGTTGTTAATCCGTAGAAGAGCCCCGGGCTCTGATACCACTTGTTAGGAATATTGAAACGGCTAGAGGGGGGGTGAATAGCGTTTCGCCCGATCGTGGATGGAATTCAATCTTGTTCGTGTCTACAATTTCGTTAGAGCAGCGGAATATATATAATAATAAAAGTAATAACGAAATGGACACAACACAAATCACAACAAGAGCATATAACGTGGTTCGGAACCGAACCGGTTCCTACTCCATGGATTGGGTTCGTACGAACCCTAGCGATGCCACAAACACCACTAACCAATAAAACTCCTTCTTGACACAAGTCAAGGGTGGAGAAACCCCTTACAAATAATCTTACAACAATAAGATACAAATACAAGCAATTACAATAATGAATACGAAATACAAGTAAAAAAAAGACTTTACAACACTTGTTTTGATTGCTTGAATGCTTGGTTGCTTGCTTGCACTTGGAGACTTGATTTGCACCAACAAATCGCCCCAATAGCCCTCAAGAACCGATTCTTTTTCCTCCATCACGAGCTCCATATATAGCTTCAACCTGTGCTGGAAAAAGTCGATCAGTCGACTAATCGGGACCATCAGTCGACTGATGCCACTGTTGTCGTGAGACAACGGCTAGATCCACGCTGGATAAGTCCAACGGATCTACCATCACGATCGACAGACCATCAATGACGATGGAGTCCTCACTTGACCGAGTCTCAACTCCATTCTCGTGGTGAATTCTCGCACCGACCGATCGGATCACACGATCGACCGATCCGCCGAGCCATCATCCGATCGCTAGGCTATAACCCGCAAATAAACCCTAGTTGATTCGGTCGGTCCGCCACATGACACCGGGCCGACCGCACACCTCAAACATGAGGTTTTAACCCAAGTATGATTCCCCCATACTTGCTAGACCACCCTTAGCATAGACCTAAGCCTTCTAGCCACCTCCATCAGCCTCACGCCTCTCAGATCCCTCCAAGTCATCCATGACTTGTTCATCCATCGCGCTAGCCTTCAGGTGCTTCCGTCGGCTATGTCATGCTAACGGTGTCTACACCGCCAAGGCACATTGGACTTACGCTGCCAAGACTCCGCTTGGACTTTACGCCGCCAACCATTGAACTTATGCTGCCAAGACTACCGCTTGGACTTTACGCCGCCAATATCAATCCCCTTGGACTTCAAATGCCAACCCATGTTGGACTTTCCATGCCAAGACCATGCTTGGACTTTCCTTGCCAACTTATGTTGGACTTTCCATTTGCCAAGACCCATGCTTGGACTTTACATGCCAAGACCCATGCTTGGTCTTTCCTTGCCAACACATATTGGACTTTCCATTTGCCAAGTACTCAAGACTTGGACTTTCCCATGACAATTATATTGTCATATGTTTTTGTCGAAACATCAAAACACATCAAAACATCACTCGAGCCAAACTCGAGTCCTGGTCAATCGTGACCTGGGCTGATTGCACCAACACTTTTACGAAGAAGGAAATGCTTAGTTTGTTAAAGGGCGAGGACCTCGTAAAATATTCTTTTACCAGTTTGTTACAATGGATGTTTACATATCATCCTTCATGATAACTGCCTGAGATGCTTTAGGGGTCCCACGAAGGAATTATTCTCTAATAGCCTAAAAGGCAACCTAACCAGAATCCATGTGGTTCTTCCATGTGGATGGTCATTATCATAATTTGTTATGCTACAACTTGCTCTAACGTCGGAAGGGAGATAAAAGGGGGAAACGAAGGAAGAAGGGGAACCCATTCTACATATGTACACTTATTGTTTTTTTCTGCTATATTCATTTTTTTATCACTACTACTTACTTCTCTTCCTCATATAAGCTCTTTACATAAGTATCGGAGGATCTCTGTCGGATAGGTCACTGGTGATCTAACGTATGTTAACTTTCACAAGAATTGAACAAAGAGACTCTTACTGTTGCGGTCAGAGAGAACCCATCCTCGATAATTCAATCTCGGAGAGAAAAATCCGTATCGCATCAGTTGGCGACGTTTGTGAGAAATTTTACTGAGCAAGACGTTGAGATGCATCTCTAAGAGATCCCTCTCCGGCCCCTACGACCTCCTTCGTTGAAGAAACTCCCCTCACCTTGTTACCTTCCCAATTAGGTGCCCTGATAGATAATGCAATATTTGAGGCATTGGCGAGGGAGAGAAAGAGGATGAGATATCTTCAACTTCATTATGGCAAACCCTTTCGAAGAGAGCTACTGCATGAAGGACCTTCTCATATCCCCACACTTGGTCCTTAGGAGATGGAGGTATTGCCTGGGGAAGGGCCACTGGGGGGAGCAAACCGATATCCTTTCTTTGTATTACCTATGAGAAGGGAAGATCAGGAGAGTGTCACTCCACCAAAGTTGTGGAGCCATACAAACCTTCCCCTTTCACTGAAGACATATCGTTTGAGAATCCACCTCCTCATTTTCGTACTCACAATATTGGGTTATATAACAATACTTTTGATCCTGAAGAGCATCTATCCTAGTTTGAAGATGCAGTTGCGCTTCATCGTTATTCTGATGTCATTAAGTGTTGAGTCTTTCGCACTACCCTGTCGTCTTCAGCATAGACGTGGTTTGGATTGTTGTGCCCTAGTTCTATCATCTGTTTCAAAGACTTGAATGAAGTCTTTCTCAAACATTTTGCCACCAGTAAGAGGTACAAACACACTGCCTCTAGTTTACTTCATGTGAAATAGAAACCTATTGAGTCATTGCGGAGTTATATCTATCGATTCACTAATGTCGCCTTAGGAGTACCCTCAGCAACCCCGAATTTCTTGATGGTTGCCATATCCCATGGGATGAAGCAAGGACCCTTTCTTAGTTCTTTGTTAAGGAGGTCTGTTGTCAGTTATGATGAGTTGTTAGGGCGAGCTAAGGAATATATTAACGAAGAAGAAATCCTAAAAGTACATAGAGTTGAGAAGAAGCGTATCGCCAGTCCAATGGAGAGAAATTAGCTCTCCGCTTCTCGAGCTCCCCCAAGGAGATAATATGTCAAACTTTTTCTGCCGGAAGTTCCTCATCCCTGGCCGCTCATAATGGAAGCTCCTCCCCATCAGCCTCTTCATATTATGGCTACTGAATTCTCACATCTACCTCAAACCCCGAAGGAGTTAGAACTAGAAACTTATGAGAAGTATGATGTGATCCAACATCCTGTAGGATATAGAGAGGCTCCTTGTAACCCCCCAACTTCTTCCTTCTGTCAATACCATATGGAGTATGAGCATTCTAGTGAGTGGTGTTTCAATCTACAGTAAGAATTTGGAGCACATCAGAATGAAATATTCTAATATGTAGCCCAAGTTGAGGGTGGGCACAGGGAGGGGTTGGAGACCCCTATCACCCGGTCCGGACCTTATACCAGAAGTCCTCCGGCTCTCCCATCGCCAAGACAAGCCTAGCCGAATCAAGATTCTATCCCTTAGGAGTAGGGTGGAAGGGGCAGGACTTCAACTGCTCTAGAGGATGTCCCGGCTAGGAGCATTATTAATGTCATTATTGGCAGACCTACTGCTGGGGATTCTAATAGAGCTCGGAAGTCATATGCCTGACTCATGAAAAGTTTGTCCATCGAAGAGGACCGTGCTATACAAGAGATGCCCGATTTGAGTTTCAAATCGGAAGATTTGCAAGGTATTCTCTTACTTCATATTGATGCTTTAGTAGTTAGAATTAATCTTGCTAACTACAAGGTGACATGAGTACTAGTGGACTCGAAAAGTTTTGTAAATATATTATTTCAAGAAGCCTTTAGACAGATGCGGTTGGAGAATGCACAACTGGAAGATATGACAATGCCCCTATTTGGATTTGTTGGTCACATGGTGCATCCTATGGGGTAGATCACCCTACCTCTTACTTTATGAAAGAAGTTAAGTCAAAAGACATGCATGACTCCATTCTTAGTGGTGGATGTCCCCTCAACAAACAATGCCACCTTGGGGCGACCGTTCCTCTCTGCCTTTAAAGAGGTGGCCTTCCCTTATCATCAGAAGGTTAAATTCCCCACAGGACGACTTGTGGAGGAAGTCAGGGGGGAGCAAAAAGTAGCCCGAAGTTGTTATGTCCACATGGTCAGAATTGATCAAAAGAAAGCTCAGATGGAGTATTCTAAAGGGAAAGCATCAATGAACTCTGAGGTTTACATGTTGGAGAAGGCAGTACCCCGGAAGAAAGCAGCAGAGGAAGGAGAGTCAATAGAGGTAACTCTGGGAAAGATAACTCAGGTGGTCAGATAGCTCGAAGTTAAGGAGGATCTCATCGCCTATCTACGAAAGAACGAAGATATATTTGCCAAATATGCTCATGATTTAACTGGTATTGATCCTCAGAAAACTGAACATCACCTGAATATCACTCTAGGAGCTCGGTCGGTCCAGTAAAAAAGGTGACACTTCGAGCCCGAGAAAGATAAAATTATTGTTGAGGAAGTTGATAAATTATTGAAAGCATGACGTGTAAAAGAAATTCAATTTCTTGAGTGGATGTCCAATGTAGTGTCTAATGTAAGGTTCACTCACATGCATTCAAAAGGACCATGTACCCTCGACTGGCTAAAAAGTTTCATTCCTTGGGGGATACGAATGCGGAGGGAGCAACGTAAGGTGGACATCAAAGGATTTATAGGGGCGGGGGCAAAAGCATAGTCGACTTTGGAAGGATACTTCGAGACTACATATGGAAAAAGGGGTTATGGAAGAGAAGAATCAAGTGGAAGGGAAGTGGTTGTAAGCTCTCTTGGGGTTGAAGGAGCGGACAGAGTAGTGTCAAAAGGATCTTCTTCGGGAAGAGGGGAGGGAGATCTATGAGGAGAGGAATGAAGGGGGGAATCACCTCTTGATCGAGGGAAGAGGTCTCTTAGTGAGACTAAATCCTTTTCTAGGGAAGGAGAGGGAGGATTATAAGGGCATCGACGGTGGCGGTGAAGAGGAGGGATGGAAGAGTGAGTGGATGAAATAAGTGGGGGTTGAGTATGAGTGGAAGGATCCTCCTCCAATCGAGGTGACCTTCTCTGAGGAGGAGAAGGAACGGCTTGTTGAAAAGGATCAAGAACAGTATATCCTTTAGGAGATAGAAAAGCTACCTCAGTGGTGGACTTAGGGGAAAAAGTGGGGGAGGGAGTTGAGGATCCTACTTGCTTTCTTTTCTTCTTCTCCTTCTCTACCCTAGCTTCCATAAGATTGACCATCGCCTTCTGCATTATTTCGTCTGCAACAAGAAAAGGAAATGATAAGGTGTCAGTTATAAATAAAATTCTATGAAAACATCTCTAACAACCCACCACCTAACACGAAAACATCATCTAAAATGATAGGTGATAGCTCGAACCACCCTAAGAGATGATCATTCAGCAGAATGTTGGAGTCATATTGATAGTTTTGGAGGACTCTCTTGACCTTTGCAAAAGGACATTTTAGTCGGCTCTTCTGGAAAAGGGGAAGATCCGACATATCCATCTTCCAAAATTTAGGATGAAAAAATATAGTTTCTTTCAACCCTTATGGGAAGAAGGCAGGTTGTGTATGATTGACAGTCAGGGCATCTGACAAAGTAAAACACTCCGACATCAAGGGATTTAAGCTGGAAGAGATTGTGAAACATTAAAGGGGATAGGAGAAGACATAAATGCTTAAAGATAATCATCATGCCCATTAGGATGCGAAAGACATTGGGGGATAATTGATTTATAGTTATCTTATAAAGGTCTAGGAGGTCGAGATATACAGGCAAAACGAGAAGGCAGAGACCATTTTCGAGCTGAACCAAGAAGAAAGTTTGATGGCTTGGAGGAGGAAGATGTGGTCGTTGTGTAGGAGAGACAAACATACACTAGACGCTCTTATCCATGTAGCATTTCCTGACACTACGAAAATGTTGGTTGTCGTCTATGTGCGTGGGGGTGGTCTCGAACCAGAGAGTTTTGCTAGGGTTTTGTGAAGGAGCAGCCATAAGGGAAAGATGATGAAGAAACAATGATGTCACTTACTTGGGAGTAAAAGAGAGCAACTAGAAAAAGAGGAAGAGGCTTTGAGGAGATGAAGAAGACCTAGGAGAAAGAACGACGACTGACTAGAGTTATCTTACAAGACGAAGAACTTAAAATTGGAGGAAGAGGGAAGACAATGAGATGGAAAACAAGGCGATGGGGCCTTTCAAGTTCGAATGGTAAAATATTCCGCCCTAGAATATAAATAGACATAGCTCGTTAACAAAATAAGCAATTAAGTTTTCCAACGGGAAGGGCTTAAAAAAGGTGGCTTTATCATAATAAAATTAAAGCTCATGAGGAATGAAGAAGATTGAAGCAGCCGAAAGAAGGGGGGGGGGGGAGAGTTAACCCATATACATTACTAACGTCAAACAAAGTAAATTTGTCTGACTATTTTAGAGGGTGATTAATGATACTATCATAATCCGACTAAGTATAAGGGACGAGAAGCTAAGGGAAATATGGTCCGCATAAGTCGAGGGTCGAACTGAAGGAGTTCAGCTCGGCAAATAGATTGAAGATCGAGCTAAGGAAGTTCAACCTGGGGAACAAGTCGAAGGCTAAGCTGAAGGAGGTCATCTCGGGAAGTAGGTTGAAGGTCGAGTTAAGGGAGTTTAGCTCGGGGAATAAGTCGAGGGCCAAGTTGAAGCAGGTCAGCTCAGGAAGTAGATTGAAGGTCAAGTTAAGGAAGTTCATCTCGAGGAATAAGTCGAAGGCTGAGCTGAAGGAGGTCAGCTCGGGAAGCAAATTGAAGGTCAAGCTAAGGGAGTTCAACTCGGGGAATAAGCCGAGGGTCGAGTTGAAGGAGGTCAGCTCGGAAAGTAGATTGAAAGTTGAGCTGAGGAAGTTTAGCCTGGGGAATAAGTTGAAAGCCGAGTGAAAGGAAGCCATCTCAACGGATCAAGGAGAGAGTTACTTAGGGAATGTTTAATGATTGAGCTTCATGGTGTGAATAATGCAAAAGGAATAATATATCAGTTAGCATGAGATTCCTTTACGAAGAAGGAAATACTTAGTTTGTTAAAGGGTGGGGACCTTATAAAATATTTTTTTATCAGTGTGTTACAATGGATGCATACATATCATTTTTCATAATAACCGCTTGAGATACTTCAGGGGTCCGAAAGAATCATTCTCTAATGACTAAAAGGCAGCCTCACCAAAATTCACGTGACTCTTTCACGTGGATGATCATTATCATAGTTTGTTATGCTACAATTTTCTCTAACGTTAGAAGGGAGATAAAAGGGGGAAACGAAGGAAGGAGAGAGGGGGCTACATACACTTACTTTTTTTTCTACTATATTCATCTTTTTCACTGCTACTGCTTGCTTCTCTTCTTTATATATGCTCTAACTTAAGCATCGGAGGATCTTCGCCGAGTAGACTGGCAGTGGTTAACGTGTGTTAATTTTTACAGGAAGGGAGTAAGAAGACTCTTACTATTGCGGTCGAAGAGAACCTATTCTCGACAATTTAATTTCGAAGAGAAAAATCCATACCGTATCGTATAGGAAAATTTCATAGAAGAACAATTGAATGAGATATAAAAATCTACGAAAGGACAAGTTCATATACCATAGTGCCGCTGCAAAAGCTATTACTGTATTTATCATAAACATAATTAAGATGCAATAATGATGCTAAGGATGATTTCCAAAAAGACAAAGCACGGGTCAACTAGGCAGTATGTTTGCTTTCCTAATAAATTAAGAATCCAGGCATCAATGCCTAACACTCTTTTGAATAAATAACTGCTTCTTATTGAATAATTGAGTTACAATTACTGATGACCCGTTTAGCAATAACTTATTGTCGCACAGGACACTATGCACTTAGTTTACATAATGTCTAGTGTTTGGATTCACATCCATAAGCCAAAGCAAAAGCACCCAAACTGCTTTATTTGCATGAAGCAACTTTTCTTGATTCACATTTCACACTTGTTTTTTTTTAACAGTTCCCGTGCCTCAACTTTGTCATTTAATAAAGCAAAATCAGTTGAAAGAACTTTTACAAAAAAAAAAAAAAACTTATTTAATGCATGTCTTTATGAAATGCTTCATTTTCTCCAGGGAAATGAGACGCATGGTGATGTGAAATTGCTTTGCAAGGCATCTTCCACGTTGAGGAAGAGTAGTGAATGATTTTTTTTTAGTGACTGTTTCAGAGCCAAAAAAACTCTGAAAACTTGGAATTGATTCCTTCCTCTTCTTTTAAGTATTTCTTCTTGCTCGCAAAAGTTTCAGGAATCACGAGTCACACAGCACTTGCAGTCTTCAGAATAAGTGCAATTTGGACATCTGATTCAACTATCAGTACTTATCCCAATTGTGAATTGTATTTGTTATATATATTTTTAGCTAACATTAGATATTTAAAATATTGACTCGATTAATTTTGAAAATATTCAATCCAATTCTATAAAAAAAATTTATCAATCATAAAATAAATCAAAAAATATTTATAATGTGTGATCAATAATTTAGTATTTTAAAATTTATCATCCATTTGAGACGCAAGTGTCCTGCACCATTGGCCCGGAGCATTGCATTTGTTGGGTTGAATTTTAAAACGGAGTGCAGAAATTTTTATTTCCTAGTCAATGCATTTTGAACTTGAAATATAAAATATTTCAACGGGGAGGTGAAAACTCTGATTAATGGCTCCATTTTTAGTTATTCAGGGACAACACTACGGTCTGTTGTTCCTGCGGGGTAGGTTAAGGTGGGGAAGACGGCGGCCTTGCATTCCTCCTCGAGGAGAAACCTAGTTTGTTTCGCGATGAACGCTTCCACAGCTCGCCGGAACTCCTCCTCGTCCGCCACCTTCACCTCCTTCTCGTCTTTTTCCTCCTGCGCAGCCTCATCTGGCTTCGTCGTCAACTTGGTTCCCTTCATTGGCCCTAAATCCGTCTCAGCCCGCCAGAGCCCAGACCGCGCACCCCGCCGCCGTCTCATTCTCGCAGATCGGCTCCAGAACGCCGGAATCTCGATGCAAGCCTCCTTGTCCTCGTAAATCACTTCTTCCGGCGACGGCGGCGCGAGGGAGCAAGGGAGAGAGCCGCCGGTGCGGCTCTCGATGAACTCTCGGTAGATATCACCCGCGGAAGAGGAGGTGGAGGAGGAAGGGGAACGTCGGTGGGATTTGGCGAGGAGAAGAACAACGATGGCGTTGCCGAGGAGGAAGACGAATCGGGGGCTGAGAATGACGGTGACGAGGTGGCGGAGGAAGTCGGCGGAGAGGCGAGCGGCGGCGGGGACGCGGGCGGAGGACCAGGAGAGGAGGACAACGGCGGCGGCAGCCTCCAGACAGCGGATCAGGGTGCCGATTTGGTGGAGCCGGTGATATCGCCGCATCGCCGTATGCTTTTCCGCTTGGATCGCATCCATTTCCACTCCCTCCTTTCAGATCGAACGGCCGAAATAAATAAACCAAGATAAAAAAAAATGACAAGAGATATTGACGGAGTCACGAAAATTGAAGTGTTGGTGGTCGATGGAGGGGGGATTTTATAGCCAATTTATAGGTGTCGTTATTATAGTAACTATATATACATAAATGGTCCTCTATTTCACGGAAACACAGCTTCCATACTCAACAGTCAAGCTTAAGAAGATTTCAAACTTCGATCTTCTTGATACTTTGCTGCTGCATTACACTTGTTCCAATATAGACTTGAGGTTTCATTAATTTTTTATTTTTTTAATATTTTAAAAAATTATTGCTTGAAAGACATTAGATGTTTGTAAGCTCTGAAAAGGTATTTCGTAGTAGATGCATGCCTGTTTTGGTGAGACAAGTTTTGAGTTACTCCAATTGCAACCAACTTACTTCATCTCTATAATTTTAGTCAAAATTAAAAGAGTATCATTTATTACTATTTTAATAAAAAAAATATTTTTTTAATATTAAAATAATGCCTTATTATTTTAAAATTATATTTATTTAGTATTATTGTAGCAACTCCTATCATAAATGCTACAACTTGTTAAAATAAATCTATTAATTTTTTTATCAACTTAATTAAAATTACTATACATAAAATATTATTATATTAAAATAACTTTTACTAAATTAGTTAAAATTACTTTGACATCCTTATGAATACTGATAACATAGAGAAAATTATAAGTTATGATCATAATAAAGCTACTCAAACTTAATCAAAATTATAACAAATGGAGCATTGTTATATTGTTTATCAACTTGATTAAAAATAATTACACTTACTCAAGATTAATTTAACAGTATTGTACTGAAACTTGATTAAAATCTTTTCAATTTAAACAAAATTGATTTAACAAAATTGTAACAGTTATATCATTGATTTTAACCAAATTTGAGCATTTTTAACATACGTGTTTGGAAACGCTAGAATACACACTCTAAGATAAAAAATTTGATCTTTTAATATTTTTTTAAAAAGTAGTTTTTTAGAAAATAATAATAAGGATGCCTATCAATTTTTTCCCTAAGATGAATTAACTTTTTTTACATTTATAATTTTATGTCGAATAACCATTTTTGCATTATGTATGAACCTAGAATAAATGTATTCGGTTGACCCTTTGTCTGAAAAAGATTTTACTAATTTGAATTTCGAAGATAGTGATATTAGTATTTTGAATAGAAATATACACAATTTCTATGGTACCATATTTGAAAGCTGAAGTTACCTATTTTGGGGAAAGTGGGATTAATCCTTGATCTCAGTTTTCATAGCGAAAGTATGTTTTTTATAGTACATATGTTATTCCATACTCTGATGACTCTTCTGGATGAATGCCGGTCTGTCTTACCTTCCATCCTTCCACAGCCCAATGAGAACTATGTCTTTTCTTTTTTCTTTTTTTTATTTTCACTCGAGTGAAAATGCTCTGTTGTTTGCTAACAATTAGTAGTTCAAATTAATAGCTAATTCCATGGTTTTGGATTAAATGATATTTATCACTAATGATCCAGCAAACACTCGAACAGCCTCGCATAAAACTGTCCAAAACAATGACATACATATTTGGCAGTTTACATCTCAAAGAAATTACAAGAAAAATAAAGGTAATTTGCGCACATGATTTCACAGAGCTCTTATTTGACCTCCATAACCATAGTATCGCAGTAGCCCTTCATCTTGTCGCCAATTTTCTTTTACCTTCACATCCACCTGCCATATAAAAGAACAATTAGACAAGCGGTTCCTTCACCTTTCTTATTTTCTTTTCGGAAAATGAGAAAATTTTGCAGCAAACGCTAAATGTCATTGATCAGGACCTCGAGAAAGATTTTCTTTTGCAGGAAGTCTTCAATGTCAAGCCTTGCAGCTGTTGCTAGTACCTTCAAAGCCTTACCTCCCTGTACTCCAAATGGATTGGGAAGTCAACCAGTTTGAATTGAAATAGCAAGTAAACAATTTTGAAATGAAAAGATAAAAATGCTAATTGAATATCGCAGCAGAAAATTTTCTAAAAGAAAAAAACCTTGATTAACAAATTTCTAGATGCAGATTGAACTACGCACATTTTCCCTATCTGAATGTGTGAAAAGTCCATGTTAGAAGTTATGCTCTGACATACCATGAATTTTTCTAAGCAAATAGTTTGAATCATATATACAAGTAACTTTGCTTCAAAGCATCAACATTCATATAAACTTCGATCAAAGTGAGTGGTTAGCGGGTGTTTTGGAGCAAAAAATCCCAACTGGCATAAGATAGCTACACAACCTCATACAGCTGAAGCATCCACGGTGTTTAAGAATGTCAAAAACGAGTAGATAACTTGAAGACTTCACTAGCTTGTAGCCACATCTTTGCATTAATTTGGTATGATAAATTGCACATAGGCATCAAACCAAAAGTAACGCAACCCAGGAGATCAATAGCAACACTCAGATAAATCTGGGAGCATTAACACAGGATGTCATACTAAATTGCCATATTCTTTGATTGAACAACACTGAAGCCAGAGATACAAGAGATTAAGCAACAAGAAAGCATTATATGCTCTTAGTCCCCGGGGAATAGCCGCGCATTCCCATTCCAAGAGGGAGCTTGGAAGCTCGTCAAGATCAATCATCAAGAGGGTTGCGGGATGCCAAGTGACCTTCACTTTGACTATCTTGGAGGAAGGATTACCACCCAATTTTCAAACACCTCAAGTTGGGAATACAACGACATAACAGATCTGAAGGAGCACCAGTGTTGATTCAAGAATGCAGCTCTCCTCCACCAATACCTAGATGAACTCAAGTGCAGAATCTTCTTGACCACACTAGTTGGACTCGCCCAACAATGGTTTAACACCCTCAAGCCAAGCTCTATCCAATCGTTTGATGACTTTGATGCATTGTTCCCGCACCACTTCTCTAGTTCAAAAAGGTATCCACCCATGCTCTTGAGCTTGGTCAATTTGAAGCAAAAAATGCAGGAATCGTTATGGGAGTACATACAGAGGTTCATCTGGGCTACTTTGGAGGCTCCCTTTGCCACTCTAAAGATTCTAATGGAAGCCTTCACCCATGCCTAAGGGAGAATGACTTCTTCCCATCCCTAGCTAAGAAGCCCCCTCCCCCAGTTCTATGACGAGCTACTCAAGCAGAAAAATATATCAATATGGAAGAGGCTCAAAAGACACACTAGGAGCAATGGGAGTCCCGATAGGTGGAGGTTGGGGAGCGCCAAGAAGAGCAACTGCCTCTCCCCCAACCCATGCTCCCGCACCACCTTTTGTATCACACTCCTTTGAGAGTGCCTAATGAGCGGGTTATGTAGATCTGCAAGGAGTATCATCTTCTAGGAAAGCTACTCGGGTCTAAGAGGAGGCCTCGCCGTCATCAATCAACTACTTTTTGTTCTTTCCGCTAGGAGTACAAGTATGCTATCCAAGACTATCATAAATTGATGCAGGAGATAGAATGAATCATTAAAGTTCATCCACCTCAATTTTAAAAATTTAAAGTAAAAAAATTAAAAATATTTTAATTAAAAACTTTGAATTTGTAGTTGTAAGTTATTCAAAATCAAACCTTTAATAAATTTTATTTTTTAAAAAATAATTTATTAAAAATAGATTAAAATTTTGAAATAATTTTAAACTTGTATTGTTAGAAAAAATAAAAACCATGTAAATTTAAATCTTCTAAATAAATTTGATTTTAGAATGCAACATAAATTATATATATATAAATATATAAACTCTAGTATTTAGTATATGATACTACTGGTACCTTTTCTATATACTCCAGATAGAAGGGTTAGCATGTAACACGTGATCCGATCCAAAATATTCGGCTCAGCGAAGGGAGAAAAGGAAGAATGGTTCGGGCGCAAATATCCGAAGCAATTGGCACGGGAGAATTAACAGAAGCAATTGGCACGGGAGAGTTAGCAGAAGCAATTGGCACGGGAGAATTAGTAGAAGCAATTGGCACGGGAGAGTTAGCAGAAGCAATTGGCACGGGAGAGTTAGCAGAAGCAATTGACACGGCAAAGAAGAGACGGAAGGCACTTCACTAAGGGCGGAATAGGAATTGGTTCAGCTAGATAGTCCCAGAAGCAGATGGGATGGATAAAGGGTCGACTCAACCTGATCGATCCGAAGGAAGTTCGGCACGGGAAAAAGAGGAATTGGTTCGGGTTGATGAGGAGCCCTAAGGCTAGGTCACCCGTGGGCCATAGACCTAAGTTATTTTCACCTAAAGCGGATGGTTGAGGGAGACAGTATGACCTAGTTACCCGAAAAGTAGAGGAAAAGGCGTTATGCAACAGCTTAGGAGGCCCCACACAATATTCCAAGGAGCCTTCGTTCCTCATATCTGTAACAGAATTATTCTCCAGGTGGAGGTGGTGGCCACGTGTACGATGGAGACAACCCACGACTTCACGATGGAGGAAAAAAGGAAGATAAAAGGGAGGAAGCAAAGGGGAAGAGGAGATCCGCAATCATTCCAACCCAGTAAAAGAGAAGAAGACGCAAGAGGAGAGAAGGAGCGACAGCCACCTCGCCGGAGAAGAAGGATAGAGATCTGTTGTTGTTACATCTCTTGTATTTTTTCTCGTCTTGTGATATCACTGTAAGAGGTTTTTTCTCCTCCACCTCCGGAAACTTCTTAACGTAAGGAGGACCTTCATAAGTGAAAGTGCTTAGGCATTGCATCCGGTGAGAAAGCTCACCTCGTGAGTAGAATCCTCATTCAACCACGTTACATCTTGTGTCTGAGTTTCGATTCTTTGGTATCGGTTTTGCGTTTCATCTACTTCATCTTCTTATTCTCTTGTGGCTGTGAGAACCCTCTGAGATCTCCTCGCTTCTGCTTCACCGTGAAAAGGAGTGAGCAGATTTTCCTCGTCGCATCGATTAGCGCCACGCGTGGGAACATTGGAAGCCGACGTCGAGATCTGCAACTCAAGAGGTCTGACAACCCGCTACCTCTGCAGCGAGCGCCCCATCACCCTTCTACCATCACAACCAAGGCCTGGCGGAAGGCCACGATGGATGGCGTGAAGGCCCTTGCTAGGAAAGGAGAAGGATCGGATATCTCGCATCCGCATTCGGTGAATCTTCTTCGAGGCCCACCCCTGAAATGCCTCCCCATCTCGCATAAATGGCCAACGTGGAAATATTGTGCAGAGGAGGACTTGGGGAAGAACACCTCGAACACTATGCCCTTCACCCAAACGCGAGGAAGAACAGGCGAAAGTCAATCAACCGGACCTCGGAGTATATGAGCCGGCACCTTTCAATGGACATTCTCTCAAGTCCCTCCGTCATACTCCGGAATCCTCGGATCGATAAGTATGATGGTTCGACGGATCCCAAGAGCACATATCTCAATTTGATGGAGCGGCCTCATCCGTTGTTATCTTGATGCTCTCAAATGCCGAGTTTCCTGACCACCTTAACTCGGCCAAAGTGGTTTAATACTCTGCCCCTAGGATCCATCACTTGTTTCGCTGATTTCCGGGGAATGTTCAGTCGGGAGTTTACCAGCTGCAAGGCTTATAAACATGACGCCTCTATGTTAATGCATATTACCCAGGGACCCTCAGAATCCCTTAGAGGGTATCTCCACCGATTCACTTACTGCCTAGGGAATCCTCGGCGGATCCGAATCTTTCAGAGCGCTATTCAAGACGGAAGGAGGTCCTTCCTCGTTCCTTGTTAAGACAACTGCGGGCCTTATGAGGAGCTACTGCCGTGCGGAGCAATTTATCCGCGAAGAAGAAGGATTAAAGGTGCGGAGAGTCAAGGCTGTCGCAGCATCTAATCGAAAAAGCTCGTCCGCTCTTGGCGCTCGACGAGAATATGTGCGACCTTTTCGACAGGAGGCTCCGAGGCCTCGTCCAATGCTGCAGGGTGTTCGCCCCGTCTGTACATAAATCATGGCCCAGGCGCTTCCGCTGCGAGGACTTGGAAGGAATGAGAGATGGAATTCTATAACCAACAGGGTCTGCTGCAACGACCCTTAGGATACAGGGGGATACCACGCAACCCCCCGCCCCATTCTTCTGCCAATATCATACGGAATATGGCCACACTAGTGGCCGATGTTTTAAGTTACAGGAGGAATTGGATCGCCTCCGCACCGCATATCCGCAAGTGCGGTTCCAGGCAGGAGGACCGGCACGGCGAGGCCTCCGACCCAATGTAACCCGTCCAGGGCCATATAATCAACAACCTCAAGTCACTTTCCCCCAAACGCGGTCCCAGGAGGTTGTCTCTCAAGGAGGCCCATCATATGAGGGCCCTTCATCCAATCTAGTTAATGCTCTCACACGGGGGGTTATCCATGTTATAGCTGGAGGACCTACCGACGGGGACTCTAACCGGGCGCGGAAGTCATACGCCCGTCTCATGGAGAGTTTGGCTATCGTCACCGACCAAACTATTCAAGTTGCACCGTCCGTTTCATTCGGGCCGGAAGATCTACAAGGTGTCCTGCTGCCACACACGGACACCTTAGTTATTCGTATATCCCTGGCCAATTATGAGATGGCCAGGGTACTGGTTGACTCGGGAAGCTCCGTCAATATCCTTTTCCAGGAAGCTTTCGGACAGATGCAGCTGAAAAATGCCCAGTTAGAAGATGTGACCACCCCCCTTTTCGGATTCGCAGGGCATGTGGTCCACCCTACAGGGCAGATTTCACTGCCCCTGACTCTGGGTGTAAAACCCAACCAAAAAACTAGTATAATCCCTTTCCTCATCGTGGACGCTCCGTCCACTTATAATGCTATTCTTGGGCGTCCTTTCCTTACCCTTTTTCAAGCTTCCCCGCACACCGTGAAATTTCGGCAACGATTGGTGGGAGAAGTTCGTGGAGAACGAAGACCTCCGTGAGTTATTACGTCTGCAAATGGTTGGGACGATCGGAAGAAGGGCGAACCGATGATCTCAAAGGCAAAGCTATCATCATTTGGACGTCTGCGTCCGAAGAATCCCTAAGGTAAAATAGAGGAAGAAGAGTGGTGGAAATCGCTCCAGAAAGGCTACACGGATAACACTGAAACCAAGGAAGAGTGGTGGCTTGCGAAGGAGAATGAAGACATCTTTGCGAGATGTGCATGATCTCATTGGGATCAACCTCGAGTGGTGAACACCATCTCAATATCACTAGAGGAGCCGACCGCCCAAAGAAGGCGACATTTTGGGAGGAAAAGGACAAGGTCATAGCCAAGAGGTGGAAAAAGCGCTAAGCAGTCGTATAAAGAAATCCAGTTTCAGTGGGTTTCAATGTAGTCTTAGTCCCCAAGCCTTTGGGCGTGGAGGATGTGTATCGATTTTCGTGATTTGAATAAAGCGTGCCCATTCTAATGGATGCATATCAAGGATATCACCAAATACCTTTGGCCAAAGAAGATCAAAAGAGGGTTAGCTTTGTGACTGCAGGAGGGTTATACGCTTATGTGGTAATGTCGTTCGGATTAAAGAACGCGGGGGCCACCTATCAGCGCCTTATGGACAAGATCTTTGTAGAACAGAAAGAGAAAAATGTGGAAGTCTACGTGGATGACATATTAGTCAAATCGAAGACTACTCGGGATTTAGTCAAGGACTTAAATGAAACCTTCGTTATATTGAGACGGTTTAATACGGCTAAATCTAACAAATGCCTGCTCGGTAAAAAGCGTGCAAGTTCTTGGGTACATCGCGATCGAGAAGGGGTTGCAAGCCAACCCCGAGAAGGTCGCGCACTATGACATGAAGTCACCCGCTAATCTGCGAGAAACCCAGAAGTTGGTGGGCAGGATTGTTTCTTTATCCCGATTCATAGCCAGATCGGCGGACAAAGGGCTGCCTTTCTTCAAGATCCTACGCAAGGCTACTAAATTTCAGTGGGATGATCAATGCGAACAAGCTTTCCAGGAGTTGAAGAAATATTTGGCTGAACTCCCACTGCTAGCCAAACCAATAGCTGGAGAACCATTATGGATGTATCCGGCCGTCTCGGAGGGAGCTATTAGTTCGGTTTTATTGAAACAAGAAGACTCTCACCAGCAGCCTATTTATTATACCAGCCATATCCTGAAGGGGACTGAATTCCGTTATACAGAGCTGGAGAAGCTGACATATATCCTAGTGTTAACCGCCCGTAAATTGAGGCCGTACTTTTTGGCTCATCCCATCACCGTTTTAACTCATAGCGAATTGGGCAAGGTCTTCACTAAGCCCAATTTCTCCGGAAGATTGGCCAAATGGGTGGTAGAACTAAGCGAGTATGATATTCACTACCAACCCCGAACGGTTATCAAGGCCCAAGTGCTTGCTGATTTTCTAGCAGAGGTACTTTGCGGCCCGGAAGATGGTTCGTCAGTAAAAGAGAAGGGATCAGATGCATGGAATATATTCGTAGACGGTTCTTCAGGATCTACGGGCAGCGGCGTCGGTGTTCTATTAATTTTCCCTGATAAGGAGGAAACTCACATAGTCGTTCGCCTGGGATATCGGGCATCCAATAATGAGGCGGAATATGAAGTCATTCTAGCGGGATTGCAGGCTGCTAAAGCGGTAGGGGCTTATTCAATTGTAATCCATTCGGATTCCCAGTTGGTAATATCCCAACTTCAAGGTTCTTTCGCGGTTCGGGAGGAAAGGCTGCATAAGTACTTGAAGGCTTTTGAGAAAGAAAAAGCTCAATTCCGTCAAGTCCTCTTAAAGCAAATCCCGTGGGAGAATAACGGGAAGGCAGATGAATTGGCTCGGATGGCTAGTGCTATGGAAGGAGTGAAGTCCTTGGAAACGATCCATGCGGAAATCCATACTTCCTTAGCAATATGCAACGTGGAAGAAGACGCACCCGAATCAAGCCTAATTCCTGATTGGAGGACTGCTATCATAGCTTATTTACGGCACGGGAAGGTCCTCGAAGAAAAGCAATGATTCGCTTTAATAAGCCAAACGGTTTACCCTCTTAAATGGAGTTTTATACAAGACTTCTTTCGGACGACCCTTATTGAAATGCTTGGGAAGCGAGGATGCGGAATGGATACTCAGGGAGATTCATGAAGGTTCTTGCGAATCATTTAGAGGAGAGCTTTAGCAAGGAAGGCCCTATTAGCGGGATATTTTCGCCTACTCTCCAGAAGATCTTGCTCAGATAATCTGAAGCTTGCCATTATTAAAAGCATGAACTGCTCGAACGGCCACCGGTGAGTTAATGAAAGCTGTAGTCTCTTCATGTCCTTTTGATCAATAGGGAATGAATATAGTGGGTCCGATGCCAGTGACACCTTTACAGAAGAAGTTTTTGTTGGTGGCCGTAGATTATTTCTCCAAATGGGTGGAGGCAGAGCCCCTAGCCAAAATTATCGAGAATCTTTGTAATACGATTCTTATGGAGGAATATTGTTTGTCGATATGGTATTCCTCGGAAAATAGTCGTGTGACAATGGACGATGAGTTCGAGGAAAAAGATCAAAGAATGGTGCCAAGTCTCAACATTCAGACTTTCACTTAGCTCACCCTCGAGCTACCCGCAAGTGGAAGTGACTAATGAATCCTCGTTCAAGGATTAAAGACCAAATTAGGGGCTCGGAGGGAAAAGCTGGGTAGAAGAATTACCAGAGTCCCTGGGCCTCACCGAACTACACCAAAGATCGCATGGGAAACTCCTTCATTTAGTGTACGGACGAAAGTCGTTATTCCTGGTTCTCTTAAGTAGTGCTCGGATAAAGGCGTACGAACCAAATCAGAACCAACTTATCCGAAGCACCGAATTGGACTTGGTGGAGGAAAAGCGGGAGATGACACGGAGGCGATCGGAATTTTACAAGCAAAGAGTGTAGCGAGCCTTTAATAAGAAAGTGATGCCTCGAAGATTTCAAGAGGGGGATTAGGTTTTGTGTAAAGTTAATCCCGCTGGAGACCCTGAAAAGCTAGCTCCAAACTGGGAAGGGCCCTATGAAGTAATGCGTTGCGTAGCGGGGTCAGCATATTATCTGAAAGATGACCAAGGCAAAGAACTTCCACGACCTTGGAATGTCACTCATTTAAAACTTTTTCACACTGTATGAGAAGTGGGGAATAGAAGAAGAGGAATTATGAGACTCCGAAGGGGTGTACTTCCTAACTTGATTGCATTAATTAGACGCAAAGTACCCTCCAAATTTCATTAATGAGTCATTTACAAGTGCAATACGGTACTGTTAATAAATCTTGAAAAAGAGAAAGAAAATGGAAAGGAAGCTCCCGTTTCGAAACAATATATCGAATTACAGCTTAAATCGGTCAGGAGGGTAACGTCGAAAGTCAGCCTCCCAATTTAAAGAGAATGAAGGATAAGTTGGAGGAGGTAATCCTTGATCAGCATATTGCTGAACCGCCTCATTAAATCCGTCCTGATAAGTGGAGCGCAGCAAAATGATGAGTCGCTCCTGGCAGTTCGGGCGGTCAGGGCTCAGATCCCGATGCAGCCTATGGCATTTTTCTTGTTGTTCTTGAAGCTTTCGGCGTATGTCAACATAGCGTCGTGACACCTCCATAATAGCATCGGCTAGGATGGAAACATCGTCGGCTCGGGAATTTTGGTCCTGCTGTACAAGATGCGTCATTTCCATCATATTTTGACGCATTGAAGCTGAAATTCCCTCCACTGCTTCAGAATAAGATCTGGTTCGGGCGAGTTCAGTGTTCAACCTCTGGAGGGAAGTCTCTTGCCTGCGTAGACAGGCGTGAGCATGCGCCCTGGAATTTATGAGGGATGAGTTTTCTTGTACCTCCTTACATAAGCGGGTGCGGAGGTCTCCTATTTTATCTTGGGCTTGCCGGTGTTGAACTCAAGGCGGCGATGGTGTCGAGTCTGTTGCTTCCCTGGAGGAGCTCTGCTACACCGCCTTGAAGACGTATTAATTCTCGGCAGAGGAAGACCCTCATCAAGAGGAGCCGGTTGGACTTCCATTTGGAGAACGGGTGGCTCACACCGCTATTGTTGTTCCCGTAATCTGCGCGAATGGTATCGATCCTTCGAATTTGTTGGCGAGCTTCGGCTAATTGCTCCTGGCACAGGTGCAGTTGTTGCAACAGGAGCCGTTCTTGATTCTGAGCATTCGCCAACTCTTCCCGTTGTTGCCGCTCCCATTTCAGAGCTTGAGCTCGATATTGATGAAGGGAGCGATCCAACTCTTGATGGTTGGTCAGGGCCTGCAGGCCGGTCGTAGAAAAGAAATTGGTTAGTAAGATAAAGCTAAGGAAGTTAATTGAGAAAACATACCAAATCCAGAGCATGGTGTAGGCCTTCCATGCGAGGAACCACTTCTTCTAAGTTCAGGATCTGAAGACTCCTGGGAGAAAGGGAAGAAGATGGGACGGATGATGCTGGGGTGAGAAGTTCACTTATAATAGGGGGAGTGAGGGTGATATCTACGGGAGGAGAAGGGCTCTTCAGGCGATGAGTGGAGGGGGAAGTCGGCAGTGAGGGGATATCAATCGCCATGGGTTCGGAGGAGGAATAATATTCAGGGGAAAGAGAAGGCAGGGGTGAGCCAGCCTTTGTTATCGGCTGACATGGAGGTACATCCTCCCCAGGTTCATCCTCAGGTTGCAGGGAAGGAGAAGGCGACTTCCGAACATTGGTGGCAGAAGGAGAAAAAGTAGGAGAACTAGGGTTTATAAATGTCGGAGGAAGTGAGGAAGGACTAATTACCTCTCCCGGTGAGATAACAAGGGTTGCAGGAGGAGGAGAGGAAGAAAGACGAGATGAAGCAGGTGTGGTGGTGATCGGGGAAGGTGAAGAGGAAGACGGAGCTGACGGCTGACCGACACCCTTCTTGCGGTGAGGATAACGGCTCGCTATCTCCTGGACGAAGGTAGAATGCATTTTGAGGGTCTGAGAATAAGGAAAAAGGGGTGAAAAAAGGCGAAAGGATGAAGATAACAAAAGAGACGAGGACGAAGGATCCAAGGAAGGAAGAATGGGCTTATAACCATTATTGGGCTCCTCGTCTGTGGTGAAGAAGGCCCTAAGTGAAAGGGAAAGAAGGGTTTATTTTTCTAAAGGGCCTATTATGTATCAAAACCCTCATTTGCATGGGAAGGGGCGGATATAGGCATTCCCCTTCAGGAGGAAAACCAAAAGAGGGATGATATGAAGGCGTCGCCTCCTTTATGCTGATGGCCTTTGAGCAATATATACTCAATATTTATCCCCGCGAAACGGAAGATATCCCCGTGTGGTGGTGGAACGGAAGAACCGAAATTTATTCGGTTATACTAATTTTATCCTCGCGAAGAAATCCGTGTGGTGGCGGAGCGGAAGAAGAACCGAGATTCCTGTTATATATTATATATAAATTTTTATCCTCGCAATAAGAAATCCGTGTGGTGGCGGAGCGGAAGAACCGAGATTCCTGCTATATATTATATATAAATTTTTATCCTCATGCAAGATATCCCGTGTGGTGGTGGAGCAAGAACCAAAATTTATTCGTTATACTCAATTTTTATCCTCGCGAAGAAATGTGGTGGCGGAACGGAAGAACCGAGATTCCTCGGTTATATATTATATATAAATTTTTATCCCCGCGAAGCGAAAGATATCCCGTGTGGTGGTGGAACGGAAGAACCGAAATTTATTCGGTTATACTCAATTTTTATCCCCGCGAAGCGGAAGAAATCCCCGTGTGGTGGCGGAACGTAAGAACCGAGATTCCTCGGTTATATATTATATATAAATTTTTATCCCCGCGAAGCGAAAGAAATCTCCGTGTGGTGGCGGAACGGAAGAACTGAGATCTCCTCAGTTATATATCATTTTTGTCCCCGTAAAACGGGAGAAGTTGAAGTTCTTATTTAACTTTATATTGTGTTATTCCTGTAAAGTAGCAGAGTTGGCTCATTTAGTAGTTCTATATTCCCGGTAGGGTAAAAAGGCAGAAGAGCCGAAATATGCCTCAACTATATGTCAGTCTATGTGAATACGAGAAAAAGTAAAATGCGGCACAACTCAAAAGATACTGGAAGAAGAAGATAAACAGGGAAAGTTCACTGATGCGGGAAAATTACATATTCTGAGTCATTTACAAGGGGGAGATAACAAAAGAAACCCTTATACATCTAGGGTATTACAATTCTTTGTTGGGAGGAACGGATGGAGCTCTTTTGTGCGGTCGAGGTTGGCACAATAATTGCCGACGGTAAGACTGCTGCAGGAAGATTTGCTTGGCTAACTCCTTTTGGGACCCGACCAGTTGTTGACGCCGAGCGATTCTTGTGAGAGGCTTCCTTGTTGTTATAAATACTTACTTGCTCCTCCGAGCTAGCTATGTAGCGGCGATCGTTTATACATTCTTGACGGAGAGAAGCTACGCCTGTTCGGATATTACGTCATATGGCAAATGAAAGGAAAGGGAAAAGGTGGAAGCTATTTGGTAAGGGTCGAAAGTCTTTATAGCAAGGAAGGAGAAGAGCGCATTTATTTGCAGAATAAATAGGGATAATAAATGCCAGTAAAGAAGAGGAAGCGTAGAGGCGAGGTGGGGTCGACAACTATAATCAGTAATTAAGAGGGTCCGAATCCCCGGGCGATGATAGAAGAAGGTATGTTCGGACCAGATTGCAGTCTTTCTGAAGACAGAAACTTTACTTCTACGAGAACAAGACAAAAGCAAATATCAATTCCCTCCCTCATTTTTATTGACATATTTGAAATGATTACATGAGCTTAATCTATGAAGATCTTCTCTGATTACTTCTAACAAACGGCGCGGAGAGGTCTCTTTGGGAGAAGGGGCCAATGACTTTGAAGCGTTGCTGCTTTGACGGAGGAGGAACGATCATGGACCTTCATCAAAGGGAGGAGGATGAGCTCTTGTCGAGGGGACTGGGATGAAAGCTGGGTGGAAGTGGGAAGTTCAAGCGGCATCACGGGTCTCCCATCAGTATACTCCACGCGAAGGGAGGATTCCACACCCTATCATAAGGAGGGAAGGGAGCACAAAGGACCTCCTGTAGGAGGGGAGTTGGAGTTGATGGAGGCGGAAAAGGAAGGGCGAAGGTAAGTGGCGGTTGAGCGGATATTCGAATCTTCCAGGTCTTCAGAAACCCAGTCTTATAGTTCAAAAGATTCTGACTCTGAATAAAATTTCGATGGGGTGACCCGCTGAAGCCATGATAGTGAGATAGAAGGACGAAGACATGGAGGGCGATGATTTATAATGGAAGGAAAGCGACGACGGAAGTTCTTGGGAAGGGGAAGAAGATGAAGAGACTGATGTCGTTTCCAAAGCAGTAAGAGGGATAGGGAAGATCAACATGCAAAAGTCATTTAAAGTGTTGCCCGAACCAAAGCCGGGACGGATATGAATAATATCAGGCAAGACCCTTCAAGCGAATCCCCGAACCAAAACCGAGACGGATATGAATAATATCAGGCAAGACCCTTCAAGCGAATCCCCGAACCAAAATCGGATCGGATATGAATAATGTCATTCGAGACCTTCTAAATAAGTCCCCGGACCAACTAGGTAATTGCGCCATACGACACGGGAAAAGAGATAACAGTATAAAAAGAGAGCAGTTTAAAATTGGTTCAGAATTCCCGACCCATCAAGGAGCATGACAAGATGATGACAACTAGATATATGGACAAATTTATTATTCAGAAGCAAGATGGAAGCTATTGACAAAATTACTAAAGAAGAGAATAGTGGAAATTACAACTCAAAGAGTCCTGGAGGACACTTAGCCAGCGCATCCACAGGATTCAAATAGCTAGTGTCCGTGTCGGGAGGCAGGTATCCTTGTTCGGCATTTTGAGCCGAGGACCCCTTAAAACCTAGTATGAATAAATCTACTCCCTTCTTGACATAGCGTCCTTTAAGATCGGCTTCTTGCTCCTTCAACTGGTCTTGACATTAGGTCAATTGGGCTTGACTTTCCGCCAATTTAGCCGCCAAGGCATATCTTTCGGTGGCTGCCTGTATAGCTTGTTGTCCTAGAGTTGAAAGAGCTTCAAAGTACTTTTTGTGAAGGGTGGACTGTTGCCGAGCCACCGGCGATAAGGTTTGAGGAAGAACCGCCACCATGGAGGAAAGATCCTGACATTTCTCTGTACAGGATTTCTTGGTAGCTTCCCAAGCTTGACGCTCCAGTTTAAACCGGTGGCGTTCTTGCTGAAGCTGTATAATTGTAGTCGAGGAGTCGCTGACTTTGATCACGGCGTCCCAGATACCCTTTATATTCCTTCGATTCACGGGTCGGGGCGTCTACCGCATTGCGATTCACTGGATTGTAAGAAGAGGCGTTGTTCAAGTTCTTCGTTTTTTCGCTGCAGCTCCTCCTTCTCGCTTTGGACCAGGGCCAGTTGCATCATTGCATCTTCACACTGGCCCCTTAGGTCCGCTTCCTTCGTCTCTTGCTCGCTTAATTGCCGAACGAGCTCTTTTTGTTGCGCTATGGCGGCGAAGTGGCGGGTCTCCATGCTGGATTGGAACTGAGCCAGCTGGACTACCATGTTGTGGTGTTGGGATGAGGCCTGGAAGAAGGAAATCAACGTCAGTATATGCCGATGTATAAAGACGTATATTAGAGATAAGAAAGAAATAGTAGATACCTCCGCCAACAGCTTGCCCACTTGCTCGCAGGGGCCTTGTATGCCGTGATTGAAAATTTTCACCTCAGGGATGCCAGATCTTGGGAGGACCCCAATGTGGCCCTCGGAGGAAGGCAGGAAGGAAGGATCCTCCCTTGAGAGGAAAGTGAGTCGATCTGCCGAAGGGGGTATGAGTAGCTCTTGCGTCGGAAGGGATGGGAGCTTGGAGAGACTCAGTATGAGAAGGTGGGGGTGAATTCTGTGCAGATGGGGAGGAATGAAGAAAATGGGAGGGAGAGTCCCCTCCCTGAGGAGATGGAGAAGGGACAGATGAGGTATTGCTTCCTCTTCTCGGCTCATAAATGGTTAGGGACTGAGACCCTGGTTGGTCGGAAGACGAGGGGAAAAGAGCAGATGAACTTGAGGCTCCTTTCTTAGTGAGCCGCAGCTTTTTCCGAGGGGATGACGGAGCTGCTACTGATTTACCTCTTTTAGTTGAGGTTTTCTTCTTTTTGGCAGCCTCAATCGCCTCTCCTTCCATCAAAGCCTTCTGCATTAGGTTATCTGCAAAGTGTACTGGTGAGAAAGATGAATAATATAGAAAGAAAGTCATATTGTAGGGTAAGTATCACCCTACCTATAGCAACCGAAGTCGTCAAAGGTAGAGGAGACAATCCAAAGTAGCTCAAAAGGGGAGTTTCTATTAGGTGGTTTGAGCAGTAATGTAACTCTCCTAATACTCTATAAACTTCCGGGAAGGGGCATTTGGTCCTCATTTCCCGAAAGGGAGGCAATTCGGGAAGGTCTACCTTCCAGGTATCAGAATAGGGTAGAGATTCTGGAAGTTGTACGAAAAAGTATAATTCTTCCCATCCCTTGTGGGAAGTAGGCAGGTTCACTAAGAATTGACAGTCTGAACGGCTAGATAAATAGAAGAGACCTGCCTTGGAAGATTTCAATTGGAAAAAGCAATAAAATATTTCAGGGGTTAAGGGAAGGTTTAGGTGTTGAAACACCATAGAAGCTCCTGACCAAATGCGGAAGGAATTGGGGGTGAATTGGTTTAAAGGAAGTCTGTAAAAGTGCAAAATATCTAAGTAACCGGAAGGCGCTGGTAGACATAGGCCATTAAGAAACTGTTCGGAGAAAAAGCACGTCGAACCGGGAGGACTATGGGGCCGATGCAGTTTAGTAGTGAAACAACATTTTATAGAAGGGTCTATGTAGTTGTTCTTAAGATTAAAGAAATAATGGTTGCAATCTAGCTGAGTTATAGTATGTTCATACCAGGCGGGTGAAGGGATGGTCCTAGGAGCCATAGGTGTGAACAAGGCAGAGCACTTACTCGGAGGTTAAGGAAGAATCGTGTGGGAAAGGAAGGACTGGGTCGCCGAAACGCCGCCGGTGAAAATCACGGAAGAAGTAGAACAGACAGGATTGTTAAACACACTAGGTGATACCTAAAAGGAGAAGGCGGGGATTTATATAGGGTTTTTCGTGACGGTTCGACTGCAAGAAAGGAGAAGGAGAAGCGGGGCCCATGGGCCCATCAGGCCGCCTCGAGTATACATAGGGGAGCTATAAGGGAAAGAGTGAATTTAAGTTAAGAAATAAAGAATAGGGCAGAAACTTTATATATATCTGGAAAGTCAAACTTATAACTTCGCTTGACTATTTTTCGGGGTTGACTAATGATACTACTGGTACCTTTTCTATATACTCCAGATAGAAGGGTTAGCATGTAACACGTGATCCGATCCAAAATATTCGGCTCAGCGAAGGGAGAAAAGGAAGAATGGTTCGGGCGCAAATATCCGAAGCAATTGACACGGAAGAATTAACAGAAGCAATTAAGCAGGAGAGTTAGCGAAGCGGTATCAAAGAAGAGACGGAAGACACTTCACTAAGGGCGGAATAGGAATTGGTTCAGCTAGATAGTCCCAGAAGCAGATGGGATGGATAAAGGGTCGACTCAACCTGATCGATCCGAAGGAAGTTCGGCACGGGAAAAAGAGGAATTGGTTCGGGTTGATGAGGAGCCCTAAGGCTAGGTCACCCGTGGGCCATAGACCTAAGTTATTTTCACCTAAAGCGGATGATTGAGGGAGACAGTATGACCTAGTTACCCAAAAAGTAGAGGAAAATGCGTTATGCAACAGCTTAGGAGGCCCCACACAATATTCCAAGGAGCCTTCGTTCCTCATATCTGTAACAGAATTATTCTCCAGGTGGAGGTGGTGGCCACGTGTACGATGGAGACAACCCACGACTTCACGATAGAGGAAAAAAGGAAGATAAAAGGGAGGAAGCAAAGGGGAAGAGGAGATCCGCAATCATTCCAACCCAGTAAAAGAGAAGAAGAGCCTTGAGAGGAGAGGAGCAGCGACCACCTCATGAAGAAGAAGAAGGATAGAGATCTGTTGTTGTTACATCTCTTGTATTTTTTCTCGTCTTGTGATATCACTGTAAGAGGTTTTTTCTCCTCCACCTCCGGAAACTTCTGTTCCGTAAGGGAGGACCTTCATAGTGAAAGTGCTTAGGCGCTGCATCCGGTGAGAAAGCTCACCTCCGTGGAGTAGGAATCCTCATTCCGAACCACGTTACATCTTGTGTCTGAGTTTCGATTGCTGGTATCGGTTTTTGCGTTTCATCTACTTCATCTTCTTATTCTCTACTGATTGTGGCCTGTGAGAACCCTCTGAGATCTCCCTCAGTGCTTCACTGCATTGAAAAGGAGTGAACAGATTTTCCTCGTCGCATCAGTATACATATTAAAATATTTATAAACTGTAACTATATAAATATATATCATATAAATCAATAATTAATTAAGTAAACTAATAGTTAATTTATATAATTATTATATATAAATTAATATTTTTAATATCAAGTAAACAATAAAAATAATATAAAGTAAGAAATAAGAAAATATGTGAAACTATTAAAGGGGCATTGTTATAATCTTACTTATTATAAATCTTATCTATTAACTATTCTTTATATTAATGGCTTCTTATTTGGCATGAAAAATAAATTACTTAGATAATTTAGTTGGTGGTAGATTAGGAGATTATACGAGGAATGACAGGTTGCCAATGAATTAAAATTTTTAAACTTGTTCAAATAAATCAAACTTTAAATTAATTTTAATTTTTTTAAAAAAAATAAAATTTTCAAAAAATATTTAAAATTTAGTAAATAATTTAAAATTTGTTGTTTTTTAAATATTTTTTAACAATATATGGTTTTAGAACAATATATAAATATATAAACTATAATTTTCAACATATATTATATAAAATATAAACTGTAACTACATAAATATATATTATATAAATTAATAAATATTTAATTAATACAATTCTAATATCTATTAATTAAACTTTTAATTTTATTAATTTCCATATTTATGAATATTTGAACTTTAATCTTAAGATAAAAATTCTATTATGTAGTTTAATAATTATTTAAAAATTTAAAATAATATTCTTATATGAATATTTATTTTATTTATTTATTATTTTTATTAAAATTAGATATCCTCCTTGTAATTTTTTATTAGATAATTGTCTTATATTAATTTTGTTAATGTTGTAATTATGATTATTTATTGTGAATTATTTGATCTTTTTGTTACTTTTAATTTTTTATAATGCATAGATAATGACACCAAAACACGACAGTAGGGTCACATGCCTAAAACATGTTGCTGGCGGATATCTGAATATTTTTAAATGACCAAAAGGTTTTAAAAATTTTATCATGCAATGAAAGAGGAACTTAATGACAAAAATGAATTAAAGTATAGACCACAATGTGAAACTTTTGGTAGGCAGATCTCCGGAGAACTAGTTATGATGAATTTAAAGGACATGGTGAAGGTCCAAATGACAAACTTTTAGCAGCTCTTCTCAAACTCAATATAAATATGAACAATATATGTGATATAGTGATAATATAGTTAGCGTTGACTCAAATATTACAACAACATTGGGGAGGAGTGTGTCGTATTACTTTAATACAAGGTGTTATTGGTTGTTTATTTCCTTCTAAGAGACGAAGGTGTGCAATTGATATTGCTCATATTGATCCACTAGCATTTTTAGACTAGGATTAATGATGCCTATACAAGGGAGAAGAAATCAATTGGTTAAGTATTGTTAAATTTGTTCATTTCAATCAAATTCTCTCCAATGCAGCAAACAACACATACTACTGTATCATGATGTTCAACATCTAAAAATCTGATCTTAGTATTCAACCGTCGACTGCATATCAAATTGTTGGTCCGTATTTAGATGAACAAGTGGACGAGATCAAAACTTGGATTGAAGGTCACATTCACTTCTAAGAATTGGAAAGCATCTCGATACTCTAGCACGCCTGAAGAAAGAAAGGAAAAAAAATATATATTTACTAGATTTTAAGAGTATATCACAAACATTCTTACAACAGTAAAACCCTTATATGTCATTTTATATAAAGTCAATAGAAACAAGATGCTATAAATAGACAACATTTACCACCTAATTCATGAAACAAAAGAGGAAATTTAAAAACGTCTATAATCACCAACTAAGTATCAATATTATATTGTTATAATCACTACAAGATGAGATAACCAAATGAGAAAACGTATTCATTTGGCAGATGCGTATTTTTTAATGACATAATTTTTAACATGGCTATTAATAAATATATATGTTTAATTATTTTAGATTATAATCTCAATCTGACATATCAATATTCAATACTATGATAATCTTACCATAAATGATGATCTGTTAGTGCCTTTAGAAATGTAATATTAAGACTACAAACACGAAGAGAATTAGCTAATGAAGCCATTAATGAAAATCGATTATTTTTTGAGAGGCATATGGTTCTTTTAGTGATCCTTTTGTAGTGTCATGCATATATAAAATAGATGCAAATAAATATAGCATAAATTATTACTAAGAATGATCCAATGATGGATTAGAGTGTCATTAGACTGAGAATCCGTTACTTGATGAAGCATCAGATGCACTGCGACCATCTAAATTTCTTACTCAGAAGATTGAAAAAGTACAAACTAAAGGAGATGTCGATGAGGAAGATAATGATGAAGCTTTTGACAAAGAATTTCGATTTCTAGATCTTGATTCAGACGTTCTTCAACATCCCAACTCCAAACCCAACTAAAGTTCATAGATAAAGGCAAAGACAAAGTTGCTATAAAATTTACTAAAGAGAAAAAAAAAGGTTGAGAACTTCGTAGATAAAGGCAAAGCCAAAATTGACCAAACAATTACTCAAGGAGTTCTCAAAAGTGTGAATGTCCTCAAATCCTAGCACTATTCGGGTGCCTTTCCTCTCAAACTGCTCAACCCGTGCACTTTGACATCTTGTTTTTGAACAAGCTCGACCATGTTTTCAGCGGCTTCTCCCAGTCTAGTCCCTTCCCGTGCCAGTATGTGCTGGCATTCTGTTTGCCTTAGGCTGAGAGGGTTGCAGTTTGCCACTCGACACACTAGTGACTGCCCCCTCAACTACAGGCGGTATAGCCTCCACCATATCCAACAGGGGGGCTGTCGTGATTGCCACATCAGCAAGGAGTGCTGACATGCTTGCCACATCTACAATTTGCAGTGATGTTGCAACCAGCATGGGAGGTTGCTCATCTCCATTTGTTGAACTGTTCTGCTGAGACCACCTCCCCTGCAACTCCACAAACTCCAGAACCTGCTGCCAAACTTCAAGTCCTATTATGATTTTAGATAAAGGAGTGAAATCTCATGTCCTAGAGAGAGGCTAGATTATTCCTGTTCAATCCTTTTTATGTAGCAGCATTCCAGTATCCACATCAAGTTAGATTTTCCAATTCACTACTAGTTTAGATGAAATGGATTCATCTAAGATTCCATTCACACGCCACTTGATGAAAACATGAAAAGATATTTTCACTAATAAGGCATAAAGATAGCATTTTATTGTATGTCGATATAGTTATTCAAAAAAACATTCTAAGGACCATATAAGGTATGAAAAGAGAGCACATATTTAACACTTGATTGGAAATTTTTATAAACATATTTGCAGTTTTGGAGGTGCAAACTGAGGTTTTTGGCAATGTTAAAACAATTGTGATAACATAATTCTAATGAACATATAAGCTCTGTAGGGGTTGTTCTCCCTAACAGGCAAAAGAAGTATTCTAGAAAATCAAGAGTGCGCTAAATACACTAAAAGCACACAAGAACGTACCTTGCCAATGAGTATTATCTTTTGTGAGTCCTTCTCTACAATAATTTCAACTTGAATAAAGTCTTTAGATGTAGGTCTACTAATGTAGTTCAGAACATTGACCTTCGCCAAGTGAATAAATTCATTTATTATTGTCAAGAAAAACGAAGAACTAGCTTGTATTTGATCTCAGAACCTAGAAAACAGACCTGGCATGCATATGGAACTTCATTTCTATATTGCATGAATATTTTCTCCCTAACAATTTCTGCAACAAAAAATCTCTCTGGATGTTCACTAGCTATATCCTGCATGATAAAGAAAATCATCTGAGAAATATTTTGCATACGGAAATTTTACGCCAATGAACAATGAAAAATGAAGCACCACTTCAACTAACTGAAACAAACCACAGTAACTTATCTATTCAATTAAGATGTGAAGGTCCAAAAACCTTGGGATAATAAGCAGGACCAAAAGGGAGATTTGAAATGATCCAATCTTTTACATCCTCTACTCCTTGACTATATTTTGCACTTACAGGTATGACATCATCCACATCAGTAAACTTCTGGTACCACTGCAGAATGTGAAAGTCTAAGGTCAACAAATAAAATGGAAAAACAAGTATTATAACATGGAAGAAAATAACACAAGGATACTAGCTAGCAATGTTTGTAGAAGTGCAACCTCAAGTCTCTTTGCTATTTCCCCTGGCTTGATCAAATCCTTCTTGTTCAACACCAATAGAATAGGAAGGTTACTCCTAAATGTTCCAATGCCTTCTAGCACATCATCAATCTAAAGATTACAGAAGTAAAAGCCAATACCGTTAATCATTTCCTTCAGATAATAAAGATTTTAATAGAAATTACCTTTTGTGGAGCTTTACAAGCATCGACAACTACAAGTACACAATCTGCATTAATTGCAGCATTTCTGACATTGTTCATCATCATGGAGTCCAACTTGTGCATCTGCTTTCCAATAACGCCAGGTGTATCGTAAAGTATCATCTGCAAACTAACACAATATGAGATCAGAAAATTGACTCATTTTGAATCCCATATACTAATCACTTCTCTACACCATTTATTGAAGCAAGTGCTAAGTTTAAAAATGTAAATAAATGGAAATATGGTACCTGATATTCAGGGCCAGAGCATATACCAAGTATACGATGACGAGTAGTTTGAGGTTTCTCTGTAACAATTGAAAGCTTTTGACCTATCATTTGATTTGAGAGTGTACTCTTTCCAACATTGGGCTTGCCTAAAACAGCTACATAGCCTGCAGTTGCCAAGATTTAGTGGGACAACTGAGTTAGTTGTATTGATTCATTATACATAAAAGTCTGCTAGCATTTACTTTCCAAAAAGCACTTTGCCAATGATTGGATATATTAGGGTATGTTGTGACTTCTGACATCAATTGTTTTGTAGTTGACTGTAAAATTCATTCAATGAATAGTTTACCCAAGTATGCTCCATTCCGATTTAAGGTTGTGTTTGAGAGTACATTCCCATAAGTGCTTTCGAGGGCCAAAACACTTCAAGAATTAATTGGTAAGTTCATGCTCAAAGTGTTTTTACTCAACCCTTGCATTCCAAAAGCAACTTATCAATGTTGGATCCAAAATACTTTCAAAAATTGCTATCCCAAAGATGTTTCTAGATGATTTAAAAAGTTTGTCCATCGAACAATTTGGACCAAAACTTATTGATCGACCCAAACAACTCATTTAATTTAAAATAAATTCACAAAACAAGACATATTTTGGACTTCTCACACTCCTGTAAATACAGTCTTATTTTACCAATATTACGAAGTCAACGTCACTCATAAATTTAAATTACCACTATTAATCCTTTTACACCATATTAATTAATTATAAACCATTTCATAAACAGAAAAAAAACTATCTGAGATAAATTACTTTAACTAACTAAATATATATATAAAAATATTAGTATGAAAAATGCTATAGAAACTAGTTCAATTAATAAAAGGGGAGCCCGGTGCATGAAGCTCCCGCCAATGTAGAGTCTCGAAGAAGGATTTATTATATGCAACCATACTCCACTTTGCAAAAGACTATTTCCGTGACTCGAATTTATGATTTCCAGATCACACGGCAAAACTTTACCGTTGTGCCAAGATGTCTCTTCAAACTAGTTCAATTATCATGAAATAAAATTATTTGAATATCATATCTGATCATTTCAATACCATACTAACATACACTGAGATACTGCTATTAGTCTTTTACACCTTTTGAATTAATTATGAAACATTTCATAATCTGTAAAACCCTATTTGAGATCAAATAAACATCAAATAGCCAAATATATGAAAAAATTTATGGGACTAAAAATTGCCAACTAATTCAATCAACATGAAATAAAATTATTTGAATATGACATTCCAATCATTTCAAGTTATCACCTCAAACTGTCCTACTTCTCTAATGTTCATGAGAGAAAAGTTAAACGGGCTAAGGCTACCCAACCCAACCCAAATAATTCAAATATTTGATTTGAATTCTTGGAGTGGATACTTATTTCTCCACCATTTAACTTTCATAACTTTCACAAGAGACAGGATACAATTATTATTGTCATGAAAAAGGAAGCAGAGACATGAGATGCCAATTTTTTAATCAAACGCAAAATATATCACAATTGTTGGAGCATTTTGAATTGTGAAAAACAATTCCTTTTCCTTTTGTGAATGGTGTCAGACCATTGAAATCGTCAGAAGAGGTCAACTACAGAGATCCATGAATGAACTATGTTCTTATTTAATAATTACATTATTACTTTCCCAGCATTGGTATCAGAGTTGTGTTAGTTGATATGCTAACCAAATTCTAATGTATTTAAGTACTTTTGCTTGATATGTCATGTTCAATTTTTTTTATTTCATGATTTCAAAGTAGATTTTAAATGGTAAATCTACAAGTACTTCATTTCATTTTTTTTTCAGAAAGCACCATTATGTACATGTTTTAGAAGCATGTTTAGAATCCAACAACTTCATGATTATGAACTTCATGAGATCTATAGTTTTGTTTGACAAAATTGATTTTTTTTTGTATACATTTTAATAGTGGAACAAATCGTTTTTTTTTGTCCTTATCTGACATGATTAAATCATTTATGAAAAATGCTTTCCAAACATATGTTCTGTGAAGTAAAAAAAAAAAGCTTAAAAATATGAGCTTAGTGGAATTTATTAAAAAAAAAGTCCATTAAGCTTTGGGGTGGCCTATCCTGCTGTGATGAGCCTACCCCACTATAAAAAAATAATTTAATATCATAGTGGGCCAAGGGCCCACATAAAAAAAAGGGGGAAAAAAACAGAGATGCAGCTCCATAATTGCAGACCATTGAATCTGATCTTATCCTTGGTAGGGTAGACACGTGTGGAACCCTTTGATCAGATTGGCGGATTCATGACTCTTTATTCATAGTAATTCACTTGGGCCCTCTAATTGAATTTAACAGAATGGGGCTTACATTCCTATGGTCGTAAAGTTTTCATTTCTTGGCTACTTGGATGAAAATTTACAATTTATTTTGAATATTATGCTCATTGAGTAAAAAAAATTGAAATATTATACATTAAAGTTGGCTTTGCGTCCAATCTAATATTTTTCCTCATTATATATAGAGAGAGGATTAAACACACTCTTGGTGGCAAAGGTGACAACCCTCACTCTAGGGGCCCATCAACGCCCTCCCCAAGAACTGTAGACCATAAGTAAATCATAATACTGAGCGGCCTCCTAAGTTGGAGAAGCATGCTCCCTAAGAGAATGAACCCTAGGAGAATTGACCCTTGCTCTCATGGTGGCAAATCTACCATCCGAGTACCAACTCGGCTACACCCATGGGAGCGAGGATTAAAAACACTCTTAGCATCCTCCGAGGAGGAGCTAGAGAGAGAAGAATTCTAGAACATTTGGCAAAGTTGTGTATTTTTAAGCATTCTAAAATGGTTGATACAAGGTATTAAATTTCGACCTGTTCCACTCGAAACGTCCGATTTTTTTCGTTGCGACGTGGAACTGACACCGACAATCGAGCGAAATGCCGATAAGTAATAGCAGACAAGGCAGCGGCGATGGAAACAGCACGGATCGGGAACGCGATCGCGTTCGCGCAGAAACGCTCCGAGAACATGATCACGTTCATGATCAAGCTTTGGGACAGCAATCGCGTTCGCGATCGCGCTCTAGGAGCGCGATTGCTTGCGGGAATGCGATCGCATTCGCGATCGCGCTCTGGGAGCGCAATTGCTTACGAGAACGCGATCGCGTTCGCGATCGCTGCGGAAAGGCATGATCGTTGTAGAAACGCGCGATCACGTTTGTGATCGTTGCAGAAATGTGCAATCGCGTTCACGATCACTATGGAAACGCACGATCGCGATTGTAAAATGAATTAATATATAAATTATAATATAATTATAATTAAATAAATTATATATATAATTAAATTGTAAATTTTAATTAAATAAATTATTAATTAATTTATATAATTATATAAATTTATATTTTTATTTAAAAATTTAAAAATAAAAGATATTTTAATTAAAATTCTAAATTCGAATTTATAATTTATTTAAAATTAAATCTTAAATTCTTTTTTAAAAATTAATTAAAATTTCAAAAAAATTTGAAATAATTTTAGAATTTTATAAGGAAATTGAAATATACTTTAACAATAAACACTTGAAATCAAACGAATAATAAACACTTTGAATAATTAAATATTAATATTTAAAAGATAAAAAAATATCGAAATAGTATCAAAACGGGCGATACGATACTGAAACCGTATCGTTCCGATCGCAAACCGAAATCTCGATACAGGTCGAAATTTTAAATCTTAGTTGATATGCACTCCATGTTACAATATCTTAGAATTTGGGAAAATAAACATTTGGAGCTTTTATGCTTGTGTCACAATTTTAATTATAATGAAGAAATTCGACTACTAAAAGATTCTTTACCTGGGCAATCGAAGAGCATAGTCGATAAAATACTTAGCCAAGAGGGATCAATGCTCCTCAATGTATTGAGGTCATCATTGATTAAAAGATTGAGGAAAGAAATTGAACTTGAGATGAACAGATCATTATTATCTTTAAGGGTAAATTCTTTGTCTTTAAGGATGAAGAGATCTTTGTCTCTTGAAGTTCACTTCATTAGCTATGTTTTCAGAAGGAATGATCAAAATGATATCCCGCATGTGTACTAATGAGGAATTAGATTTTCTTTAAGAAGATAAATTATTATTTACACATGTTTTATTATGATAATATTTGTGAACATGATATATGACATATGAAATTTAATATACATGGTTGAATTGAAGCAGGCATTGTGAACTTATAATGATGGAGTTTTTTTTTTTCAATACTTGCTTATGCTTATCTGTATATATGTGAAGATGGAATATTGTATAGTATGCTAAATTAAGTGGGATTCTTTTAGGTTGAAAGAATTTAAGTGATTCTTGCCTAAAATTAATTAATGTGTAGTCACTTTGAAATTAAAATTATGATAATGCAACATTAAGATTGTAGATGATGATTGGGAATAAAGTGAACTTTTGATTCTATACCTTATGTTGAATCATCATAGATGTTAATTTTAATGAGAAAGTGCAAGAGAAAGTCAAGGAAAACCGAACAGCAAGAAATTATATATTTGTAAAAATGAGAAAAATTTGAAAAAATATACAATAGTCAAAAAAGAAGCTAAGAAAGCAATGAATGAAGCTAAGACTGGAACTTTTAGATACAAAAGAAGGGGAAAGAGACATTTATAGAATAGCAAAGTGAGAGAGAGGAAGACAAAAAATCTTAATCAAATAAAATGTATTAAAGATGAATGGAATAGGGTACTAGTAAATGATGAAGAAATAAAAGAACGGTAGAAGAGATATTTTCATCAACTTTTTAATGAAGATTTAAGAGACAAACTTAATTTAGGTAATTTAAGTAGGTCAAATGAGTATAGAAATTTAAATTTTTATCGTAGAATTCAAATTTCAGAAATATAACAAGCTTTAAATGGAATGCAAAATAGAAAAGTCGTTGGACCAGATGATATTCCAATAGAGGTATAGAAGTGTCTAGGGAAACAAAGTATTGAATGACTTACAAAATTATTTAACATGATATTGAAAACAAAAAAGATGTTTGATCAATGGAGGATAAGTATCCTAATTCCCTTATATAAGAATAAGGGAGACATACAAACTTGTGAAAACTATAGGGGTATTAAACTAATGAGTCATACCATAAAACTTTGGGAAAGAGTAATAGAAAAAAGATTAAGGAAGGAGACCACAGTTCTCGAAAATCAATTTGGATTCATGCCAGGAAGGTTGACAATAGAAACTATACATCTTCTCAGACAACTAATTGAAAAATATAGAGAGCAAAAGTAGGATCTACACATGGTATTTATTGATTTAGAAAAAACTTATGATAGAGTTCCAAGAGAAATTATATGGAGAATTTTAGAAAAAAGAGGTGTTAGTGTAACATATATTGAACTAATTAAGGATATGTATGAGGAAGTAACGACCAGAGTGAAAATTTCAGACAGATTAACTGAAGCATTTCCAATAAAGATAGGATTACATCAAAGATCAGCTTTAAGTCCCTATCTTTTTACACTGATCATGGACGAACTCACTGGACACATTCAAGACACAGTACTGTGATATATTGTTTGCAGATGATATTGTTTTGGTAGGTGAGACATGTGAAGGAGTAAATGCTAAACTAGAATTTTCGCGGGAAACACTAGAAGTAAAAGGTTTTAGGCTTAGTAGAGTAAAGACAGAATATATGGAATTTAAGTTTAGCAATATTAGACATAATAAGACAAGTGTTAAAATAGGAGATGAGTTGTTTGGAACTGAGAGTTTTAAATATTTATGATCATTTTTACAAGATGATGGTGAGATTGAGAGAGATGTCTTACATAGAATACAAACAGGATGGTTGAAATGGAGGAAAACGTCGAATGTTTTATGTGATCGTAAAGTGCCTCTAAAACTTAAAGGGAAGTTCTACAAAACGGCGATTAGACCTGCTATGTTATATGACGTTGAATGTTGGGCTACGACTCGAGCACATGAGCAAAAGATGAGAGTTGTAGAGATGAGGATGTTAAGGTGGATGTGTGGATATACGAGGATGGACAGAATAAGAAATGAGAACATTAGAGAAAAAGTCGGTGTTGTATCTATTGAAAGAAAGCTCCGAGAGACACGTTTAAAGTGGTACGGACATGTACTTAAACGGTCAATAAATGCTCCAGTTAGGCGATGTGAAACGATGACAAATATACACATCAAACGAGGAAGAGGAAGACCAAAAAAGACTTGGTTAGCAACAATAAAACAAGATAAAATTTATTTAAATATAGATGATGATATAGTAGGGGATAGAGTCCAATGACGTAGAAGGATCCATATAGCCGACCCCACCTAGTGGGATAAGGCTTTGTTGTTGTTCTTCTTCTTCTAGGATTATGTTTTAGTTTGAACTTTAATAGTGGCTTGGTTCGTATTTATTATGGCAATATGTATTATGGTTGTGGGCATCTTAGGAATGGTTTTATGGTGTTAGATTGTGACATACAAATGTTTAACTATTATGTTGATCGTAGTGTTTCTTTAATTGTTTGTTCATCTAATATTACAAGTGTGCATGCTTATACCTAGCATGCTAGATTAGGTCACATGGACAAGACGGGATAAATCGACTAATAAAAGGACTATAGGTTCTCTTTCTAAGGTTGATTTGTCAACTTGTGAGCATTGTCGTGATGGAAGAATGATACAAAAGCCATTTGGAAAAGTGATTATGATAGAATTTCGATGGCAATTAATTCATCAAATATATGTGGTCCAACAAATGTGAAGGTAACACATGGAGTCTCTTATTTCATTACATCCATAGATGATCTCTCTTGTTTTGATCATGTTTATTTGATTTCACATAAATCTAAAGCACTCAAATGTTGTAGATGTTATTCAATTGAAGTGAAAAATCAAATGAATAGCACAATGAAGGCCTTGAAAATTGATAGAGGTCGTGAAATGAAAAGGGCAAAATTAGACAATTGGTCATTCACCCACCTTAGCAAAATATTGAGAGAAGAATAGGACATTGTTACACATGACAAGGTCCATGATAACGCAAGTTAATTTACCTACCAGGCCTAAGTAACCTTAAACCTTGGGGATCAACTATTTATATTTATGACTCTTACCAATAAAATTAAAAGTTGGGTCCTCAAGGAAAGAAGTATATTTTTATTAAATACTCTATGTAGTCTAAGGGTTATGTGTTTACAAGCGAATAAGAAGATGGAAGCGTTACTGAGTTTGGAGAATGATTCTCGAAATAAAGGGAAGTGAACCCTAAACCCTAAACCTTTATTTCAGTTACCTAATCCCAATAATGATTTTGTGTCAGATGATCATCAAAAACTCAAAAAGATGAGTGATTGTTTGATCTTGTTGGGAGCAATTATGATCAGGGTTAGTAAGGACGGTCACGGCAGCCGTCGCAAACTCTTCCGTTCCTGTTCTGGAACAACTCCATTTCCATTCCGGAATGGCGGCAATGTCACTCCGTAGCCATCCCTTCCTTCCTTCCTTCCTTCCTTCCGTAGGAACGTTCATTCCAGCCGTTTCACGGCCGTTCCGACGAACTATGATTATGATCACACTGATTTATCTGAACCCTAACTTCGATACGGTAATAGGAAAGCTATGCCCAAACATCATGATGAGATTGAAGGGCATGCTTTTATAATATCTTCAGTAGATAAAGAGAAGCTTAAAAACATAGATGAGACTTCGCTCACACTTCGCAGATAAGGTTACGGGAAGCAAAAGAACCGAAGGAACCAGTAGTGAAAACATAAGAAATGCAGGAATGAGAACTGACCGGTACGGTGGTTTGGGCAAGTGGAGCTCTCAGAATCGAGCTCCTCTAGTTCGTATTCGTCGAGCAAGGCGAAGTTCCTGTCCGGTTTCTCGCTCAGAGAGAGAAACGATGCCGAAGGATAACCCGAGGAAGACAACGATCCCTCCTCTAACTCCTCCTCGTCACTTTCTCTGGCACAGCTACTCCTCTGTTCAAGCTCCAAAGACGCAGGTAATTTTGCAACACAGGGACGAAATTGGCTTGTCGAAGAACGGAAAGAGGGAAGAGAAATGTCACAGTGAAAGAAGCGAGATGAAGAGGAGGGCGAATATGGAGATAAGTACAGTATGGTGGCGCATCGATCTCTCGGCGGCAGCGACGGCGGCGCCGCCGGGAAGATGCGGTGCGCTAATTCTGGCTCCATGGGTTCAAGGAGTCGATAGGGAAAAGATAAGAGGCACAAGAGACGGATCGGATTAGTTGGTGACGGGCCGGATTCAATAACCAACTATCGATTTTGCATCCAACAATAAACAGGATTTTTACCCCTGCAATGCAAACCAGGAAAAATAACGGGGATAAAATAAAGTAAGAAAAAAAAATCAACTAAAAACCATAGGAGGGATCACCTCTTTTTCCCTCGAAATCTTGAAGGACGTTTTTCATTTTTACATCTAAGTCTATAGAGTTTTATTATGTCCTTAAATTCATTAAAAATATATATAATTTATCCATCACACAAAAAAATTGATTGTTTAATGGATTTAACATAAGTTATGTATTTAAAAATATTTTTAAAAATAATTGTGAATAAATTTTTAAAATTTACTAAAATTATTGTTGCTAATTTTTTTAATCCAAATGAAGAGACATTGTGTCTTTTGGAAAAGGATGCAATCTAGATAATCCATTTAAATTGAATGGATGAAATTTGATTGAACCAAAAGGTTTCTCTATCCCTTCACAAATATAAATAAGATCCCTCATTTCATCCAAGGCATTCCAATTCAAGGAAAAACAAGTATTGCATTGCATACTTGCATTCTGAAGAGTTCGAAAAGCTTCTTCGGTTCGGAGGTCTTGCGATTTACAGTGTTGCTATCGCAAGATAAAGTCGTGATATCTTGGGAGACGATTGTCATATTCCGTGAGCACCGTGTGCAGGGCAAATTCGTCTTAAGGAGATAGAGTCCAACTCTAGTCTCGACTACGCCTAAGTGGTGTTATACCATTATTCTGTCCGCACTCATATTGCACTTTATAAACTAGACACCAACATTCTTAAGACGAATTTTTTCCGTGCAATCTACTATGGAATCATCATCAATAGTCTCTATTCCACCAGCACATGCGCAAGAAGCCGGAGGAGATCAACGGAGCTGACTTCAAACGATGGCAACAAAAGATGTTGTTTTATCTGACGACACTAAACCTCGTACGATTTTTGCGTGAAGACCCGCCAACTTCTAAGGAAGGTGATTCCAATAATAAGGTTGCTTACGATGTATGGCCACATGGAGATTTTCTGTATCGTAACTACATTCTCAACGCATTGAACAACACGTATAACGTGTATAGTCCGATGGAGACAGCAAAATCTATGTGGGAATCACTCGAAAAGAAATGCAAAACAGAAAACGTCGAATTGAAGAAAATCATCGTCGCCCAATTTTTAGATTTCAAATGGTAGATTCTAAGAGTGTGATATCTTAAGTCCAAGACAGGCAATTGATACTGCATGATCTGGATGTCGAAGGCATGAAGCTAAACGAGTCGTTCAAATTAGTCACGATAATCGAGAAACTCTCTCCGTCGCGGAAGGATTTCAAAAATTACCTCAAGCACAAGCAAAAGGAGATGGGACTTGAAGACCTGATCCTGAGGCTACGAATAGAGGAAGATAATCGAAAGTTATCCGACTTCAGAGGAATGAAGAGGGCTATCGACGAGATGTCCAACCTGGCTGAGTCAAACACCAAGAAGCCGAAACAATCCAAACAGAAGGCTCAAGGCAAGAAATTCAAGGGCTCGTGCTACAACTGCGGAAAGCCAGGACACATGTCCAAAGATTGCAGACACCCGAAGAAACCAATCAAGAGTCAGAAGGATACTGCGAACTAGATTGCAACTTCTGATGACATGGAACTGGATCTCATTGCGGTCGTGTTTGAAGCCAACATGGTGGTGGACAACCCGAAGCAGTGGTGGATCGATACTGGAGCAACACGTCATATCTGTTTTGATAAGACAATGTTCTCCAAGTATACTCTGATAAGTGAAAGAAAACTCTATATGGGTAATTCCACGACATCACCAATTGTCGGACTTGGGAAAGTTGTTCTGAAAATGACATATGGGAAGGAGCTAACGCTCATTGATGTGCTCCATGTTCCAGACATTAGGAAGAAACTAGTTTCTAGATCAACACTTGTTAAAGCCGATTTTAGACTAGTGTTCCAGTCAAATAACTTTGTACTTACGAAAAATGATGTCTTCATAGGTAAGGGATACTTGGAATAGAATTTGTTCAAAATGGTTGTAATGACTGTACATCGTGAATTTAGTGGTAATAAAATAAAAGCTTCCAGCTACGTTATTGAGTGTTTTAATTTATGGAATGATTGACTTGGACATGTCAATAATAATACTTTGAAATGACTCGTCAAATTAAATTTATTACCAAATATCAATATTAAAAAAACACACAAATGTGAAGTGTGCGTAGAAGCAAAAATGATGAAACTAACCTTTCATTCGGTGGAAAGGTCAACGACTCCTCTAGAATTAATACATAGTGATTTATGTGACTTAAAATTCGTACAAACTAGAGGAGGTAAAAAGTATTTTATTACTTTTATCGATGACTGCACGAGGTTCTGTTATATATTTCTTTTAAAAAGAAAAGACGATGTCTTAGAGACTTTTAGAACCTATAAAACAGAAGTTGAGAATCAACTTGATAAACGAATTAAAATAATTCGTAGCGATAGAGGTGGAGAATATGATGCATCGTTTGAAGAGTTTTGTTCAGAATCTAGTATTATCCATCAGACAATGACACCTTACTCACCTCAATCGAATGGTGTTGCTGAACGTAAAAATTGGACACTAAAGGAAATGATGAATGTCTTATTGATAAATTCAGGCTTACCCCAGAACTTGTGGGGGGAAACTATATTATTGGCAAATCACATTCTCAATAAAATTCCTCACAAGGAAAACAATAAAACACCATATGAACTATGGAAAAGCCGCAAGCCATTGTACAAATACTTGAAAGTATTGGGGGTGTTTGGCAAAGGTCGAAGTACCCAAGCCAAAGCAAATAAAGATCAGACTTAAAATGTTCGATGCAATATTTGTCGGATATGCCCAAAATAGTAGATATCATTTCATAGTTCACAATTCAGACATTCCTGATATTCATGTGGGAACAACCATAGAATCTTGGAATGTGATATTCTTTGAAAAAGTATTCCCAAATAAGAAGGGAAACATTCAAAGTGAGAGCAACGAAAACTCTAACGAAAATGATATTTCTGAACTTAGTTGTCATAAAAGGATTATTGACTATCAAAGCAAAGAGCTACATCGGAGTAAATAGGCTAGAGTTGAGAAATCGTTCGGACTGGACTTCATGACTTTTATGTCAGAAACTAACTCAAGAATATTAAGCAAAATTCTCTCTAGTCCCGATGCCCCATTGTAGAAAAAAGCTGTGAATAGTGATATTGAGTCTATCATGAATAAACATACTTGAAAATTAGTAAACCTTCCTTCTGGTTCTAAACTATTAGACTATAAGTGGATACTAAAATGCAAGTATAAAGCTGATGGATCGATTGACAAGTATAAGGTCAGACTTGTAGCCAAAGGGTACAAGCAAAAGGAAGACCTTGATTATTTCGATACCTACTCACCGGTGACAAGGATTACGTCCATATGAATGATGATAGCTATTGCAACATTGTATGACTTTGAAATACATCAAATGGATGTTAAGACTACATTATTAAATGGTGAGTTGGAAGAAGAAATCTATATAGAGCAACCTGAGGGGTTCGTAGCTCCAGGAAAAGAGGAAAAGTTGTATCGACTTGTTAAGTCATTGTACGGACTTAAACAAGCGCCTAAACAATGACACGAGAAATTTGACAAAATAATGTTGTCAACGAATTCAAAATAAATGAATGTGACAAATGCATTTATGTCAAGGACACACCTAAAGGTCATGTAATCATCTGTTTATACATAGGCGATATGCTTATAATGGACAGTAATCATGAGATAATCATGAGTACAAAGAAAATATTGACCAAAAATTTCGATATGAAAGATATGGGTCGAGCAGATGTTATATTGGAAATTAAAATTCTCAGGACATCTGAGGGGATTGTTTTGACACAATCCCACTATGTAGAGTCGATGTTGAAGAAGTTCAATGTGGGCGATCTTTCTATAGTGAAAACACCTATGGATCTAAGTCAACACTTAGTGAAAAATCACGGTGAGCCCATATCGCAATTAGAATATTTTTGGATAATAGGCAGCTTGATGTATCTCACAAATTGCACACATCCGAGTACGAATATTGCTTGTACGGTCAACAAGCTGAGTCGTTTTATAAGTAATCCAAATGACACCCATTGGAAAGCACTGATGCGAGTTCTTAGATATTTGAAATGTACTATGAACTATGGATTACATTATAAAAGATATATCACTGTCTTAGAGGGATATTTGTGATGCTAATTGGATATCAGATACAAAAGAGTCCAAATCCACTAGTGGATATGTATTCACGATCGGTGGGGGAGTGGTATCTTAGAAATCCACTAAGCAGACGTGCATTGCTCGGTCAACTATGGAATTCGAGTTTATAGCACTAGATAAAGCAGCTAAAGAAGTTGAATGGTTACGAAATTTCTTGGAAGATATTCTGAGCTGGACGAAACATGTGTCCGCCGTACTTATACGCTGTGATAGTCAATTGACGATTGGAATGACACGGAGTAATATATATAATGGTAAGTTACGACATATATGTTGTAGACACAAAACCATTAGATAGTTGATCTCAAATAGAGTGATTGCAATCAACTATGTCAAGTCCAAAGATAATTTGACAGATCCTCTTAAGAAGGGGCTAAGTCGAGATCAAGTAGACTGCTCATCGAGAGGAATGAGATTAAAAATCTATAACTAAAACGAATATAGTGGTAACCCAACCTTGTTGACTAAAGATCCCAAGATCTTGGTTCAATGGGACAACAAAGTTACAAAAGTTGTGTTACAACACATGAGATATATTACATCTATCCCAATCTTAGGATGAACATGTGTTGTCCTATCACATGTAGTGAGGTTAAGTTATAAACTTTTAATGACTCATATACTTGTAAAAGTAAAGTATGGTAGAATACTCTTGATAGGAGGTCACCTATATAAGTGTGAAGACGGGGCGCTTCAATGAAACACTTATGAATCCAAGATGTTGTCCATGGCCAAAATGGACATAACCTTGAGAACCATAAAAGATGTGAGAAATATTATTGTGTATGTACCATTATCTTGATTTACACAAATGACTGAGTAGTTCAATACATCGTGTTCACTAATAAGCTTAGTAAAATTTGATGGTATTTTACTACGGTTTAAAGCCACAAGCTACCTCTCATGATGAAATAATCTTTCGATTGAACTCTCCTTTAGTGTCAACATGCATGCATGCATTAAATTTTCATTTATGTGGGGGATTGTTGGAAAATTGATTGATCAAATAAATAATTTTCTCAATTAGATGAATAAGAAATTAATATTTTAGATCGTCGGATTAAGATGGATAAATTCGGTTCATTCAAATGAAAGGGCATAAGTACCTTTTTGGATGATTTCATCTTAGTCATTAAATTCAAAATAAAAGACTTAGATGCATCCAAATGAAGAGACATTATGTCTCTTGGGAAGGGATGCAATTTAGATAATTCATTTAAATTGAATGGATGATATTTGATTGAACCAAGAGGTTCCTCTATCCCTTCACAAGTATAAATAAGATCCCTCATTTCATCCAATTCATCCAAGTCATTCCAATTCAAGGAAAAGCAAGCATTGCATTGCATACTTGAATTCTGGAGAGTTCGAAAATCTTCTTCGGTTTGGAGGTCTTATGATTTGCAGTGTTTCCATTGCAAGATAAAGTCGTGGAATCTTGGGAGACGATTGTCATATTCTGTGAGCACCGTGTGCAGGGCAAATTCTTCTTAAGGAGATAGAGTCCAACTCTAGCCTCGACTTTGCCTAAGCGGTGTTATACCATTATTCTGCCGGCACTCAGATTGCACTTTATAAACCAGACACCAACAAGATTGAGTCATTTCTTTTTCGATCGAGATTGAGTTATCTCTTTCCTAGTCTCATGGCTAAGATCAAGTCATTTTTCTCTCGGTTGTCTGATCAAGATCGAGTTATCTCTCTTGGTCTATCCATCGTGATCGAGTCATTCCTCTGCCACTTGCCCAATCGGAATCGAGTTATATCTCCTAGCTTCTTATTTAAAATTGAGTCGATCGACATTGACTTATCTCTCTTGATTTCTAGATTGAGTTATCTCTCTCCCGTATATAAATTCTTTGTCCTCTCATATATAAAAAGGTGTCACACCTTTATTTATAATTAATTTCATAAAATTGTAATTCCTATATTTATTATTTTTTCGTGTCTATTGGTTCGTCTATTTCTTTTGATTTTCGTAGGCCTAATATTGAAGATGACATGATAGGAAGGAAGATTGATAAAAATATAATAATAATAAGTAATGTGGTTCTAGTCAAAATTATAAAATAGTGACGAAATATTAATGATGAGTTAATTTTTCGTCGCTATTAAAACTATTATCGATGAATTTTAAATTCATCGTAAATAATCATATTAAATTTATTAATTGTCGGAAAAATATCATGAAATATATATTTAGTCGCTAAGGTATTAATATTAGCGACGAAAATAGATATTTTCGTCACTAAGGTATTAATATTAGGGACGAAATATATATTTTCGTCGCTAAGCCTCATTTTAGGAGGGGTCAACTTGGTTTTTAGTCTGATATTAGCGACAAAACTAAATATTTTGTCCCTAATATTAATACCTTAGCGACGGAATATATATTGTCGCCGCTAAGACTCATTTTAGGAGGGGCCAACTTGGTTTTTAGGGTTTAGGACCTAGCGACGAAAATATATATTTCGTCGCTAAGGTATTAATATTAGGGACAAAATATTTAGTTTGTCGCTAATATTATACCTTAGCGACGAAATATATATTTTTGTCGCTAATGTTCGGCTAAAAACCCTCAACACACCCGATCGAATTTCCCTAAAGCTCTCTCTTCCGATCCAACTCCGGCGATCTCCCGGTCAGTGCATCTTCAACTTCGGCTCCTCTTGTTCTGGCATCAGCGATTTGTGATGTGTGATGTTTAAATCATAAATTTTATGATTAATTTTGATGTGATGAATAAATTTAAGTTGCTAAAATAATTGTATTGAAAGTTACCATTAAACTTATTTATTAAATAATTTGATATTTAATATATGTTTAATCAGGTTTTAAAATATGAATAAAAGTTGGATAACAATTCAGAATCGAATTAGTTCCAAATATATAAATGGGTTGAATCAGTTTTTAAATGTGGCAGAGAATTACATGACCAGTTTAATTTATCCAAAATTTATTGTTCATGTCGCTGATGTGATAATTTGTTTAAATATGAATTGAATTATATGCGAGGACATATTTATAGGTGAGAATTTGATAAATTATATAAAGTTTGGAACTTTTATGAAGAAACTTCTACATCATCTATTAATATAAATATTGTCAATAAAGATTGAAATAATTTTGACGTTGAAGTACATAATTTCGAAGATAATTTTGAAGACATGTTTATTGATTTACGAAATATAGAAAATATAAATACAAATGAGCCTCAATATATCAATGAAAACACCAATGCAAATGATTTTAAACTAAGTTATACTTCAATATTTGAAGAAGAATAAAAAGAACTGTATCACAATTGCACTGATTTTTTGGTATTCAATTTTGTGGTAAAGCTAATACATGTGAAAGTTTTAAATGGTTAGAGCAATAAATCTTTTGATATATTACTTCAGTTATTGCAAGAGATATTTTCCAAACTTAATGTGATTCCAAATTCTCATTATGAAGTAAAAAAATTATTAAAATAGTTAGGATTGATGAGAAGATACATATATATAAGAATGATTGTATATTATTTTGGGATAAGCACGAGAATAAGGATACATGTCCAATGTGCAAGGAGCCCATATATAAGTATGACAGGATGAATAAGAAAAAGAATCCTTAGAAAATTCTTCGATATTTTCTTCTGAAATTAAGACTTAAGCGATTGTTTATTTCGAAGTATACAACAAAAGATATGAGATGACATAAAGAAAAGAGAGTTGAAACAGATTGTGTATTAAGACACCCAACTGATAGTGAATCATAGAAAAAATTTGACAATGCACATGAAATATTTGCAAGTGATCCACGAAATATTCTCTTAGGGTTACAGATAAGAGAATATTTCCAGTATCATTACGATGGATGTATCCCTTTGAACGATATTTGGGAAGACTAAAAAAATATGTTTGTAATAAAGCAAGACCCGAAGGATCTATTACAGAGGGGTATATTGTAAATGAGGCATTGACTTTCAGTTCGTTATATATGAGTCAAATTGAGATAATATTTTCTAGGCAGGAACGAAATAAAGATGTTCAACCATCAATATGAAATTTAAGTGTTTTCTCATAGCAAACAAGAACATTTGGCAACCAACAAAGTCTGAAATTGCCATTGACTTTATTTAAGAAAGCACATTGGTATATTCTCAATAATTGTAAAGAAGTCGATCGATATCGAAAGTAAATATTTACATGTGTGATTATTTTAATTCTATTTCATTAACAAAGTGTAAATTGATTAAGTTTTGATGCAGCGAACATCTTCAACTTATGTCACAAAAAATTCATTCAGATCAACTTATGCAATATCATGAGCGGAATTTTTCACTGTGGTTTAGGGATAAAATTATATTGCTAAAAAATTATACAAATTTCGAGATCACAGATGAGTTGTACTATTTAACAATGGGACCTGATGTTGAAGTTCAACTATATGATGCATGCATTGTAAATGGTATTCGATATTATGCGAGCTCCTATGATTCACACAAAACTACTCAAAATAGTGGGGTCAATGTACCATCCTCTAACGATGGGGACAATTTGGATTTTTTTGGTATGTTGAAGGATGAGATTCAAATATTTTACTCTTTTAGGTATAAAGTCCAATTATTTTGGTGTGAATGGTTTCAATGTAATCTGAAAAAAAATTGTTAGTGGAAGAGTATGATCTCTTGTGTATTGATACTTCTAAAATATGGTACGATGATGACCCATTCATTTTGGCAAACCAAGCAAGCTAAGTATTTTATTTGAATGATATTAAGTGTGGAGGTCAATGGAAGGTAGTGCAAAGGGTTAACCACCGAGAAATATACGAAGTAACTAAAGTTGATGAAGTATCTGAAGATTTTGAAGTTGGTAATATTTTGAATATAGAGTCAAACCAAGAGATTTCATCCAATGATTCAACTTCAATAGTCGATGAAAACTTAGAGATAACTCAACTATGTCGATTAGATATTGAGTATCAATAAATAAATATGGAAAATGCACAAGTGGAGATGAATAGGGGCACTCAAAGTAATCATAATGATGGGGATGAAGATAGTGAAATTGACAGTGAGGTGGATGATCATTTATCCTTTTTAGATGATGATAGCGATTAGATTTATTTATATGGTATTTATATTGTTCTTCATTTATAATTCTTGTATTTAAGATAATCTTTTATTATTTGTTGATCTATATATCATGCTTATATCACAGCTATGCCGCCTAAGAAAATTGAGCGCCTTCCAGTTGTGCCTACACCTGACAATGATAGTGCTCCTACTAGTTAGTTTTTTTGTTTTAAATATGTTTATTTAGTTTGCTATTTATTTAACTTGTTAATTGTTAACACCTTTTGATTTGAATTCGTCCGACACGTAAGGAGACACGAGGCACACACTCTGATCAACTCCGCTTCCAAATCGAGGAATGGGGCAATGGTCATCCGATTGGGCCTAATGCAACTTCATTTATGACAGAGTTAGGTATGTTAATTAAGAAGTTCGCTCCTTTGCAAGCTAAGAGTTGGAAGCATGTCCTGGTGGACAATAAAAGGATGATTTATGATAGATTAGTAGTAAGTACAAGTAATTTGATATTTATGTAATCAACCACTCTTTCGTTAATAAGTTTCAATATTGATATTTTTTTCAGGCTACTTTCGATATCAGTTTTGAGGAGGAGACAACGTTGGTAAGAAAGAAGATCGATAGATTAATGAGCACGAGGTATAGAGACAATAAAAATAAGATGCACACTCATTATAAGAGCCTAGTGCATCTTTCTCCTACCGAGTGTCAACATCATATATTGATGGAGTTTTGTGAGACATAGAAAGATTGGGATTATATGTGCGATTTGTTTGAATCGGAGCAATTTCAGGTAACTCAATCTATACCAATTATATGTGTTATATAAAAATTAAAATATTTGTTCTATAACTAATGCTTTAAGTTTTATTTTAACAATTTTTTGTATTATAGATACGATCGGCAACAAATGCCCAAAATCGATCACAACTCCCATTTAACCATCGAGGTGGTTCAAAATTATTCCTTCAATACAGTTACGATGGTGTAAGTACAAACTTTATAGTTATAGTATATTGTCTATTGATTATAATATCAACACATTAAAATATTTTTCACACCAATCAATCATAGAGAAAAGATCAGATTACTGTCTTTAATACAACTCATTGTAGCTCATCAAAAGGGTGGATTGGGGAGAGGGTCGAATCTGCATACGTATGATATGATAGATATAATTTAGTTATTTTTTTTTAAATTTGCATAATTCTTTTAAAATATATAATTATTAAGTTTATTATTCTCAGGGTAATATGGTGAGACTGCGAGATGAGTACATTTAATCACAAGAAATTGGAGATGACATCGATGCAGTCTAAATTGTAGATTAAGGTTGTGATCAGGTCTCAGTGTTCGTTCTAGATATATTAGAGGACTTGGAAGTGGGCCAAACCTAGTGAGTTCCACTTCTTCAGATGTGACCTCCTCCTTCATAGTAACTAATGTAGCATTGCATGAAAAACTTGAGTCCACCCAAGAGGAGCTAGCAAACACTCAAGTTCAATTAACAAGCACCCAAGATGAGTTTACATCAATAAGATCAAGACAAGATATGTTTGAAGCAATTTTGAATCGGCTTGCACCTGGAGCATTACAATTATTGATACAGGAGTCATTCTCAGCTCCACCTCCTCCTCCATCTTAGAGGTTATGAATATTTATGTTTTGAGCTAGTGAAATGTTGAACTTGAATGTTTTGAATTTGGATGCTTTGAACTTGTGAAATTGGATGTTTTGGACTTGAAGCTAGATTTTAATGATGTATTTCGATTATGTTATGTGATTAGTTGTGGTTAAATGTGATTGTTATTAAATTTTTTGATTTGTATGTTGTTAAGTGAGCTTTCGAAATAAATTGCGTGGATTGTTTCCGTATTATAGAATATCAAATACAAATAAATGGGTTTTTGGAAAATCAAATTTCGATGATTTTTAAGTGAATCATCACTAACCTTGATGTTAGCGATGAATTTTTAAAGATTTCATAGCTAATGGGTAATCGACTGATCTCTTCCACCAGTCAATTGCTGCTTCACGTCAGGTCAAATTTTTGCATATCAATCGACTGTAAAAAACTAGCAGTTGACTAATAAATGATATTAGCAACGATAAATTCAAAATATTCATCGTTAATATGGGCAGTCGACTAGTAGAATACATCAGTCGATTAAAAAATATTCTATGATCGACCAAATTATAAGCAGTGGAATACACCAGTCGACTAAAAAACATTCTGTGACCGACCAAATTATAAGCAGTCAACTGGTGTATTCCACCAGTCGACTGATGGTTTGCAATGAAATGTATTAAATTCGTCTCTAATATCAAACCACAATCCCCTTGCAGATTAATCCAGATTTAGTGACGAACCCATCATTATTCGTCGCTAACGTTAAATTTCTTTAGTGGCGATTTTTTTTATTGTTAGCAACATTACTTGTTATCGTTATTAATATTAACAACAAAATTATAAATTTTCGTCACGAAAGTCTATTAGTGACAAGCTTATATTGACGAAATTAGCAACGAAATTTTATCATCATTAATATGATTTAGCGGTGAATATCGTGTATTAGCGATGAATTATTTTCGTCGCTATATACCATTTTTCTTGTAATGGGTGGTTATTGTTGATTATCGTAGGACTAGGTTTTACATGGTTTTTGTTGTTTTGATCGGGACTAATTAGAAAAGTAGTTGAACTTTTTAATTCACAAAGAAACCCTCCAAAATATTTATTTGGTTTGCTATCTTTAATCTAAGGTATTTGGTTATTGTATTATTGCCACTAACAAATTTTCTCTTTTTTTTTTTTATCAAAATCGAGGTGGATAAATGAGGTTTTTATCGGTTGAAGTTGATGTGAATTCGAGAGCAATTGTTGTTAAAAAAAGGTTAAAATCCCTTTTATAAACATCCTTGATGCGACACAGATTTTCTACCTCTTATAAGTGAAGGTGTTGAAGATGATTGGGGTTCTCTCTGGCCGCAACAATAAATAAGAAGATGATGATAAGAGATTTAACGTGGTTCGAAATTCAAATTCCTACCCTATGAATGAGCTCTAGAGCGAGCTCCGACGCTTGACACCTTCACTACAATCTCTCTTTCTCGGAAGTACTTCCGAAGGTGGAGAAACCTCTTACAAATAAGAGCTTATACAGAGTAAAGAAAATAACACATAGATGATTCTCTGTCAATCTTGCCCCGCCGAGGATACTCTTTTTCTTTACCGGTCCACCTTCTGATCCCTCTCTTAAAATTTGTATCTCAAGATTAAGAAGAAACAGAAGAAGCACACTGACATCCTCCCTTCCCTGAAGCGGTGAGTATCGATAAAAAAATTATGAGCATCCTCTTCTTCTTTCGTCTTTCTTTCTTTTATATCTACTGCTCCTGAGGCCAACTATTGTGTAACAAACCGTTCGGATCACCATCCACACGGAAGGCCATGCATGTTCTAGGAATCATATTGTTATGCCGTTAGCAAGTATACACTATCAAGAACCTTCTGTGAGGCCTCACGAGGTGCCTTGGTTGGTTATGAGACATAACAAACTTCTTACGAGAACATGTTGTGGGGTCCTCCCTTTCCTTCATTTTACCCATATGACATTCCTTCAATCAACCCTTCTTGCTACTTTCCCGACTCAATCCTTCTCCCCGAGTTACCATTTCTTTAGTTCGGCTTATTTCCCCGATTTGCTATTCGATGCCATTCTAGCCATCCAACTGATGTGCTTCTAGCTCAACTCGGATCCCCGAGTTGCAATCCCCTCAACTCGGCTTAACCTTCCGAGATAAGCTCCACTTGACTCGGATATATATCTCGAGTTGTAGTTTTATTCATCTAATCTTACCCTCCAAATCACAACCTTTCATTCTTTTTTCCTCTATTCTCTAAGTCGGGTTATAGCAGTATCATTAGCCACCCCCCTAAAATAGTCAAACTAATCCTTTGGTCTAACTCTTAAAGTTATTAGTCTCCCTTCATTGCACTTCCTTGGCAACAACCTAACCACCTTATGATCCCTTACTGGTTTTACCTAGCTTATTGGGTCAGGATCCCTCTCTTCATTACCCATTTAAAGCGTACTAATCACCCCGCTGGGTTAATGAGCCCCGCTTCCCTATCTTAGTGGTGTATTTAAAAGCTAAAACCTGTCGAAGCCCTACTTATGTGTGATAACTTTGTCTTCCTCGATTTTGACTCTTCCTCTTTCTTTCGGTGACTCTTGCCAATGGCCATTTCGCACATAAGCCTTCAACATCTAGAAGTCTTCTCTCTTCCAACAATCATTTCCTCTCAACCGCAAGTAAGTGCCACCTTGCTTCTCTTGCTATGCTCCTCCGAAAAACCCTAGCTTGTCCCCCTGGTATGAGGACATTCTTTCTCACATAGACAGTCGCACTACTTCTGCGACATTAGAGAACTATATATAGACCCGTCCATTAAGTGTGCCTATGGCTTACCCCCTCACCAGTCGTTCCCCCTCAATGCAAATGATTTTAAACGAAGTTATACTTCAATATTTGAAGAAGAATAAAAAGAACTGTATCACAATTGCACTGATTTTTTGGTATTCAATTTTGTGGTTTGGTCCTGTGTTCAATACAATAAAGTCTGTGGGTATCACAAAACTTTCAACTACCACAGGTACATTCTCCAGCATGCCAATGGGTTCCTTGATCGAATCATCCGCCATGCGAATAGCTAGGCTCATTAGTTGTATACCACTCAGACCCATCTCACTGTAGAATGCGTAGGGCATCACGTTAACGGATGACCTTAGGTTGCACAGTGCTTCATCAAAGCTCTCACCATAAATCATACATGGTATAACAAATTCACCAGGGTCCTCTAGTTTGGATGGAATTTTATCTTCAATTTTTACTTGGTTTGGCAAAGTTGAAATCACGGTTGCACACCCCCTAGTGACTTTGTTTTTTTTAACCTACTCCTTCACTGTACGCTCCCTCTCCCTTAACCTAGTTTTGCTCAGATGGTAGGGGAGAGCTTTCCGTGGTTTGTGATACGGTCTTGGCTATTTGTGCCACTTGAATTTCCAGCATCTTAGTGTTGCTTGTGAGCCCATCGACGGAGGCCTTAAACTCCCTAAGTGCCTCTTCGGCGCTTTGATGTTGCCACTGAAATTCTGCATTGGCCTTTGTTTGGGTGGCAATGAAGCCTTCAATCATTGATTCCAATCTAGATTTAGGCAGTTGTTGCAGCCCGCTGCCCTGCTGTTGCCTATATCCTCCTGATTATTGAAAATTTCCCGAATTATTCCTATAGGAAAAGTTCGGGTGGTTCCTCCATCCGGGGTTGTAGGTGCTAGAATATGGGTTGTTAGGCCTTTGATTGTGGTCGCCAATCGCATCAACATGCTCAATCTACTCTTCAGAGTTGACCTGTCCTCCATAGTAGTCCTCCTGATACGCTGCTACTCCATCTCCAAAGGAATTGGCTACACATGCAGAAGCAGGGGTTAGAGAGTCAAACCGTCTTCTTAGCGCGCCCATTCTTGCCGCTAAATGATCGATGGAGTTGACAACATATCTACTGGTTGCTGGTGTTGGGTGACTATGCTCGGAAGTCCATTGGTGGTGGTTCTGGGCCACCTCCTCGATCAACTCTTCTGCTTCTTCGATGGTCTTATTCATTAACGCTCCTCCTGCAATAGAATCGAGGGAAACTTTCGTGGCATATGTGATCCCATTATAGAATATATGGATCACCAGTCACCTCTCTAGACCATGATGGGGGCATTGATAGAGTAGCCCTTTGCAGCGATCCCAGACTTCAAACAGGGACTCTCCTTCCTTTCGACGGAAGCTATAAATCAAATGACGCATGTGGGCAGTCTTACTTGGTGGGAAGAATTTATTCATAAATTGTTGCTCACACTGCTCCCATGTGGTGATGCTTTCTGAGGGAAGGGAGAGTAGTCATGTCTTCGCCTTGTCCTGCAGTGAGAACGAGAATAGGCTCAGACGGATCGCATCAGCAAGCACTCCATTGAACTTCAATGTTGAGCATATCTCCAAAAATGTCTCTAGGTGCCGGTTCGGGTCTTCAGTTGCAGCTCCTCCGAATTGGCTCAGCTGGACCATGTGTAAGAGTATAGGTTTTAATTCAAAGTTATTAGCTATGATGGATGGTCCAACTATACTCGACCTATACCCTCTAGCACTCGGGGTTGTGTAGTCTCGCAGAGGCCGACTACCTAGGTTCACCAAAGGGGCATCTTAGTCCTCCATGCTTCTCCGCTCAACTCTCCTGCGATGGTAGGTTCATTTTATTTCTGCATCTATCGGAAGTAGATTTTTCGATCCTAATCGTCGATGCATACAAGGAACCAAGCTGCTCAATTGGAAGATATCTACTACTTATTAATAGGAAATAAAATAATTCTAACTCAATGAACAAAATGAAGAAGACCTAAGAACTAAACTAAAGCGAGATGTAATGTGACTATTAAAATTAAGCTAAACTGAATTTAAATAGTAAAAATCTAAAACTGAATAACTTGTAATGAAATAAAATAAGAAATAAAATATGACCTAAGTCAAATCCAAGCTATCCACTTTCGATTCGATATCGAATCAACAGTCCCCGGCAACGACGCCAAAAACTTAATGCACGCGAACACGACTCCTAAATCTCCAACGAGAATCGTCAAAAACTCGAAGTACGCGCTCACGCTCAATGCTTACAAGTGCACAGATGTCGTCAAGTAATAAAAGATTATCGATCCCATAGAGACTGAGATTCAAATATCGTCTGTCTAGTGGATATTGTTGTTTGGAATTAATCTCTTAAGAGTATGGGTTGTGAGGTTGATGGTAGTCCTAACTCAAGTACGGTGTCACTCGGAGGAAGATAATGTTGGATCGGAGAAAGCGCTAGAGGGGGGGGTGAATAGCGCAAAATAATTCTTTCTTTTCGATTCGATAACAAACAATAGTAGAGTTGAAATGCAACGAAAAGTAAATAGAGACAAAACTTTTTTTACTTGGTTCACAGCCTTCCGGCTGCTAATCCAAGGCCCTAGTGGTCTAAGACCACGTACGGAGGGCAATTCACTAAAAACACTCCTTCTCGTTGGAGGCAGGAGTTTACGATTACAAAAGCTCGAGAAAACATGAGGTAGAGAGACAATCCCTCTCTCCTCATTACGATAAAAACATAAAAAGGAAGACAAATACAATGCTTTAGAAATGAAGCTTAAACTTAGCTAATACCGACAACTTGAAGGTTGGAGTTTGAGCTCAGGTTGTCATCGTTTTGGCAGCGCTTTATTGTCGTAGGATCGTCAGAGAGTTGCAGCGTTGCAGAAGCACTTGGGAAGCTTTTGAATTGATGAAAATGGTGAAGAATACTCCTTTTATAGCCTTTGAGAACCCTAAACGTTGAGCTCAAGTTTTATCACCAAAGGCCACCTCACCCTAAGATAAGGGGATGAAGTTTGACTCTCCTCGAAGCTGGAAATTCAAATGGCAGTCGACTGTTCACCCTCATCAGTCGATTGCTAACAGCCATCAGTCGGCTGTTAGCTAGGGTTTTCGACTACATCAAGAGTTAGCTCGAAAATGATACTTAAATAAGTGTTTTCGACTACCACTAACCGTCCGATCTCAACATAGACCTTCCATAGGAAGTCATGGTCGGATCGTCGCCTAAGGATGTCCCCGTACGGAGGACTCGACCTTACATCACTCACTCACATGAGCTTACCTTTGTAGCTTCACTTTCGGTCTCCACCTAATTTCTTCGGCTCCCTTCGAAGTCCTCCCGGTGTCGCCCGACCACCACGATTTCTTAGCATGAGAACCTCTGGGTGTCGCCGGCCTTTAGCTTAGCTTAGCATTCCTGTACACTTGATTCAACTCGTGAGATAACAAAATGAACTTAACTTTGTGTCTTTGCTATAATCAAAACTTAGGTACACCAACAATCTCCCCCTTTTTGATCTATGACAAACCAACATAAAGTTAAGGAAATAAATTAAATGCATTAAGTGAATTGAATATCATGAAGCATGAATATGAAATATGAAAGAGTATACTTAACTTAATAAGTTAGTATGAGTATCTTAGTAAGTTAGCTTAAGTAGAAGTATGAGTAAAATTCTTTTTCAAGTCCTCCCCCTTGAGGTAACCTCCCCCTTGACCTTAGGTGAGTACTTGAGAAAGGATCTTAGTTCTCCCCCTTAATGGTTGATACTTAACAAGTTAAGTATAGGCCTAAAAATTTAAATTAAAATTTTAAGTTACGATATCAAAAGTTAACTTTTGATCTCTTAACTTTGGTCTTTTCCTCCCCTTTTACCATTAAAAAGGTTAACCAAAAAAAAGTTAAGTAATTCAAGCTTACTTAGTTTTTAGTTAGATGCAAGTTAAGTTGTCAAAATAAATTAATTGTTGATCCCTTAACTTTGGACTTTTCTCCTCCTTTTGCCATAAATCGAAAAGAGCGAGGGTTTTGGAAGACATATTTTTAGAATTTTGCCATAAATGAGGTTTAAGTCCAAGCATGTTCCAAATAAATTTTGAAAATAATAGGTTAAACATAAGCTCATCTATTTGTATGTTCAACTCTATTTGACTTGATTGATATAGAATGATCAACAAGCCTTGATTAGAGTTGGTTAATTTAGATAATTATACTCCATGGTTCATGTCGATGCACTAGATCTACTTCTGGAACCAGGAGTAAGGTCCTAACATCTCACGCCCATCTACGTGGCTAAGTACACAAACACATTAGTCCTATGTGTTGTGAGATGTGTTGGCTCCTTAAATCTATAGGTACATGATTTCTAGGGTAAACCCTAAGCTAGTTCCATTAGAATAACAAATAAAGTAGAGTATAAAAAAAATATAAATTTAAAGTCCTGCTCTATTATGCACATGCCTAATTTACGTCTAAGTAGACTAAATTCGGCTTCGGGTAGAGGTTTGGTAAAGAGGTCTGCTAGGTTCGATTTGGACTCCACGTATTCGAGTTGTATGGTCCCGTTAGCTACATGTTCTCAAATAAAGTGGTGTTTGACTTCTATATGTTTTGTCCTAGAGTGACATATAGGATTCTTGGTCAAGTTGATTGAACTAATATTATCTATGTGAATTTTAGTATTGTTGAAGTTTAACTTGAAGTCTTGAAGAGTGTGCTTCATCCAAAGAAGCTGAGCACACACTCACTCATTGCGACATATTTAGCTTCGATGGTAGATAAGGCAACACAGTGTTGCTTTCTACTGCACCAACTCACTAGACTCGAGCCGAGAAGTTGACAACAATCACTCGTGCTCTTTCTATCAAGTTTACTACTGGCATAATCTAAGTTGGAGTAGCCAATTAGTTCGAACTCGGTAGATCTAGGGCACCAAATACCTACACTTAGTGTACCCTTTAGATATCTAAGGATACGCTTAACCAATGTTAGGTGCGACTCCTTGACACAAGTTTAAAACCTTGCACACATACTTACTGCGAATAATATATCGGGTCGACTCGCAGTTAAGTAAAGGAGACTCCCTATCGTGCTCCTATAGTATTTTAGGTCAATAGGTTTTCCTTATACATCTTCTCCTATATTAACATTTGTTGCCATAGGTGTATTAATTGTTTTAGCATTTTGCATCCAGAATCGGTTAATTAATTCCTTAGCGTATTTTTGTTGATGTAGATAGATTCCTTCTTTAGTTTGTTTAATTTGTAATCCTAGGAAGAAATTTAATTCTCTTACTAAGTTCATTTCAAATTCACTTTCCATTAGTGAAATTAACTCGTTTAGTAGGATTGAGTTAGTTGTTCCAAATATTATGTCATCTACGTAAATTTGGGCTATACAAATTTCTTTGCCTACAGATTTTACGAAAAGGGTCGGGTCGACTAAGCCTTGACTAAACCCTTTAGACTTAAGGTATACTGAAAGCCTCTCATACCAAGCTCTAGGAGTTTGTTTTAGTTCATATAAGGCTTTCTTGAGTTTAAACACATGGTTAAGTTTATCTAAGCTTTCGAATCCTGGGGGTTGACTAATGTACACTTCTTCCTTAATAAGTCCATTCAAGAATACTGACTTGACATCCATTTGAAATAGTTTAAATCCTCGATGTGCAGCGTATGCTAACAACATTCGGATGGATTCTAATCTTGCTACGGGAACATAGGTCTCATATAATCTAACTCTTCTACTTGACTAAAACCTTTCGCGACCAATCTCGCTTTGTTTCTAACTACTTCACCTTTGTCATCAAGTTTGTTTCGGAATACCCACCTTGTTCCAATAATTGATTTATCTTTAGGTGGTGGTACTAATTACCAAACTTCATTCCTAGTAAATTGAGCTAGCTCTTCTTGCATTACAATAATCCAATCGGGATCAAGAAGAGCTTGTTCAATTAACTTGGGTTCGATTTTCGAAATCAATTAGATTTGACTAAGGTTTCGATATGATGCTCTAGTTCGAACCCCTAGGTTAAGATCGCCTATCACTTGGTCGATAGGATGATTTGATTGAATCCTAGACTGACTCGGGTTAGAATTAATACTAGACTCGATTTCATGGTCAGAGTCGAGTTTGGTATGAATCGGTTCATCAGTTGGTTTTACTATGGATTTTGTGGGTTCATGTCCTTCATCGAATACTACATTAATGGTTTCCTCGATTTTAAGGGTTTCATTGTTGTAGACCCTATAGGCTCTACTTATGGTTGAGTATTCTAGGAAGATTCCAATGGTTGTTTTGGAGGTGAACTTTCCTAGGTAGTCCTTAGTGTTTAGGATATGTGGTTTCGTATGAGGTCTTAAGGTGCCTCTTGACCAAAAGGATTCTATTTTGGACATAACAAGCAGAACTAATGACTTCTGCCCAAAACCTATCGGGTAGTTTGTACTCGTTCAACGTGGTTCTAGCGGCTTCTTGTAGGGTTCTATTTTTCCGCTCAACTAGACCATTTTGTTGTAGGGTTCTAGGACAAGAGAATTCATGGTGGTATCCGTTTAGGTTACAGAAGTCGGTGAACCTGTGATTTTCGAATTCACCACCATGATCGCTTCTAAGTCTTTTAATCTTAAGGTTCTTTTGGTTTTCGATTAGCTTACACAAGTTGGTGAGTTGGTCTAAGTTATCACTTTTGTGTTTAAGGAACCTAACCCAGGTAAACCTAGAATAGTCGTCAATTATGAATGAGCAAAATTGACTACCATTTAGTGACTTGGTTCCATGAGAATCGAATAGATCTTAATGTAGGAGCTCAAGCACACTTTTGGTTCATTTTTGGCTAGTTAGATGATGTTGTGCCCTAGGTTGTTTACCTTGTTGACAAGTATTATAGATTTTATTGTCCAAGTTATTAAGGTTAGGTAATCCTCTGACTAAGCCACTCTGACTCATCTTGTGAACGAGTCTTGGGTGTGAGTGAACGAGTCGTCGGTGCCACAACCAAGATTCCTCTTGTTGTGTCATAAGACACTTGGTTGAGGAATTGGGTAAGTTAATTGTGTGCATGTTGTTATTCCTAGTTCCTTTAAGTATTGTTTTAGAGGTTTCATTAGTTTTAATTAAGCATTCATTTTCTAGGAATATAACCTTATAGTTATTATCATACAATTGGTTTACACTAAGTAAATTATATTCAAAATCTTCAACTAATAACACATTCTGAATTGTAAAATTAGAATTTAGCTCAATATCACCTGATCCGATGATTTTGAGCTTGCTATTTGTTTTCGAAAGCTATTGATCCTTGTCGTTTGAATCTAAGTTTCAAAAATTTAAGTTGGTCTATGGTCATATGTCGGGAGCACCCACTGTTCAACATCCATTGATCCTACACATATAGTAGTTGGATCGGATATTGGAATTTGAGAGTCGGTTGAAGATTATTAGTCCTAGAATCATCTCACCCTTTCCTACATGATCAAACACGTTATCCTTATGTGTTCTTGTAAGATGACTTCAATTTTACTTGATTAAATTTAATGAATTGAAACTAGTCAACCTTGTGTTAGATTCGGATTTAATCCTAAGCTCGTCAAGTCACCTTTTCAAGAAATTGGCTTCTAGGTTATGGCGAGGCACAGGGGCCTTCTTTGATCGGAAAAACGACCACTTCTTTAGACAAAGCCAAGTTCGAGAAAATGATAATTTGATTCACCTAAGATCACTTCATGGTCTAACTAGTTTAGGATACGACGAGGTAACTTCAGCTAGTTTCACTTAGTCGAGTGCACCGAGCTAGATACACCTTATTTAACTCGAACACACAAGACTTCGCTTCCCTAGCGTACTATCATCTCGCCACGTCTTGATACTATGTTGTCAAGTGTTGACAAGTTATAGATCTTATCTAACCATTCTAAAAATAAAAAGAAAGACCTAAGCATGCAAGGTTTAATTTTAAGTAATAGCACAAACAAATTTAATATCGGCTCCCCCTGGACCTTTGAATCGATTTGGTCTTTCCGCGTAGTGGATTTGCTAGTATTTATTAGATCCTAGTTGAGAAATCAAAGTGGTCTTAGGGACCCATGCTTGGATTTATTTTTTATTACAATTTACAATTGACATACGATTTGTTAGTTGTATTTGGTCTAAATCCAAGTCCAACCTTGTTATACATAACCCTTTGCGATCCAAGTAAAAGGTCAAGCCCCTTGGATCCCAAAGTAAACCTTTTCAATGTATGCCTAAGATCTTTGACTTGTCCTTTCAAAAGTGAGTTCTCAACTTCGAGCTTTTCAACTCGAGTTGAGTCCTCCTCTTGAACTTGACTAGTCGAAGAAGTTAGGGAGACTTCGTGTTTAAGGAGTTTGACTTTCTCAACTAAAGTCTCGACCTTGGACTCGGACTTAGCTAATTTTCTAGTTAAGAATTTGATTGCATTATACAACGTACTAATTAAGGACCGACTTACCTTAAGTGAATCTTTTGAACCGGATGCGGATCCGTGGCTTGTCTTGAATAGTGATTCATCATCGAATCTAGAATTGGATTCTTCCTCGGGTTCGATCGGTTTGGCCATGAAGACGAGGTTATCGTCTTCCTCCTCTGATGATTCTTCCCATGTGGCGTTGAGTGCTTTCTTGAACTTAGGTGCTTTGTTCTTGAGTTTCGGACATTCTGACTTGATGTGTCTGAACCTGTTACATTCATAGCATCTAAAATTAGAATTCACTTTAACCTTACCTTCTTTGGATTGGTTGATGGGTCATCTTCGGCTTTTGATCATCTTCCGAACTAGATTTACTAGTTCGGTTTCCATCTCGACATCTACCTCCGACTCATACTCGTCTTCTTCCTTTAGGGGTGGTTTACTTGTGAACTTCTTCTTTGGTCATGCAAATAAGGCAATACCTTTCTCGGGAGCCGAATTAGACTGTTTATGTAACTCGAATTCAGAAAATAACTCATCTAATCTAATCTTGTAAAGGTCCTTAGAAACCTTGTAGGCATCGACCATGGATGCCCACAAGGTAGTCCTAGTAAAAGCGTTGAGAGCATACCTTATAAGGTCCCAATTTTCGACCTTCTGTCCAATGGAGTGCATGCTATTGACGATGTCTTGTATGCGGGCGTGTAGTTGGGTTGTTGTCTCGTGTTCCTGCATCTTAAGGTTATATAATTTATTGAACAAGAGGTCTCTTTTACACACCTTTGCATCGTCGGTTCCTTCGTGTAGCTCTACGAGCTTATTCTATAGGTCCTTCGCACTGATGAAGGGGCCGACGTGATTGAGCTCCTCTTTAGACAACCCACACTGTAGAATTTGTGTAGCCTTTGCGTCGGCTTCCACTTGGAACTTCATGGAATTTGCCCATTGATCATAATCCAAGGATTCATCAACTTCATTAGTAGGAAGTATGAACCCGGTTTGGATTACGATCCACATCTCGATTTGAGTTTTTAGAAAGCATTCCATCTGACTCTTCCAGTAACAGAAGCCATCTCTGTTGTAAAATAGAGGTTGGACGGTGCTAAACCCTTCGAGATGGGTCATTTAGAAAGAAAAAATTAAATGAAATGAAAAAGTCTTAAAACCAAAAACGAAAAGAAAACTTTAAAAAGATGCTAGATTGGTGGTTGCACCAAATCATAGCGCCCCCGCTCTGATACCAATTGTTGGATCGGAGAAAGCGCTAGAGGGGGGGGGGGTGAATAGCGCAAAACAATTCTTTCTTTTCGATTCGATAACAAACAATAGTAGAGTTGAAATGCAGCGAAAAGTAAATAAAGACAAAGCTTTTTTTACTTGGTTCATAACCTTCCGGCTGCTAATCCAAGGCCCTAGTGGTCCGAGACCATGTTCGGAGGGCAATTCACTAAAAACACTCCTCCTCGTTGGAGGTAGGAGTTTGCGACTATAAAAGCTCGAGAAAACATAAGGTAGAGAGACTATCCCTCTCTCCTCGTTACGATAAAAACTTAAAAAGGAAGACAAATACAATGCTTTAGAAAGGAAGCTTAAACTTAGCTAATATCGACAACTTGAGGGTTGAAGTTTGAGCTCAGGTTGTTGTCGTTTTGGCAGCGTTTCATTGTCGTAGGATCGTTGGAGAGTCGCAGCATTGCGGAAGCACTTGAGAAGCTTTTGAATTGATGAAAATGGTGAAGAACACTCCTTCTTTTATAGCTTTTGAGAACCCTAAACGTTGAGCTCAAGTTTTATAACCAAAGGCCACCTCACCCTAAGATAAGGGGATGAAGTTTGACTCTCCTCGAAGCTGGAAATTCAAATTGCATGATCGCTCACCCTCATCACCGATCGATGCATCATCACGATCGTGATGCATCATCGATTATCGCTAATAGCCATCAGTCAACTGTTAGCTAGGGTTTTCGACTGCATCAAGAGTTAGCTCGAAAATGTTACTCAAATAAGTGTTTTCGACGACCACTAGCTATTCGATCTCGACATAGACCTTCCATGGGAAGTCATGGTCGGATCGTCGCCTAAGGATGTCCTCGTATGAAGGACTCGACCTTACATCACTCACTCACACGAGCTTACCTTTGTAGCTTCGCTTTCGATCTCCACCTGATTTCTTCGGCTCGCTCCGAATTCCTCCCGGTGTTGTCCGACCACCATGATTTCTTAGCACGAGAACCTCCGAGTGTCACCAACCTTTAGCTTAGCTTAGTATTCCTGCACACTTGATTCAGCTCATGAGATAACAAAATGAACTTAATTTTGTGTCTTTATTATAATCAAAACTTAGGTTTGATTCGGGTGCCTACTGCACCAACAGATAAGGTTGGTTCGAAGTTCTCAAAAAGAATTCTAGGACTATTCATGATGGGCTTTGAAGGGTCCAATAAACAATTTGCAAGCCAAGGATACCCTCCTCCGGGAGCAGATACCAGTTTTCTAAGTGTTGGGGTGGCCACAGACAGTTATTCGGATTCTATCTTTGATTTGTAAAAAGCTTCACCTTATGTAAGGGAAATATCTGGACAAGAAATGCCTCTATAGATTCTGCATGTGTCCAATCTAATTTATTTCCAAATTTGCTGAAATGATGATATCCTTTTAGTTATAACCTAGCTCTACTATGACTTACTTCTCTATAACTGAATAAACCTTACCAAACACCTTCTTGGTGCTAGTCGACTGACACCCTACTATTGTAAGAGGGTTTAAATAAATTCAGGACTAAACATAAAGACCTTTCCCGGACCCTATTTATAACCACCAAACTGTGTAAGGTTCACCCCTCTTTAAATCTTTTACCACACCCCACTATGCTAAAGTTGAATTTTATTCAACAAGTATCTACCTCTACTATGGGATATGACTGGTCACTTCTCCATTAATGCATCAACCATTCCAAATGCTACCCCCCATCTCTCCATCTCATCAACCCATACTTTCCTTCTTTTCTGAGAGAATGAATTAATGTTCCCTTCTCTTCTATAAATACTCCTTGTAAGATCCTTTGCTCTCATACTTCTTTACCCTTCTACCTTCTGAATGGCTAACCCTTCAGAGTAAGAAGATAGGGCCCTTTCCCCTAAACCTCTCATGGCAGACCAACATCGCATATTGGAGTTACAAAGCTTGGTGAGAGATCACCTATTCTCTTCACCAAGAGCTGACCATCGCTCAACGAAGTTTGACAAGGCTCTGTGCAGCTCACCGAGCTCTTGTAAGACACTTCCTGCTGACTATGCCCCCTCGTACTGTGGCTCCCCTTAGCATTCCGAATGAGGAGAAGATCATTTATGAAGCACTTTAATTCCTTTCCCTAACACAATCTCCTTGTTCCTCGTCTAGCTGTACTGGTTATCAAGACTTTAAATAAAGATATTATAGAAATATATATGTTATTTTGCAGTGAGCATGACACTATATAAGAATAAGAAAATTCATTACTACGCAATCAAAACAGTGTACCTTTTCTAGAAATTATCCCTTCGTGATTCTCCCTCCAAACCCCCTAGTCACCATCATGTAGTTGCATCATTTGGTTATCAATGCTCTTTCAGAAATCATGACTTGTCCCAAATCACTGTTCTTCTAAAATGAAATGTATTCTGTCGCTCTCTAAAGTGAAATTTCTCCCGAGACTCAACTCCTCTGATTCATCACTACACGGGGATAATAGCTTTGGCTAAGGCCAAGCTATAAAAATAGTGACGATTTGACCCAGGGCTTCACGTTGTCAAATCGGAATAATTTTTTACTTCCGTCATCTTCAATAGTGAATTCACCTTAAACCCAACTCCTCTAATCTGCCACCGCACGAGGATAATAGCTTCTTTTGAGGCCAAGCTGTAAAAATAGTGACGATCTGACCCAGGATTTCGTCTCGTCATATCAGAATAATTTTTTACTTCCATCCTCTTCATCAATGAATTTACCTTAAATCCAACTCCTCTGATCCGCTACCGCACAGGGATAATAGCTTTGGCTAAGGCCAAGCTACATAAATAGTAATGGTCTGACCCAGGGCTTCACCTCATCAGATCAGAATGATTTTTTTACTACCATCATCTTCAATAGTGAATTTACCTTAAACCCAACTCCTCCGGTCCGCCACCGTACTAGGATAATAACTTTGGCTAAAGCTAAGCTACAAAAATAGCGACAATATGACCTAGGGCTTCACCTCGTCAGATCGGAATAATTTTTTTCCTTTCGTTGTCTTTAACAGTGAATTTACCTTAAACCTAGTTCCTCCAATCGACCATCGCACGGGGATAATAGCTTTGGCTAAAGCCAAGCTACAGAAATAGTGACAATCTGACCCAGGGCTTCACCTCGTCAGATTGGAATAATTTTTTACTTCCATCACCTTTATCAGTGAATTTACCTTAAAGCCAACTCCTATCCACCACCGCATGGGAATAATAACTTTGGCTAAGGCCAAGCTATAGAAATAGTAATGATCTGACCTAGGGATTCGCCTTATCAGATCGGAATAATTTTTTACTTTCGTTATCTTCAATAGTGAATTTATCTTAAATCCAGCTCCTCCGATCTGCCATCGCACGGAGATAATAGCTTTGGTTAAAGCCAAGCTACAGAAATAGTGGCGATCTGACCCAGGGCTTCGCCTCATCATATTGGAATGATTTTTTTTACTTCCATCATCTTCAACAGTGAATTTACCTTAAACCCAACTCCTCCGATCCGCCATCGCACTAGGATAATAACTTTGGCTAAAGCCAAGCTACAAAAATATTGGTGATCTGAGCTAGGGCTTCACCTCGTAAGATCAGAATAATTTTTTACTTTCGTCGTCTTCAATAGTGAATTTACTTTAAATCCAGCTCCTTCGATCCACCACCACATGGGAATAATAACTTTAGCTAAAGCCAAGCTGCAAAAGTAGTGACGATCTAACCCAAGACTTTGCCCCGTCAAATCGAAATGATTTTATTTACTTCCATCATCTTCATCAGTGAATTTACCTTAAACCCAACTCCTCAGATCCACCATTGCATGAGGATAATAGCTTTGACTAAGGCTAAGTTGAAGAAATAGTGACGATCTAACCCAGGGCTTCGCTTTGTCAGATCAGAATGATTTTTTACTTTCATCATTTTCAACAGTGAAGTTACCTTAAACTCAATGTTAAAGCAATCAACCCAAGTATGGTTTGGTTTTGATGTGTGTGGCAAAGGGTTTAAGTTAGGTTGTTTATGTGATTTGATGCGTGTGTTTAAGTTGTGCAGGTCTTAAGTGAACCACACATGTGTTATCTTGATAAAACATTGACGAGTTCACCATCTCATGGCTCGGGTCCTTGAGTCAGTGAAGGATGACATTGTGGAAGTCATGCTCTTGGTACATCCGAGGGACTGTCGGACGAGGAGCAAATGAAGTGATGTTAGAGGAAGCATACTTCATGGCAAGATGTGAAGGATGACACTGGAAGAGCCGAGGGCTTAGTGCATCCGAGGGACGCAGGCCGAAGAGAGCTTTGAGGCAAGGGGCTTCATGGGAGATGAGAGTGAGTGATTGTAACTTGGGACGGGGTAGCTCAGCTAGGTGAACTTGGCCGAATGGCTAAGTCAAGTGTCGGACGCTCAAACTTAGGTTTGAGATTTTACCCGACAAGTCGGACGCTCAAACTTGTGTTTGAGGTTTTACCCGACGTTTGGATAAGTCGGATGCTCAAACATGAGTTTGAGGTTTCTATCCGACGAATGGAAGTGTCGGATGCTCAAACAGGTGGTTTGAGGTTTACCCGACCGTCGGAGGCTCCAACATGTGTTTTATTTGAGGTTTTATCCGACACTAGTCGACTGCTATAGATAGCAATCGACTGCTCTGAGTCGATGGCACTCGACTGGTGCTCGACTGGTGTTCGATTGATGGACTTCTGGCCCAACAATCAACTGCTAGGGTTTGGCAATCAACTGCTGCATCATCAGTCGGCTGTCAAGGGATGACAATCGATTGATGAATAGTGTCATAGGCACAGAACCATTTTGAGTCGACTGATTGTCTGGGTCACTTGACGGATGGCTTGATCAGTCGACTGATGGCCATGAATAGTCGACTGATCAGAGTGCTGTTGGCTATGAAGACTGTGATTTGGCATGGTCAGAAGTCGTTGGAACGACAACAGTCGACTGATGGCATGTAGCAGTCAACTGCTACATGCCCAATGGGAAGAATGACCTCTTCTCTATAAAAAAAGGTCTTGAGGGCCTTGGGGCACCTAATACTTCCACTCCTATTCATTCTCTAAGTGCTCTCACGTCTTCCAAGTGTTTTTACTCGTTTATTCTCTATTTTCATTCATATTATTTATGAGAAGAGGAGTTGGTGTAAAGAGGTTACCTCCACCTTGTCTTGGGCAAAAGGAGAGATTATGGATTAGTTTGAGGGAGTGATTCGCCGAACAAATCATCCATGGACTAGCGGCAAGGGCTGTGAACCACGTTACATCGGCGTGTTTGCGTTTGCCTCTTCTCTCTATTTGTTTAGCTTAATTATTTTTGTGGTTAGCTTTATTATCTATATTCTGCTGCACTAACCTTGATTGCAGACGATTAAGTGATCGATTTCTATCAACAAACATCTAGACTATTCAAATCCCCTTCTAGTCGGGTCATGATCCTTCAACAAGTGGTATTAGAGTGAGGAGCTTGTCAACGGATTCATCGCTAAAACAAGCACGACAACGAAATGATCAGCTCGAACATTCATCCGCCAAAATTTGAAGGGGACTTCGCTTAGTTGAAAAAGCGTATGGAGGTATTTTTCGAAATGGACTTTGATATTATGATTATTATGGAAACCGGTTTCGAGATACCTAGGGATAAAGAGGGAAAGCCAATCGAAAAATCAAGATGGACTAAAAAGCAAAGAGAGGAGCACCTTGCAAATTCGAAAGCCAAGCACCATCTCTACAACGTGCTCCCTCAACAAGAAATCAATAGGATTGGAGAGTACGCTAGTGCTAAGGAGATGTGGGAGAAGCTAGTGGAGCTTCATGAAGGCACATCTGAAGCCAAGCTAGCTAGAATGGACCTTCTCCGATCGCAATTAAGCAACATCAAGCTAGAAAAAGGAGAAAATGTACTATTCTTGCATTCTAGGTTTAAATAAATAATAAATGGGTTATCTAGTGTAGGGGGGAAGCTCTCGAACCGGGACATGATCATGAAAGCAATAGACGCCTTCCCTCGGTCATCGAAATGGAGCTCCATGGTGGACTCATTCTACATCTCAAAGAATCTAGAGGTAAGTACTCTAGAAGAATTCTTTTCTACCATAGAATTACATGAAACTAGGCTTGAAGGTATAGTAGAAGATCCAATCAAGCAATCAAGGGGAGTAGTGCTTGTAGCCAACAAAGGGAAAAAGAAGAAGTCCATACCCTCCTCATCCGATGACGAATCGCAATCTTCAATGGATAGCAATGAGGAGGCATACATGGTAAGAAAGGTAAGACGTGCATTAAAAAGCTTTAAATTTAACAAATCTCATGATAGAAGAATGAGGATAGTCATTTGCTAAAATTGCCAAGGAGAGGGACACATGAGGGATGAGTGTCCTCTCTTGAACAAGAGCAACGAAGAAAAGAAGAAACATGACAAGAAGAAATAAGGGAAGAAGAAAGAGGAGAAGAAATCAAAATAAAAGGGGAAGACAAAAGTGAACCTAAAAGCCACATGGGATGACCCATCTTCATTGGAGGAAGAAGAGATAGTCTCCCACTTCACACTCATGGGAATGGATGACATAACTTTCACCTCATCCGAACAAGAAGCAAGTACAAGTGAGGAGGAGAGCTCAAGCGAAGGGGGAGCGTCTACCTCGGATTCGGAACAAGAGGATTGGATAAGTGAGGTAACAAATCTCCCTCCTAAAAAGGTCATTTCAATGATTACTAGTTTAAGTAAGGACTTGTTTAGAATGAAAAAGAAAAATAAATACATGCTCGATGAAATTAAGAATCTAGAAAAAAAATGAAAAATGCATGTTCACATGTTAATGATTCTTCTTCTAGTATAAATGATGCATGCTTAGAAGAAAATAAGGCTTTAAGGGAAAAGATAGAATTCCTCACTAAGGCCCTAGAGAAATTCACAATTGGCTCAAACACTTTGAACATGATAATTGGGAGCCAAAGAGCTAGTTTTAACAAGAAGGGCCTAGGATATAAGGGAACCAAAAATGAAAAGGCTTACCATTGTCTAATTGCTAGGGGACAATCCAAAATAATAATAGTAGCTAAGAAATTGATCCCAAAGGAGTACTTGGTGAACGCTATTAGAAAGAATTTATATTGGGTTCTCAAGTCAATCCTCAAGGGTTAGAGAAACCTAGGATAGTCAACCATACTTGAATATTTTTCATATCATATTATCTGGTTGACTTATTATGAGCATGGTGGATGATTTGGATAATACTTGTTTTATGATCATGATGGGTGTTTTAGGATGATTCTTAACCTTGGTAGAAATTGCATGAAATATATGGTTAAGTATAAATACCTTAGTTACATCTCACAATCCACTATAGGCTAACTTGATTAAAAACATAGCAATGAGCGAGATGTTAGGATGATACAAGTGACTCACTAATGCTTATGACATTTTGATGAGTCATTAGAAGTATCTTAATATAACAATCATAGACCAACCATGGGGAAAGCTTATGTTTAATTCATGGACATATTTTCCAAAGATCATGGTTGGATATTTCAAATATTTTAAAATCATTTTATATTTTATAAACTGTGAGTTAATGCTTTGAAGAGTTTCTAAGGCAAAACTAGCTTTCAAGTTGATACAAAATTGAGTCTTTTTCAAACTTTTGAGTTTTTGCCTTATTTCTGAAAATTGATTGAATTTTCATGAAAAACAATTTTTCATTGATAAAAGAATTTATAAGAAATATGTTCCCCAAATTTCATGATTTTTTAAATTTTATGGAATTTTTAATGTATTTCTGAAATTAGGTTCAGAAATTAGAAATCGGATTTTACAGGTGCCAATCGACTGGAGATCGACTGATGTACTGTGCATGAGCACAGTAACCTATTTTAAGTGGATTTAAGTTTGATTTTTATAGTTTTATTCCCTTAGACTTTGATACCTTGCTGTATAACATTTGTACGATGTTTTTGATGGTGTCAAAGGGGGAGAAATGTGAGAGTTTAAGTTAATCATGCTAGGGGAAAAATAGCATGTGTTAAGGGGGAGTTGAATGTATTAAGGGGGAGTGTTTTGATGCTCATGTTATATTTACATGCTTTCTTTGCCTTAGTATTTTTTTAATGTTTTCCCTAACTTAAACATGTTGCCACGCATCAAAAAGGGGGAGATTGTTAGGGCAATCAACCCAAGTATGGTTTGGTTTTGATGTGTGTGACAAAGGGATTAAGTTAGGTTATTTATGTGATTTGATGTGTGGTTGTGTATGTCTTAAGCGAATCACACATGTGTTAACTTGATAAAGCATTGGCGAGTTCACCATCTCATGGCTCGGGTCCTTGAATCGATGAAGGATGACATTGCGGAAGCCGTGCGCTTGGTGCATCCGAGGGACCGCCGGACGAGGAGCAAATAAAGTGAAGCTGGAGGAAGTAGATTTCGTGGCGAGATGCGAAGGATGGCACTGGAGGAGCCGAGGGCTTAGTGCATCCGAGGGACGTAAGCTGAAGAGAGCTTCGAGGTAAGGAATTTCATGGGAGATGAGAGTGAGCGATTGTAACTCGGGACCGGGTAGCTCAGCTAGGTGAACTTGGCCAAATGGCTAAGTCAAGTGTCGGACGCTCAAACTTAGGTTTGAGGGTTTACCCGACAAGTCGTACGCTCAAACTTGTGTTTGAGGTTTTACCTGACGTTTGGATAAGTCGGATGCTCAAACATGAGTTTGAGGTTTCTACGCAACGAATGGAAGTGTTGGATGCTCAAACAGGTGATTTGAGGTTTACTCGACCGTTGGAGGCTCAAACAAGTGTTTTGTTTGAGGTTTTACTCGACACCAGTCGACTGCTATAAGTCGATGACACTCGATTGGTGCTCGACTGGTGTTTGACTAATGGACTTTTGCCAAGGGATGACAGTCGACTGCTGCACCATCAGTCGACTGCCAAGGGATGACAGTCGACTAATGAAGGGTGTCACGGGCACAAAACCATTTTGAGTCGACTGATTGCCTAGGTCACTCAACTGATGGCGTGATCAGTCGACTGATGGCCATGATCAGTCGACTGATCAGAGTGTCGTTGGCCGTGATGACCGTGATCTGGGGCGTGGTCAGAAGACATTGGAATGGCAGCAGTCGACTGCTGCATGCCCAACGGGAAGAATGATCTCTTCTTTATAAAAAGAGGCCTTGGGGGCCTTGGGGAACCTAATGCTTCCACTCCTATTCATGCTCTAAGTGCTCCCACGTCTTTCAAGTGTTTTTACTCCTTTATTCTCTATTTTCATTCATATTATTTGTGAAAAAAGGAGTTGGTGTAAAGAGGTTACCTCCACCTTGTCTTGGGCAAAAGGAGAGATTAGTGGATTGGTTTGAGAGAGTGATTCGCCGAACGAATCGTCCGTGGACTAGCGGCAAGGGCCGTGAACCACGTTACATCGGCATGTTTGTGTTTACCTCTTCTCTCTATTTGTTTAGCTTAATTGTTTTTGTTGTTAGCTTTATTATCTATATTCTGCAGCGCTAATCTTGATTGTAGACGATTAAGCGAACGATTTCCATCGACAAACATCTAGGATATTCAACCCCCCCCCCCCACTTTTAGCCAGGTCATGATCCTCCAACACCCAACACCTCCTATCTGCTACCGCACGAGGATAATAACTTTGCCTAAAGCCAAGCTATAAAAATAGTAACGATCTAACCTAGGGCTTCGCCTCGTTAGATCGGAATAATTTTTTACTTATGTTGTCTTTAACAGTGAATTTATCTTAAACATGTTTCCCCCAATCCACCACCACATGAGGATAATAGCTTTGGCTACAGTCAAGTTGAAGAAATAGTGACAATCAGACCCAGGCCTTTGCCTCGTCAGATTGGAATGATTTTTTACATTCATCATCTTCAATAGTGAATTTATCTTAAATCCAACTCCTCCGATCCACCACCGCATGGGGATAATAGCTTTAGCTAAAGCCAAGCTGCAAAAATAGTGACGATCTCATCTAGGGCTTCACCTTGTCAGATCGGAATAATTTTTTACTTCCAACATCTTCATCAATGAATTTACCTTAACACAACTCCTCTGATCTGCCACCGCACGAGGATAATAGCTTTGGCTATGGCCAAGGTGCAGAAATAGTGACGATTTGACCCAGGCTTCGCCTCATTAGATCGGAATGATTTTTTTTTACTTTCGTCATCTTCAACAGTGGATTTACCTTAAATCTAACTCCTCCGATCCAGTACTACACGGGGATAATAACTTTAGCTAAAGCTAGGCTGCAAAAATAGTGACGATCTGACCCAGGGCTTTGCCTCGTCAGATCGGAATAATTTTTACTTCCGTCGTCTTCAATAGTGAATTTACCTTAAACCCAACTCCTTCGATCCACTGCCACACAGGGATAATAGTTTTGGCTAAATCCAAGCTACAAAAATAGTGACGATCTGACCCAGGACTTCGCTTCATCAGGTCGGAATGATTTTTTACTTCCATCATCTTCATCAGTGAATTTACCTTAAATCCAACTCTTCTGATATACTATTGCACGAGGATAATAGCTTTGGCTAAGGTCAAGCTGTAGAAATAGTGACGATCTGACCCAAGGCTTCGCCTCGTCAGATCGGAATGATTTTTTACTTCCGTCATCTTCAACAGTGAATTTACCTTAAACCCAACTCTTCCGATCCACCACCGCACGAGGATAATAACTTTATCTAAAGCCAAGCTACAAAAATAGTGACGATTTGGCTCAGCGCTTTGCCTTGTCAGATCAGAATAATTTTTTATTTCCGTCATCTTCAATAGTGAATTTACCTTAAATCGAGCTCCTCCGATCCGCCACTACACGGGGATAATAGCTTTGACTAAAGTCAAGCTACAGAAATATTGACGATCTAACCCAAGGCTTCACCTCGTCAGATCAGATTTTTTACTTTCATCATCTTCATCAGTGAATTTACCTTAAACCCAACTTCTTCGATCTATCACCGCATGGGGATAATAGCTTTTGCTAAAGTCAAGCTGAAAATACTAACGATTTAACATAGGGCTTTGCCTCACCAGATCGGATAATCTTTTACTTTCGTCGTCTTCAACAGTGAATTTATCTTAAACCTAACTCCTCCGATCTGCCACCGCATGGGGATAATAGCTTTGGCTAAAGCCAAGCTGCAAAAATAGTGGCAATCTGACCCAGGGTTTCGCTTCATTAGATCGAAATGATTTTTTACTTACATCATCTTCATCGGTGAATTTACCTTAAACCGAACTCCTCCGATCGGCCATCGCATGGGGATAATAGCTTTGGCTAAGGCTAAACTGCAGAAATAGTGACGATCTGACCTAGGGCTTCACCTCGTCAATGTCACTCTCCGAAAGCTTTGAGAGCAACATACTAAAACCACTGAAGGGTCCGACAACTCTTCATCATCTCTTCTGGTACCAGTCATCATCAAACCCCCTCCCACTGCTTTCTCTTCTGTCACCATCCCTTCTTCACCATCAACCACATTAGTTCCACCCACCATACAACCTTCCGACCTTATTCCCTCCTATGCACCGCTATCCACTCTTCCTGTAAGTATACCTTCGATAGACTTTAACCCATCCTCCTCTTCCCCTTAGCTTATGGATCCTCCCATTTCACCTTCCTTGGGTTTGAACATTAAAGTGGCGGTGTGAAGATCCGTACACCGCAAAATATAAGAAGAAGGTGTTGCTGCCACTGTCCACCCTTCCCTATTAACCGAGGGGGCCATTGTCGAACCCTCTTCCCCCTTTCCTCTTCCTGCCTCCATTTCTCCACAACGGGTGGTTTCGTCGCCCCCACCTTTGAATACTATCCCGTTTGCCAGTTGACTGTCAACTTCTGATTCCCTTGCTCAACCACCGAGCCCCCACTTCCCTTCATTAACCCCTATCTGCTCTGAAGAAACATCTTTGGTCGCAACCTTTTTTCCAAACACCTCCGCTCCTTCCCCTACAACTAACATTCCTATCTCCCTACTCCCTTTGACCTCCTTCCTTTCCCTTCCTTCTTTTCCTCCATCCTTGGAGCCCATGAGTTCCCCTTCTTTAGACCCAAACCCTAACCCACTACTTCTTGCCCCCTCCTTATACATAGATAGGGTTCAGAACGAGTGTACTTTATCCCCTAACCTCTCTGGTGTTAGGACCTTTGTAATGGCTAGAGGGGGGGTGATTAGCCTTTCTTCTTTTCTACAAGCATGTTAGCGGAAGCAAAACAAATACAAATAAGAATACGAAAGAGAAATACAAAGACAATGCTAACACCCAATGTACGTGGTTCGGAGATGACGCTCCTACTCCACGGTAATCCGTAAGGTGGATTAGCCCTAGCCAAGCTTCACTAAAAACCTCCTTTGGATGAACCAAGGTGGAGAAACCTTTCTTACAATGCTCTCCTCTTCTTTACAATGATGGATGATTAAGAACAAGAGAAGAGGAGGTTTTGAATCACTAAAACACTTGGGAAGGCTTGGTGAGCACGAGGGTGTAGTTAGGAGCAAGAGCACTAGCTTCACCAAGCTCCCCAAGACCCCTTTTTATAGAAGAGGGACTGTTTTTCTCGTTAGGCTGCGATCAGTCGACTGATGCTCATCATCAGTCGACTACCGCCGAAGCCAACGACTTCTGACCATGCAGATCTGCGGAGATTCGTAGTCGCATTTTCCAACGGCCAGGTGATCGATCGGTGATCCTCCATCATCGGATCGATGGAGTGATCGATCAGTGATCAAGCGGCAATGAGTGAGACCGCGTTCGTGGCGATTTTCTCCTTGATCGATCGACTCTCGCCCTTAGCGATCGGTCGATCGCAACATCAATCGATCGGCCCTGACCGGCGATCAAGCGATGGCGTGGTTTCACCCGACTCGGTGACGCGACGGTCGGTGATACATTATATCAGTCGACTGATACTCATCAAGTATGAGTAATTCACACTTGATTTTTCACCCTAGACCTAGACTCAACCTTCTAGCTCCTCATTAAGCCATGTGCCTCCAGGATCCCTCCGAGTCCGCAACTTGTTCATCCTTTGCGCTTTGCTTCCACGAGCTTCCTTCGGTTTCGTCATGTCTTGGGTTTCCAAATGCTTGGACTTTACGCCGCCAAGACTACAAGCTTGGACTTATGCTACCAAGACCTTACTTTGGACTTCCTTTGCCAAGGTTCACTTGGACTTTACGCTGCCAAGACTACAAGCTTGGTCTTATGCTGCCAAGTCCATCCCTTGGACTTCCTTTGCCAAGATCATACTTGGACTTCTCTTTTACCAAGGCTTCATCCTTGGATTTTCCTGTCACTTAAACATATTTGCAATTAGATCACAAAACATTGCCTAACTTAGATGATTATCCAAACATCAAAACATATATAAACGCTTGGAGCATTGTTGCACCAACAATCTCCCCCTTTTTGATGTTTGACAATCATTTAAGTTAGGTCTTTAAAGATACACACATAATCATATTTTCAATATGAATTATAACTAAAACACTCCTTCTCCCCCTTTGACATACATCAAAAAGAGAAGGATTCAAACATGAAAGAATTAATGTGTTGGATCTTGGACTAAGGTATAAGATTGAAATTAAGCTCCCCCTTAATCCAAGATATGCTTTATAATGTGTAAACAATAGTTGAAGCAGAGCATAACAAAAATTCAAAACTTAAGTCATAACTTTGCACCAACAATGGATTTTGGGGATGAAAAAGATATAATTTATGAAACTCCCCCTAAACCACTGCATTGAACATTCCTAAACCTTTGTGTATACCCAATATTATCATACTATAGTTTTAGGACATAAAAGATACAATAAATACCAAAAACTGGAGCTGTTTATCCGAAAATACAGTGTACCCGATCTGGTTTCAACCACGATCACTACTAATCAAAATTTATTTTCATTAACTTCAGAAATGCGGTAGAAATTTCAGAAGTTTCAAAAAATCACGAAATTTTGTGTACACATTTCTGAAATCATACTTTATTAAGGAAAAATAATTTGAAAAATATATGTTTTTCAGATTTCAAGATTGATACAAACTTGGAACCTAACAAAAGTTCTAAAGATTTTGCAAACTTTGTATCACTTTTGCGTTCCATTTGAAAACTGTTTTTCAACATATGACGAACATAGTTTAAAATATATATTATTTGGAATTTCCAACCATGTTCTTAGAGCTATGTATTCATTACTTGAATACAAGTCTTCCCAATGATTGGTCCATAAGGTATTCATGTCTCTATGTGTGTTATTGGCTCATAGTAATGCATCATAACAAGCATTATGAGCCAAGTACACCTTCCCTATCATCTCACATTTTTCTAAATGTCTCAATACAAAAATCAAGGTTTCTTAAGGCTTTTTGTGAGATGTATCAAGGTATAAAGATACTATAAAAGTATAGGATTATGCAAACCTAGAATTTTACTCTACAAAGCACATACCAAGCTCTCTCCTTAATGATGAAAATTCGGTTTCGGGAAGAGCTTTGGTGAAGATATCGACAAGGTTGGACTTAGATTCTACATAATTTAGTTCAATGTCCCCTCTTGCTACATGATCTCTTATGAAGTGATGTTTCACTTCAATGTGCTTGGTCCTAGAGTGATGTACCGGATTTTTGGTCAAGTTGATGGTACTCACATTGTCACAATAAACTTTAATGTTAGAGCAGTGTAGCTCATAGTCCACAAGGGTATGCCTCATCCAAAGTAATTGAGCTACACAATCACCCATAGCCACATATTCGGCTTCGGTGGTTGATAGAGCAACACAATGTTGCTTCCTACTACTCCAACTAACTAGGGAGGATCCAAGAAATTGGCATCCACCACTAGTACTTTTCCTATCCAATTTGCACCCCGCATAATCGGAATCGGTATAGCCAAGCAATTCAAACGACCTAGTCTTAGGATACCAAAATCCTACATTTAGGGTGCCTTTGATATATCTTAAAATTCTCTTAACGGCTACTAAATGGGATTCTTTGGCACAAGATTGGTATCTTGCACACATACCTACCGTAAATAAGATATCGGGTCTACTAGCGGTTAGGTATAGTAGGCTACCAATCATACTCCTATAAAGTTTAAGATCAATTGATTTACCTTCATGATCGCTATCTATTCTAGTGCTAGTGGCCATAGGAGTGGTTACAGTTTTGACATTCTCCAAACCAAATTTCTTGATCATTTCGTTTGCATATTTGGTTTGATAAATGTGAATCCCTTCATTGGTTTGCTTGACTTGTAAACCTAGGAAAAAGGTAAGCTCTCCAACTAAACTCATTTCAAATTCATTTTCCATATTTTTTATAAAGTCTCGAAGAAGATCATCATTTGTTGACCCAAAAATGATGTCATCAACATATACTTGGGCTATGAATATATTCTTTAATGTTGACTTTATGAACAAAGTTTGATCTACTTGGCCTCTTCTAAAATCCTTAGAAATTAAGAAGGATGACAATCTTTCATACCATACCCGAGGAGCTTGTTTTAACCCATATAATACTTTTCTAAGCTTACATACATGGTTTGGATAATCTATGTTCTCAAATCCGGGTGGTTGCTCTACATATACTTCCTCCTTAATATAACCATTTAAGAATGCCGATTTAACATCCATTTGGTAAAGTTTAAATCCCATATAGGAAGCATACCCTAAGAGAATTCTAATAGATTCTAACCTAGCAACCGGGGCATAAGTCTCATCATAGTCAAGCCCCTCAACTTGATTAAATCCCCTAGCAACCAACTTAGCCTTATTTCTAGTGATATTTCCTTGGTCATCTAGCTTATTCCTAAAGACCCATCTTGTAGTAATTATGGTGCTATCATTGGGTCTAGGTACTAACTCCCATACTTGACTCCTCTCAAATTGAGCCAATTCATCTTGCATTGCCAAAATCCAATCCGGATCATGTAATGCATCATTGATCGATTTGGGCTCAATTTGTGAAATGAGAGCAACTTGACTAGTAGGAGGTCTATGAAATGACCTAGTTCTTACTCCTTGAGATAGATCTCCTACTACTTGGTCAAGTGGATGATCTTGATGAATTCTTAGGGTTCTAGAAGGGGTTTCAAATTGATCATTGTTATCTTCCACCTTCCTTTCATCATCGGAATCTCCTCTTCCTCCCCCTTGATCATTACCCCTAATGGTCAAATTTTGAAGTTTTTGGGTAATGTCTTGATTATTGTCATTAATATCCTTATCAATGGAGGACTTTCTAGGGTAGGTACTAGTAGTTTCATCAAATTGAACATTGGAGGATTCCTCAATCCCTTGGGTTTTCTTATTGTAGACTCTATATCCTCTACTTGTGGATGAGTATCCAACTAGGATTCCCTCATCCGCTTTGGATTCAAATTTTCCTAAGTTATCCTTGGTGTTTAGAATATAAACTTTACATCCAAAGACTTTGAAATAATGAATTGTGGGAATAGTCCCATTCCATAATTCAAAGGGTATATTTCCTAAAAACCTATGGATTTGAACCCTATTTTGGATATAACAAGCGGTATTAACCGCTTCCGCCCACAAGTAACTAGGTAGAGAATATGCATTAAGCATAGTCCTAGCCGCCTCTTGTAGGGCACGATTTCTCCTTTCCACCACCCCATTTTGTTGAGGTGTTCTAGGACAAGAGAACTCATGCTTGTACCCTTGCTCTAAACAAAATTGTGAAAATTTTGAGTTCTCAAATTCACCACCATGATCACTACGGATCCGGTTGATTTTGAGACTCTTTTCATTTTCAACCCTTTTACTAAATCCTATGATTATTTCTAAGGTATCATCCTTATGTTTCATAAAATAAACCCAAGTATACCTAGAAAAATCATCTACTATAACCAAACAATATTTGTTACCATTTAACGATGGAGTACTATGACAATCAAATAAGTCAAAATGCAATAATTCTAATGGTAAGGAAGTATTAGTTAAAGTTTTACCTTTGTGTGATGCTTTTGTTTGTTTTCCTTCTTGGCATGCATCACACATTTTGTTCTTGACATACTTGATCTTTGGTAGCCCTTTGACCAACTCCATCTTGGCTACCTTGGCTATGTTTTTCATGTTGATGTGCCCCAATCTCCTATGCCATAGCCAACTTTCCTCTTCTTTTGCAACAAGACACTTAGTAGAAATGTTAGAAGCATATGAAAGATCAATATAATAGATATTTGATTTCCTATATCCAACTAACATGCAATCATTTAATTCCTTGTGCCTAATCATGCATTTAGAGGATTCAAAAGAGACATGATAGTTTACATCACAAAGTTGACTAACACTTAATAAATTAAATTTCATATTTTCAACTAGTAAAACTTTGTGAATGACAATTTTGGGGGATACCTCAATTGTACCTCTACCTAATATCTTGAGTTTTCCACTATTTCCAAAGGACACCGCTCCTTTCTTTACATACTTAATTGTGGAGAATTTGCTCACATCACCGGTCATATGGGTTGAGCAACCGCTATCCACAATCCACATACCTTGCTCCTCTACCTAAATCACATGAAAAACACAAGCTTTTAGTACCCAAACATTTGGACCGGTAACATTAAGTAAAAACTTCTTAGGTACCCATGCTTTCTTAACCTTTCCCTTAATGGTTGCTTTCCTATTAATCAATGAAATATAAGCAACTTCTTTTTCTTTTGGCCTATATCCTAAACCGGCCTTGTTGTAAACGGCTCTTTGTCGACTAAGGATCATATCAAGACATTTTGAGTCATTTGAAAATTTCTCTAAACATGCTTTCAATTCACTAACCTCATCCTTAAGTTTGTCATTTTCTTCCTTAAGTATGCAAGAATCAACATGTGAAGGCTTTTCATTCCTAATGGCCTTTAGTTCTACCTTCATGCTCTTAACCTTAGATTTTGACTTATCTAGAGCCTCTTTAAGATAAGCAATTGATTTATAGAGAAGCTTAACTTTGGGAGAGTTCATTACCTCATCGTCACTAGATGACGATTCATCACTTGAGGAATCTTCTTGGCTTGATGTACCGGAATCATCTCCTAGGGCCATGAGTGCCACATGACGTGTGATGTGGCAAAGCTCATCATCGGAGGAGGAGTCTTCAACACTTGGTGTGTCCCATGTGGTTTGAGCCACCATAGCCTCCTTCTTCTTCTTCTCCTTCTTGTCCTTCTTTTTCTTTTCCTTTTCCTCCTTATTCTTTAGCTCCGGGCAATTCGGCTTTATGTGCCCCTTCTTGTTGCAAGCATGACAAATCACATTATTGCTAAAACTTGAATTACCACTATTTTTACCTCTTGAAGAATGAGACCCCTTCCTTGCTTCTCTACTCTTGAACTCCTTTGATTTCCTATAGAGCTTTTTGACAAAATTTGCCATCTCACTAGATGAGTCTTCATCACTACTTGAGTTATGCTCCGATTCGGATGATGATGATACTTCTTTTCTTTCCTTTTTCTTCTTTTCCTTCTTTTCAACAAATAGAGCTAAACCCTTTTCCTTAGAGGACATGTTAGTTTGCTCATGTAATTCAAACTCACAAAACAATTCATCAATTTTAATTTGAGAGAGATCCCTAGTTACCTTAATGGCATCAACTATAGAAGTCCATAAAGAATTTCTAAGAAATGCTTGAAGAATATACCTTACCAAGTCCCGGTTGTCAACTCGCTCACCTATGATGTGAAGTCCGTTCACAATCTCCTTGAACCTTCCATGCATTTGGCTTACGGTTTCATGCATCTTTATTTGGAAGGCTCGAAGTTGTCTAATTAGTAGGTCCTTCTTGGCCCTCTTTGACTCCTTGGAACCTTCATTTAGCTCAATGAGCTTTTCCCATAGATCCTTGGCGGATTCGAAAGGCCGCACCTTGTTGAGTTGCTCCATTGTAATACCGCATTGGATGGTGAGTACGGCTTTTGCATTTGACTCGAACTTCCGGTTCATCTCCCTTGTCCAATCCTTGCTTGGAATAGGGTTTCCATGTTCATTTACCGGTTCCTCGAAGCCATCTACAATACTATGCCAAATTTCAATATTGCTCATTAGATAATACTTCATCCTACCTTTCCAATATGCAAAGTGACTCCCATCGAAGAGCGGTGGCTTAGCGGTGCTATATCCCTCTTGAAGAGCCATTGATGCCTTGGTTGATGGTGAGATCTTCCAAGCTATCCGGGCTCTGATACCACTTATTAGGACCTTTGTAATTGCTAGAGGGGGGTGATTAGCCTTTCTTCGTTTCTACAAGCACGTTAGCGGAAGCAAAACAAATACAAATAAGAATACGAAAGAGAAATACAAAGACAATGCTAACACCCTATGTACGTGGTTCGGAGATGACGCTCCTACTCCACGGTAATCCGTAAGGTGGATTAGCCCTAGCCAAGCTTCACTAAAAACCTCCTTTGGATGAACCAAGGTGGAGAAACCTTTCTTACAATGCTCTCCTCTTCTTTACAATGATGGATGATTAAGAATAAGAGAAGAGGAGGTTTTGAATCACTAAAACACTTGGGAAGGCTTGGTGAGCACGAGGGTGTAGTTAGGAGCAAGAGCACTAGCTTCACCAAGCTCCCCAAGGCCCCTTTTTATAGAAGAGGGACTGTTTTTCCCGTTAGGCTGTGATCAGTCGACTGATGCTCATCATCAGTCGACTGCCGCCGAAGCCAACGACTTCTGACCATGCAGATCCGCGGAGATTCGTAGTCGCATTTTCCAACGGCCAGGTGATCAGTCGAGTGATCCCTCCATCGATCGGCCCGATGGAGTGATCGATCAGTGATCAAGCGGCGTCAGTGAGGCGCGTGCAGTGGCGATTTTCTCCTTGATCGGTCATTGCGCCCTTGCGATCGGTGCAACATCGATCAGACCAAAGCGGTCGGATAACGATTTCACCGACTCGGTCGACGCTAAGATACATCATATCATATCGATCGTGATACTCATCAAGTATGAGTAATTCACACTTGATTTTTCACCCTAGACCTAGACTCAACCTTCTAGCTCCTCATTAAGCCTTGCGCCTCCAGGATCTCTCCGAGTCCGCGACTTATTCATCCTTTGCGCTTTGCTTCCACGAGCTTCCTTTGGTTTCGTCATGTCTTGGGTTGCCAAATGCTTGGACTTTACGCCACCAAGACTACAAGCTTGGACTTATGCTACCAAGACCTTACTTTGGACTTCCTTTGCCAAGGTTCACTTGGACTTTACGCTGCCAAGACTACAAGCTTGGTCTTATGCTGCCAAGTCCATCCCTTAGACTTCCTTTACCAAGATCATACTTGGACTTCTCTTTTACCAAGGCTTCATCCTTGGATTTTCCTGTCACTTAAACATATTTGCAATTAGATCACAAAACATTGCCTAACTTAGATGATTATCCAAACATCAAAACATATATAAATGCTTGGAGCATTGTTGTACCAACATCTGGGACATCGAAGCCATCATCCCTTCCTTTATTACCCAAATTCACCTCTAACGTTATCTCAACCACACCTCTTATTAACATTTTTCCTTTTGTAGGACCATTGGTGATGTGCTAGGGGGGGTGAATAGCGATTTCGATTCGACGTGTAATGGAATTCTATCGTGCTTGTCTATAATCATTAGTACGCAGTGGAAATAGAAATACTAATACAAATACATACAAGAATACACAAGCATAAAGACACAAGATGTAACGTGGTTCGGAACCCTAGTTTCTACTTCATGGATTGAGCTCAAATGAGCTCTAGTGATGCAAACCACCACTAATCAAACCACTCCTTCTCGGTGACACACCGGAGATGGAGAAACCTCTTACAAACCTCTTATAACAATAAAAATAAAACACAACAAGTATACTAAGCAATACACAAATACAAGTAAAGAAAACTTTACACAAAGAACTTTGGATTGCTTGCTTGTTGATTGCTTTGGTTTGCTCTTGAAGGTCTGGAATGCAATAGCACTTCCCCTTCAAATAACCCCAAGAACCATGGCCAAAATCCTCCTCTTCGAGCACCTTATAAAGCCGCAACTCAGGCTAATTTTCTCCTAGCAGTCGACTGCCTATACCCATCAGTCGACTGCTCATGTAGTCGTTGTCTCACAATAGCTTAATCCACGTTGGAAAAACTCCAACTGATAGCTCATCAGTCCACTGCCAAACCCTAGCAATCGACTGCTGCCCCGTCAGTCAACTACCTAGTCGACTATGGAACTTTCTATACTTGTGGCCGCAAACAACAATCGACTGCCCTCCATGGAAATCGACTGCTTGACCAGTTGACTCCTCAAAGCTGGCAGTCGATTGCCAAGGCCACGCAGTCACAGTTGAGCTCTAGTCAACTCCCGACCAGCCGACTAGTCATAATTCTAGTCAATTGTTCAAAGTCGACTAGGCTGCCAAGTGTCAAAACACTTGACCAATCGACTGGTCCATAACCTCAGTCAACTGATAAACCTTTAACATGAGGTTTAGTCCAAGAATCGACCCAGGTCATGATTAACCAAACTCGAGTTGGACTCGAGTAGTGTTTTGATGTTTGAAAATGTTTTGGGGAGATTGTTGGTGCAATCGACCCAGATTATGATTGACCGAACTCGAGTTTGATTCGAGTGGTATTTTGATGTTTGACGATGGTTTGACCATTGTTTAACTATATGGTTGACATGAGGTTGATTATATGATGGGAAAGTCTAAGTCATGGGTACTTGGCATGGAAAGTCCAAGCATGGTTGGCAAGGGAAGTCCAAGGGGTGATATTGGCGGCGTAAAGTCCAAGGGTAGAGTCTTGGCAGCATAAGTCCAATGGTTGGCGGCGTAATGTCCAAGCGGTAGTCTTGGTAGCGTAAGCCCAATATACCTTGGTGGGATAGACCAGCTTAGCATGACAATAGCCGATGGAAGCACCTGAAGGCTAGCGTATGAATGAACAAGTCATGGATGACTTGGAGGGATCCGATAGGCATGAGGCTGACAGAGGTATCTAGAAGGCTTAGGCCTAGGCTAAGGGTGGTCTAGCAAGTATGAGGGCATCATACTTGGGGTTAAACCTCATGTTTGAGGTTATCAGTCGATTGGGGCTTTGGACCAGTCGATTAGTCAAGTGTTTTGACCCTTGGCAGCCGAGTTGACTCGTGGCAGTCGACTGAGATTATGGCCAGTCGAACTAATCAAAGTCGACTGGTGTTCGACTGTAGAAAATAGCTTGGCAGTGGACTGCCAGCATTGGATAGTCGACTGATGGCTTGAGCAGTCGACTGCCATGGATGGCAATCGACTGCTTATTAGGGTTACGGGAGAAGAATGCTCAGTAGCCGACTAGTCAGTCGACTACAGCCCTGACAGTCGACTACTGGGTCATGACAGCCGACTGCCAGTGTATCCGTTGGAACTTATCCAACGTGGATTAAGCCGTTGTCTCACAACGGCTACAGGAGTAGTCGACTGATGGTCGCGATCATTCGACTGCTAGGCGGAATCCAGCCCGAGGTGAAGCTTTAAAAGGAGCTCGTGGAGGAGGATTTGGCTAAGGTTCCTTGAAGCGATTTGGAGGGGATTTACTGCTGCAATCCAGACCTTCAAAACTTTTCTCAAGCAATCAAAGATCAAGCAATCAAAAACTCGTTGTAAAGTTTTCTTTACTTTCATTTTAGCGTATTTGCTTGTAGTTGCTTTATATTACTATTATAATCATTGTAAGAGGTTTCTCCGCCTCTGACTTAGTGTTGAGAAGGAGTATTATTGCTTAGTGGTGTTGTTTGCATCGCTAGGGCTTATTCGAGCTCAATCCATGGAGTATGAACCCTAAGGTTCCGAACCACATTATATCTTGTGTATTATATGCTTGTGTCATATTTTATTTTATTATTCTATATTCTGCTGCGCTAATGACATTGTAGAAAGCACGCGATCGTTATCCATCAAGAAGTAGGAACACATTATTCACCTCCCTCTAGCGATGATCAATTCCCTAACAAGTGGTATCAGAGCGAGGCCGCTCTTCTTTTGGACTAACCGCCAAGGGAGCATCGCTAGGGGGTGAAGAAGAAGATGGATTTTGAAGAAAGACTAGGATGAGACATCAACACTCCGGTCCCATATACCTTCTATGGACAAGAAGGGTTTGAGCAATGGAGGGCACGAATGAAGAACTTCTTGATGATGGACATCGAGCATTGGTTCATCATACAAGATGGATTCAAACTTCCAAGAGGTCCAAAAGGTGGATACCTCAAGTGGAAAAGATGGACCGAAGAGCAAGTCCAAGCCTTTGAAAGAAACGATAAGGTAACATAATTGATATTAAATTCATTACCTAACGATGTTGTGTCTAGGTTAGGTGAATTTCATGATGCCAAGGAGCTATGAGAGAAATTGGCCAAGCTCCATGAAGAACCATTCATGGCTCAAGTAGAAAGAGAGCCCAAAGAAGAAGCATCATCATCCTCACAAGAAAGTGAGGATTCGGAAGTTGAAGAGGAGTCAACTTCCGAATCAGTGGAAGAGGAAGAAGTAGAGGAAGCCTCCACCTCTAGGATCGAGGGGGAGGATATTAGGTCATCTTCCATGCCAGAGCAAGAAGGAGAGGAACCATCTACCTCTGGTCAAGGAGATGAAGAAGTCTAAACTTCCACCACCCTAGGTAACTCAAACACTTCAATTAATAATAAAAATCATATTATATGTTTTGAGTGTAGGGAATATGGGCACTACAAAAGCAAGTGTCCTAAGAAAGTTAAGAAGACTCCGTTGGCACCTAAAGTCAATAAAAATTCAAAGGATATCGATGCCCAATTAGGAAGAGCAAGGAGCACGTGGTGTGCTTCAAGTGTCAATAATCGGGGTATTATAGGAGTCAATGCCCTAGAGGGAAGAAGAAAGGGCAAGAAGGAGCTACACAAGTAGGAGGAGCTTCCAAAGCAAACCCTAAGGTATATTTCAATAATGGATCTTCGAATTTTAGTTATAACAAACATGCTTTTAATTCACTTGCAATTTATCACAAAGAGCATGCTAGAAATAAACTTGATTTCCTAGGTGCTAAGAGTTGCAATTTTAGAAATAAGGAGAAATTTAGTGTTGGAGGATCGTGGCCCGGCTAGAAGGGGGGTTGAATAGCTCAAATCGTGCTCAATGGACTTTGATCGCGTTCGTCTCTACGATTCTTGTTATCCCAGCGGAAATATGAAATACAATACAAATATGAAGACAAAAACACAATCACACAAAATACACAAGCATATACGTGGTTCGGAATCTTGGGGTTCATACTCCACGGGGTGAGCTCAACGAGCTCGAGTGATGACAACACCACTACTCAAACTCCTTCTCGACAACAAGTTAGAGGTGGAGAAATCTTGTATAAGCAATTACAACAGTAATATACGAGATACAAGCGAATACAAAGGCAATAAGAAATACAAGTAAAGAAACACTTTACAACACTTTGCTTTGAATGCTTTCTTGTTGCTTGCTTTGGTTTGCTCTTGAAGGTCTAGAATGCAGCAGTAATTCTCCTCTAAAATCTCCCAAAAAATCGCTATGGAAATCCTCCCCAAGCTCCTCCTTTTATGCTTGTCTCGGGTTGATTCCGTGCCTAGTAGTCGACTGCTCCTACCCATTAGTCGACTGCTCCTGTAGCTGTTGTGAGACAACAACCTAATCTATGTTGTCATCCACCTCGGATACACGCGATCAGCGCGATTACCATCGATCAGCTACCAATCGCCACTCATAGTAGATCGATCGACTACCAAGCATTCTGTTCTCACATCCTCGACCATCAGTCGACTGCCATCCATGACAGACGACTGCTGAAGCCATCAGTCGATGGTCCAATGCTAGCAGTCGACTACCTTGGCATACAACTCAGTCGAATGCCAGTCGGCTACCACCAGTCAAATAGGACATATCACCAGTCGACTGTTGTTGGGTAAAACCTCAAACACAAGTTGTTTGAGTATCCAACCGTCAGGTAAAACCTAAAACAACATGTTTGAGCATTCAACACACCCTTAGCCTAGACCTAAGCCTTCTAGCCACCTCTACTAGCTTCGCGCCTATCGGATCCCTCCAAGTCGTCCATGACTTGTTCATCCATGCGTGGATCCCTCCAAGTCATCCATGACTTATTCATCCATACGTTAGCCTCCAGGTGCTTCCTTCGGCTATTGTCATGCTCTCAGTGTCTATACCGCCAAGGTACATATGGACTTACGCTCCTAAGACTACCGCTTGGCCTTACGCCGCCAAACCACCCCTTGGACTTCCCAAATGCCAAGTCCTCATAACTTGGACTTTCATCGCCAAGGCTACACACTTGGACTAATGTGGCCAAGGTTACACACTTGGATTTTCCTTGCCAACTCCATGTTGGACTTCTAATGCCAAGCCATATGCTTGGACTTTCACCGCCAAGGCTACACACTTGGACTTACGTGGCCAAGGCTGCACACTTGGTCTTCCCATGATAATCGCATGTCATATGTTTTGTCTAACATCAAAATATTGCTCGAGTCAAACTCGAGTCTGGTCAATCGTAACCTGAGTTGATTGCACCAACAATCTTCCTCTTTTTGATGTTTGACAAAACCTCAAACACCTTTGAGTTAGGTGCGTTAACTCAAGTCTACCAATTATCCCCAATTGGCAATTCTCACCTTTGAGAATTCCAACTAACCCCAATTGGTCCTTTCTCCCCCTTTTTAATATACATCAAAAAGGTCTTCCCCAATGGTGTCAATGTCTCACATCCTAATAAGATCTTACAATCTCCCCCTTGGTCCAAAAATACATCCATCATCCCAAGATGGATAACCTTCCCCTAAAGGCTTGCTCCCCCTTGACCATTGCATCAATAATGTCTTTGGAGAGTCCCTAAGCCAATAGGAACACTAAACAATCAAAATTAAGGGAAAAAATTCAACATTGAACTTTCACCTCCCTTAATTCGATACACACCCTGAACAATTCTCCTAATCCATTTTCAATGGATTTCCACCCTTCCTAATATAATCTTAAGGTTCATTATTTTAGTCAAACTAGAATAAGCTTATCTCCAAATCAACATGTTCTTTGTGTGTGACCCTATAAACTCTCATAACGTTGGCAATGTATCTAAAACCATTTTAGATACATAAGTAATGAACGACATCTAGCAATACATCATTGCTACTCAAGTGATGAGAATGTCGAGATCCAACTTAACCTTTCGTGACTACTATAATGACCTTGTCCTTCTATCCTAGATATCTAGATCGATCAATGAGGCATAGATCATGTTATCCTCTTATCAATCTTTATGTTTCTTGATCCCTAAGTAGACTCACTCAAGCAAATGAGCTCAATATCTCATATTGACTCATATGAGCATGGTCATGCATTCTGTGGTCCTACTCTATCAAGAGGCCTAAAGATATCACTCCTATCATAAGGGAGGGATAGATCTCATCTACATCACTCACATCCCTCCGCATAATTTATTACATACTTAGTGATTGCCTTTATAGTCCACCCTGTTACGGGTGACGTTTGATGATACCAAAGTACATAACTTCTTATGTAGAGAACCATAGTGATTTTAGGTCTAAGGACTATTCATACTAATAGTCATATGAGAAAGTTTATGACACTCATATAACAATCCATGAAACTTTCTTATGGTGAGTCAATTCAATATATATTCTCTAATATATACCAATGTGTCAACGTGATATCACATATCCATGACTTGTGAGATCAAGTCATCAATTGACCTACATGCTAGTCTCAATGCATTAATACTGCCCTTGTATATTAATGCTTGACTAGGAATATTTAAGAATAGTATCCTCTATAGCCTCTCACAATTAATTTTACCAATTGATGTGTTGTAGATAAGAACCTACTTTCTAGGGCATTATTATATTTATTCGGATGACATAAGTATAAAGTAAATATAATAACTAAACTTTGCCTTTGATTAATAAAATATGATAAAAAATCCCTAGTCAATCATCACATAATTAGCTCTAGGGCTTACTACTAACAATCTCCCACTAGCACTAGTGTCAATTACTATAATATCTAATACCCAATAATCTAGTGTTACTATCATGTTTCCTCTGTGCCAAAGCCTTGGTCAAAGGGTCTGCAATGTTAGCATCGATCGGTATTCTGTATATCCTCACATCTCCTCTATCGATGATCTCTCGAATGAGATGGAACCGCCATAGTATGTGTTTGGATCGCTGATGAGAGTGAGATTCCTTAGCTTGTGCAATAGCCCCATTGTTATCACAATAGAGGTCTATAGGGTCAGCTATGCTAGGAACCACCCCAAGTTCAGTGATGAACTTCCGGATCCAAACAACCTCCTTTGTCGTATCAGACGCAACAATATACTCGGCTTCTGTTGTAGAATTTGCGACTGTGTCTTGCTTCAAACTCTTCTAGCTCACAGCGCCACCATTCAGGAAAAATACATACTATGACTATGATCTGAAATCATCCCTGTCGGTTTGGAAGAATGCATCGCTGTAACCCTTTACAACTAGCTCCTCATCGCCTTTAAATATCAAGAAATATTCTTTTGTCATTCATAAGTACTTAATAATGTTCTTGACAACTGTCCTGTGACTTTCACTTGGATATGACTGGTATATGCTTGTCATGCTCAAAGCATACAAGACATCGGGGTAAAGCCCGTGACCAGTTATGAAGAACTGTTGAGTCGTGCGAAGGAATATATCAATGAAGAAGAGGGACTGAGGGTAAGATGGGCAGAAAACACTCTAGCCCCTGTTCTAGCAAAGAGAATGTAGGGAATCCATGCGCGCTCGGAAACAATTTTACAAGCACTAAGCAGTGGAAAACAAGATCCCTCCAGAGATCCATGCAAAAACACCATACTCATTTGATCGATTCTATCATATAAGAATCGTAGTTACCTTCGATGCATGCCCTTCGTAATCCCGTCAGCAACACTTTGTGGTCAGATCTCAGCGCGGTCAATATGTCCATGCCTCCACGGTATCCACACGAACCGTGAAGTGGACTGGAACCAAGCTATGGTGCTAGCCACAAGATGTTGGTTCGGCCAAGAAGGTAGAAGAAGAACAAGAAGATGATCACACGAAAAGAAAAAAAACTTTTCTCTCCTAAAGTCTCATCAAATCCCTTTTATATTCAACCATTGAATATGAAGAGTTCATGACCCTTGGGATCCATGGAATTAATATCTCATTAATCTCATCTTAATGATCATGCAACTCTTCTTTATGATGAGTCTCACTCAATCCAAATCTGACTTGAGTCTAACTCGAGTCAGATTCATTGGGTATACCTTGAGTACTACTCAATCCGAATTTAACTTGAGTCTAACTCAAGTCAGATTCATTGGGTATACCTTGAGTCTAACTCATTGAGTCTAATCTACATTAGACTCAACCCGATGGCCTAATGGCTCATCACATGAGCCATCTCCAACTCACATGTCCTAAGTGTATGACCCAATAGGTTCTCGTAACATTGACAATGTTTCTAAAACCCTTTTAGAGACATAAGCAATGAGCGACATCTAGCAATACATCATTGCTATCCAAGTGACAAGAATTGTCGAGATCCGATATAATCTTTCCGTGACTACTATCGTGTATGACTCAGTCCTTCTATCATTGATATCTAGATTGATCAATGAGGCATAGACTGTGTCATCCTCTTATCAATCAAGAGTTTCTTGATCTCCAAGTAGACTACTCAACCAAATAAGCTCAATATCTTATATTGACTTATTCGAGCATGACCATGAATTTTAGCAGTCCTACTCTATCAAGGGGCCCATAAATATCACTTTTGATATATGGAAGGGATAGATCTCATCTACATCACTCATATCCCTCCACATAACTTATTGCATATCTAGTGGTCGCCTTTATAGTCACCCTGTTACGGGTGACGGTTGACGAAGCCAAAGTATACAACTCATTATGTAGGAAACCATAGTGACTTCAGATCTAAGGATTATTCATACCAATATTCACATGAGAATATTTATTATACTCATATAATGATCCATGAAACATTCTTATGACGGGTCAATTCAGTACATAGTCTCTAATATGTACTCATATGTCAATTTGATATCACATATCCATGACTTATGAGATTAAGTCATCAATTGACCTACATGCTAGTCTCTGTGCATTAATATTGTCCTTGCATATTAATACTCGACTAGGAATAGTTAAGAGTAGTGTTATATATATATATATATATATATATATATATATATATATATATATATATATATATATATATATATATATATATATATATATATATATATATATATATATAGACTCTCATTATCAATTCAACCAATTGATATGCTGTAAACCTGAACCTACTAATCAAGGACACTATTATATTATTAATATAGCACATATAAGAAATAATATAATAAGAAAATCTTGTTTGTTATTAATGAAATATGATACATATGATCCCTAATCAATCATCTCATGATTGACACTAAGGACTGACACTAACAGAGGAACCCTCCTGCTGTACAATAAGGGCCTCCAAGCGCGAATATACTAGACCTCTTGTACCCGCAGCGCCTAGGCCATGAATGTTGGCCCTAGGAATTCGCCCAGGCCTTCCTCTACGAGTGATGGACGTTGAGACCTTGCCTCCTCCGAGGACTTGGAAGGAGCGAGAAATGGAATCTTATGACCAACAGGGTCTTCTCCAGCGTCTAGCTGGATATAAGGGGGGGTCCCCCGTAACCCCCTTTCTTCTGTCAATATCATATGGAGTATGGTCATACTAGTGGTCATTGTTTTAAGTTACAGGAGGAATTGGAACGCATACGAGCCACATATCCACATCTGCAACCTCAGACGGGCGGATCGACAAGAAGAGGTCAACGACCTAATGCCACGCGCCCAGGACCCTATAACGGAAGACCTCAAACTCCCCTCTAGCCAGGTCAACAAATACCTGCTCAGGAGGGCACCTCGCTACAAGGAGGTTCAGCAGGCAAAGGCCCTTCAGTTGCTTCGAATGACATCCCCACACGAGGAGTTATTCATGTCATTACAAGAGGACCCACCGATGGGGACTCTAATAGGGCTCGAAAGTCATACGCCCGCCTCATGGAGAGTTTAGCCATTGGAATAGAGCAAGTCATCTAGAGTGTGCCACAAATATCCTTCGGACCTGAAGATATGTGGGGCATTCTGCTACCTCATACTGACTCCTTGGTAATCCAGATTTCTTTAGCCAACTATGAGGTAGCCCGAGTCCTAGTTGACTCGGGAAGTTTAGTCAACATCCTTTTTTAGGAAGCATTCGGGTAGATGTAGCTGGGAAATGTGCAACTGGAGGACGTGGCTACTCCTCTGTTTGGATTCGCAGGACACATGGTGCATCCTATGGGGCAAATTTCCTTGCCTCTCACTCTGGGTGCAAAACTCAGCCAAAAAATTAATATTATTCCTTTTCTCATAGTGGATGCTCCATCCACTTATAATGCTATTTTGGGTCATCTTTTTCTATCCATTTTTTAAGTGGTGGCTTCCCCTTATCATCAAAGGTGAAATTCCCAATTGGACAGCTGATTGAGGAAGCACAAGGAGAGCAAAAAGCAGCTCGAAGCTATTATGTGTAGATAGTCAGGGACGATAAGAAGAAGGCAAGGGTGGATGATCCCAAGAGAAAAGTTGTCATCACCTCTGATGTCTGCATGCTGGCAGAGTCCCCACCCAGAGCTGAAAAAATAGAAGAAGGTGAATCTGTAGAGATAGCTCCTGGAAAGGTCACTCGGGTGCCCTAGCAACTGGAGAGGAAGGAAGAACTGGTGAACTGCTTGTGCAAGAATGAAGATATCTTCGCCAAGGATGTGCATGACCTCACGAGGATAAATCCTAAAGTAGTTGCGCACCATCTTAATATCACTCAGGGAGTCCGACCCGTCCAGCAGAAGAGGCAACACTTCGAGCCCGAGAAGGATAAAGTCATCGCCAAAGAAGTAGATAAATTACTGCAAGTTGGGCATGTTAGAGAGATTCAATTCCCCGAGTGGGTATCTAATGTAGTTTTGGTCCCCAAGCCCTCTGGGCAGTAGAGGATGTGTATCGACTTTCGTGATTTGAATAAAATGTGCCTTAAAGACTGCTACCTCTTGCCTCGTATTGATCAGTTAGTTGACTCTACCATCGGGTATGAGGTTGTATCTCTTATGGATGCCTACTAAGGGTATCATCAAATTGCCTTAGCGAAGGATGATTAGAAGTGTGTCAGTTTTGTGATGGTAGGAGGGTTGTATGCTTATGTAGTGATGCCTTTTAGCCTAAAGAACGTAGGAGCTACTTATCAATGACTCATGGATAAAATTTTTGCAAAACAAAAAAACAAGAATATGGAAGTATATGTTGATGACATTCTCGTCAAGTCCAAAACCACCCGGGATCTGGTTACAAATCTGGAGGAGACTTTTGCCACTCTTAGACGATACAACATGAAGTTGAATCCCAAGAAGTGCTTGTTCGGGGTGAAGAGTGGGAAATTTCTGAGATATATTATAACAAAAAAGGGACTACAAGCCAACCCAAAGAAAGTGCAAGCATTGTGTAATATGAAATCACCTACTAACCTGTGGGAGACTCGAAAGTTAGTAGGAAGAATAGTTTCCTTGTCTCGTTTTATAGCCAGATCAGCGGACAAAGGGTTACCTTTCTTTGGAATTCTATACAAGGCCACTCGGTTCCAGTGGGATGATCAGTGTGAGCAAGCCTTTCAAGAACTAAAGAAGTATTTAGCTGAACTTTGTTAGCCAAACCAGTGTTAGGAGAGCTATTGTGGATGTATTTAGCTATTCAAAAGGAGCTATTAGTTCCGTGTTATTAAAGCAGGAAGGTTCCCAACAGCAGCCCATTTATTATACCAGTCATATCTTGAAAGGAGTAGAGTCACGGTATATTGAGTTGGAGAAATTAGCATACATCCTAGTTTTGACAGCTCGTAAATTGAGGTCATATTTCCTAGCCCATCCGATCAACGTTTTGATGCACAGTGAATTGGATAAAGTGGTCACTAAACCTAATTTTTCAGGAAGATTAGCTAAGTGGGCTGTGGAGCTAAGTGAATATGACATCCATTACCATCCTCAAACTGCTGTCAAGGCTCAATCGTTAGCCGATTTTCTAGTAGAGGTACCAGCAGGGTTGGGGAATAGTTCGGCCGAAGAAGAAGAAGGGAAGAAAGTATGGAATATTTTTATGGATGGGTCTTCTGGATCTACAGACAACGGAGTAGGGGTGTTGTTGATATCTCCCAAAGAGGAAGAAACCCGCGTGGTCATTCGCCTTGGGTACTAGTCGTCCAACAATGAGGCAGAATATGAGGTCATTCTGGCCGGATTATAGGCAGCCAAAGTTGTTGGGGCAACTTCTATCATTATGCATTCAGATTCTCAGTTAGTTGTATCACAACTCCAGGGTGCTTTCGTTGTTTGGGAAGAGAGGTTGAAAAAATATTTGATAGCCTTTGAAAAGGAAAAAGCTAATTTCCAAGAGGTCTTCCTACAATAAATTCCAAGAGAAAACAACTGAAAGGCAGATGAATTGGCTCTGCTAGCTAGTGCCCTAGAAGGGATAAGGCATCAAGGCTCTATTTGCATGGAAGTGTCTAATTCTTTAGTAATATGTAATGTGGAAGAGGTGACGCCGGAAAATGATCTGATCCCCGATTGGAGAACTGATATTATGGCATATTTATAGCAAAGGAAGGTTCTTGAGGAAAGGGGAGCGACATCTGTCTTGGTGACCAGAGTGAAATGGTTGACAATTGTGGACGATATTCTGTATAAGGTGTCTTTTGAGTGCCCCCTATTAAAATACTTGGGGAGGGAAGATGTCGAGTGGGTGCTCAGAGAGATACATGAGGGATGTTGTAGCAATCACTTGGGAGGAAGAGCATTAGCCAGGAAAGTACTGTTAGCCAGATATTTTTGGATAACTATTCATCAAGATGCAACCCGCTTAGTTCAAACTTGTTCGTCTTGTCAGAAACATAGTAACAGATCCGAGCGGCCTGCCGAGTTGATGAGGGCTATAATTTTTTCTTATCCTTTTGATCAATGGGGAATGGACATCGTCGATCCCATGCCCACGGCCCCTTTGCAAAAGAAGTTTCTATTGGTAGCGGTGGATTACTTTTCCAAGTGGGTAGAAGCTAAACCTTTAGCTAAAATAACAGAAAATACAATAATACAGTTCCTGTGGAAGAACATTATATGCCGGTATGGAGTTCCCAGAAGATTAGTAAGTGATAATGGGTAGTAATTTCAGGATAAAAAGATTAGATAATGGTGTCGAAACCTCAATATTCAGCAAGCTTTCACCTCGGTAGCTCACCCTCAGGCTAATGGGCAGGCGGAGGTAACTAACAGAATCCTCATTCAGGGGCTGAAGACTAAATTGGGCACTAAGAAAGGAAATTGGGTAGATGAATTGCCTGGGATTCTATGGGCCTACCGAACTACTCCTAAAACGACAACGAGGGAAACCCCGTTTAGCTTGGTGTATGGAACTGAAGTCGTTATTCCAGTGGAAGTCATTCTAAGCAATGTTCGAATTGAAGCTTATGAGCCGAAACAGAATCAGATCATCAGAAGAACTGAGTTGGACTTGTTGGAAGAAAAGCAAGAGCAAGCCCGAATGCGAGCTGGATTTTACAAGCAAAGAAATAGCAAGCCTTTAACAAGAGGGTGGTGCCCAGGAGGTTTCAAGAAGATGATCTAGTTTTACGCAAGGTCAACCCTATAGGAGACCCGGAGAAGCTAGCTCCTAACTGGGAAGGACCTTAAACTGTTGCTCACTGAGTGGCTGGGTCAGCTTATTACCTAAAAGACAATAAGGGCAAGGAGCTATCTCAGCCCTGGAATGTTGTACATATAGAAGAAGGCTGTTGAAAGAAGAAATTTGGCCTATTACCTATGGATTTTGTGTGACCCTCAATATATAACCTCGTAAGTAATAAACATGACCAGAGACAAGAGATAAATATCATTGAAAAGTAGCTTCTCATTTGCAGAACCAAGAAAGTTAAAAATAATATCAGGGATAAACAATCTACTTATACAATTATCCATAGGTAACAATAGATTTAAAATGACATGAAAGTTACAATCTAAAGTGATCTGAAGGGTAGTGCCTGAAGCTCATTTCCCAGTGTAGAAAAAGTGCAGGTTGATTGACTGGAGGTAATCCTTGATCAGCATAATACCGGACTGCTTCATTGAATCCGTCCTGATATGTGACCGCATTAAAGACAGTAGATGCTCTTGTTGGTTCGGGTCATTCGGGCGCATGTCTTGATGCAACCTGGTGCAATACTCCCGATGCTCCCGAAGAGCTTGACGAATTTGACAGTATCGTTGGGATACCTGAGTGATAGCGTCAGCCAGAGTGGATATATCATCAGACCGGGAAGTCTGGCCTTGCTCACGACCCTTGACATCTCCATCATGTCTTGGCGCATGGAAGTCAAATTCCTTCCACCGCCTCGGTATAAGACCTAGTACGGGCAATTTCACTACTCAGTTGCTGAAGGGAAGTTTCTTGCCTGCGTAGTCGAGCGTGAGCATGAGCTCTAGCTATTATTAAAGACGAATTCTCTTATACCTCCTTGCTCAATCGAGTACGGAGGGTGGATATTATCTCTGCGTCCTTCAGCTGTTGATCTTGAAGGGTCAATATAGTTTTTGCATCCTCCTGTCTCTGCTGCTGGATTTCAGCCATTTGGTTTTGACAGCCAACTAGTTCTTGCGCCAAGGAATTTTCTCTGGAAGTAGTGGCATGATCGTCTCTCTACTAAATGCTTTGAAGAGTGGACATGATTTCGGCATCCTTCTGCCATTGGTTTTGAAGGGCTACTATGGTCTCAACATCCTCCTATCTTTGGCAACGAGCTTCAACCAACTGGTTTTGACAGTGGGTCAATTCTTATAGTAGGAAGTTCTCCCTACCTCTCGAAGCCATCTGATCCTTGGTTTGCTGTTGAATCTGTTGTTGTAGTTGGGCTCGATATTGGAAGAAAGAGCAGTCCAACTCTTGATAATTTACCAGCGCCTATAGGTAGCAAATGGAGGAGAAGTCATTATTGAGAGAAGACAGGCAGAATTAACCAAAGAAGCTTACCAGCTCCAAAACGTGGCGTAGGTTTCCCATCCTTGGAACAAGCTCCTCTAGATTGAGGATTTGAACATTCCAATCAAAGGGGGAAGAAGGAGTAGAGGCCACTAGAGGAGTGGACTCACTCATGATGGGCCTGAAAGGGGGAAACTCAGAGGATTGTGCTAGTGATCCCAGAAGGGGAAGGGTGACATTCGGTGGAATAGAGGGGGTTCATGAGACAGCAGGAGATTGTTGGTGCAGGGGCACTAGATAATCGAACCTGTGTTTTGATTATGGCAAAGACACAAAGTTAAGTTTACATCGTTATCTCACGAGCTAAATTGAGTGTGCAGAAAAGTACTAAAGCTAGAGCTAAAGGCTAGTGACACCCGGAGGAAGCCGCGGTGGTCGGGCGACACTCGAGTGACTTCGGAGGGAGCCGAAGGAATCGAGTGGAAGGCCGGAAGTGAGAGCTACAAAGTAAGTATCGAGGTAAGCTCGTGTGAGTGAGAGATGGTAAGGTCGTGTCCTCTTTACGGGGACGACCGTAGGCGGCGATCCGACTAAGACTTCCTGTGGAAGGTCTAGGTCGAGATCGGACGGTTAGAAACCGTCGTATTTACCATTTTCCGTGCTAACCTCTTACTGCAGGGAAGTGGCCAGGCTGGCAGTCGACTGCTGGACATGGGACAGTCGACTGATGGGAGGCATCAGTCGACTGATGGCGACGAATCAGCCTTTGCGCTTGGTCAAAATGGATAACGTTTGACGCGACCACTTCGCGATAAACTTTTATACAACTTCGGGATTTGTTCCAAAACATTAGGAGACATATTCAGAAGCCAAAATCTATAAAAGGAGGGGAGGATTCCAACTCCAAATATCATCAAGATTATTCTCAAGTGCTCCTACAACGCCAAAGCTTCAACACCGTCATAACGCCGATGCGACAACAAGTTCTAATCCTCTTCGTCGGCAACAGTAGCAAGTAATTGCTTTTATTATTGTATTCTTTGTTTTTATTCATAACGAGGTGAGGTAGGCTTGTTGCCTCATCCTCGTACTTCCGGTTTTGTGATCGTTGTCTCCTACCTCCAACGAGGAGGAGACGTTATAGTGCTTTGCCCTTCGTACGCGGTCTAGGACCGTTAGGGCCTTGGAGTAGCAACCGTTGGGTTGTGAACCAAGTAAAAATAAACTTGTCTTCTTATTTTTTTCACTGTGTCTACTCGTGTTTTAACAAACGTAAATGAACGAAAAGAAATTCTACGCTCGCTATTCACCCCCCCTCTAGCGACGCATCTCGATCCAACAATTGGTATCAGAACGGGGGCGCTAAGATTTGGTGAAACCACTGATCTAGCACATTTTGGTTTTCTGTTCGTATTTTTTTTTTATTTTTTATTTTGGTCTTTTTCCTCCCGCACTACTAATCCAAGACGAAGTCTTGGTACGTTTCTTTTGGTTGTGTGCTTGCAAGTATTCTCTCTTGGAGTAGCCGACGGTAAAACGACCATAACTTTTCACACAAGTGGACTCACATAACGATATACCTACCAAATCGAAGCTCTTTGAGAGATCTACATTTCTTATGAGGGTTTACCCTCGTAGCAAGCTATTTCCAGCCCCAAAATCCAACATCTAGTACCCTTTCGGGGACATCGAAGGTCGTAAGTTGTTAGTTTTTGTTAGTTTCTTATTTTTCTCATTTAATTCTGTTTATTTCCTATTTATTTCCCGCATTACTAATCCAAGACCAAGTCTTGGAATTTCCTTTGGTTTTTATTCGTGTTTTGCAAGATACTTAATGGCTCACATTGAGGGGTATAGCACCACCCGATCTCCGTTCTTTAACGGAGATTATTTCCGTTATTAGAAAGGTCGGATGGAGTGTTTCTTGAAAACACAAGTCGAGAATTGGATAATAATCCAAACCGGCTTTGCTCTACCCACCAATGATCAAGGAGAGCCCTTGGATTTCAACAAGTGGACAAATGCAACCAAGAGGCAAATCGAAGCCGATACAAGAGCAACCCAAATATTGCAATGCAGCTTGTCCAAGGAGGAACTCAACCGCATCGGACCATTCATTAGCGCCAAGGACCTATGGAACAAATTAATCGAGCTACACGAAGGAACGTCTGATGCTAAGGTATGTAAACGTGACCTTCTTTTCAATAAGTTGTATAACCTTAAGATGCAGGAACACGAGACGGCAACGCAACTACACGCCCGCGTATAGGACATTGTCAACGACCTGCACACCATCGAACACAAGGTCGAAAATCGTGACCTACTAAGGTACGCTCTTAATTCATTTTCTAGGACTACCTTGTGGGCATCCATGGTCGATGCCTATAAGGTCTCTCTAAGGACCTTTCGAAGCTTAGGTTAGACGAATTATTTTTCGAGTTTGAACTTCACGAGCAAACTAACGTGGTCCGGGCCGAGAGAGGTATTGCTCTACTTGTAGGATAAAGAAGCAAGCCACCTACTAGGAAAGTAGATGAACTCAAACCTGAAGACGAATCAGAGTCCGAATCGGAAGAGGTGGAAGCAATAGTGAATGCAGTGCGAAAGATCGTTCGGAGGGAAAGGAGGCTACTAAAGAACCTGTTAGTTATAGCCCTAAGAACCAATCATGTGATGGTTGAATAGGGAACATTTTGTATCATATTCTATAAAGGCAAAGGATTGGTTATTATATTTAAGTCTTGCTTATGCCAGCTAAATTAAATATAGTAATGCCCTAGAAAAGTAGGTTCTTATCTACAGCACATCAATTGGCAGAATTGATTATGAGAGGCTGTAGAGAACACTTTCTAAATGTTCCTAGTCAAGTATTAATATGCAAGGGCAATATTAATACATAAAGACTAGCATGTAGGTCAATTGATGACTTGATCTCACAAGTCATGGATATATGATATCAAGTTGACACATGGGTATATATTAGAGAATATATATCTTGTGACGCCATGAGAAAGTTTCATGGATCGTTATATGAGTGTCATAAACTTTCTCATGTGACTATTGGTATGAATAGTCCTCGGACACGAAGTCACTACGGTTCCCTACATAAGGAGTTATGTACTTTGGTATCGTCAAGCGTCACCCGTGAGGTGGACCATAAAAGCGATTACTGGGTATATAACAAATTATGCGGAGGGATGTGAGTGATGTAGATGGGATCTATCCCTCCCATATGACGGGAGTGATATCTGTGGGCCCCTTGATTGAGTAGAACTACTAAAACGCATGGCCATGCTCGAATGAGTCAATATGAGATATTGAGCTCATTTGTTTGAGTTAGTTTACTCAGGGATCAAGAAACACATAGATTGATCGAGGATGACACGGTCTATGCCTCATTGATCAATCTGATATCAAGGATAGAAGGACACGGTCATATATTATAGTAGTCACGGAAAGGTTAGTCGGATCTTGACTTATCTCATAACTTGGGTAGCAATGATGTATTGCTAGATGCCGCTCATTGCTTGTGTATCTAAAAGAGTTTAGATCCACTGCCAACGTTATGAGAGCCTATAGGGTCACACACAAAGAGCATGATGATTAGAGGAATGAGAGTATTCTAGTTTGACTAGAATAATTTGGGAATAAGCTTAAGTACAAAATGGTTTTTGGACTTTAAGCTTAATGAGAATTTTAGCTAATTGATTTAATGAGATTAATTCAATATGTTACCTCATTGATTTAATAAGATTAATTCAATATGATAACATAAGCTTAATTGAATTAATAAGATTAATTCAATATGATAACATAAGCTTAATTGAATTAATAAGATTAATTCAACATGCATGAATGCCACATAAGAATGCCACATAAGCATGCCACATAAGCATGCCACCTAAGCATCCACCTAAGCTAGATAAGGTGGAAGGAAACAAAATGGTTTTGTCTCCTTAAGTGGCCGGCCAAACAAATGTCCCAATGCAATGGATTGCATTGAATGTGTGGAGGTGAAAGGGTTTTTCCAACCCTATAAAAGACCCCATGGAGTGGCCGGCCAAAGCAATTGTTGGTGTGGTTGTTGGGAGCTTGAGGCTTGGAGAGAGCTTGAGAGCTTATTGTTGTGTGGCTTTTGTGAGTATAGCAAGAAGAGTAGTCTTCTTCTTCCCTTCTCTTTTTCCCTAGCTTCCTCTCCTTTAGGGACTTCTCTAGCAAGAAGTAAAGGAGAGCTCCTCTAGTTTTCTTTTGTGAGACAAGAGCTTGCTCGTGTGGATACATATAGAGGCACGGACACTTGAACGTGCTAAAGATCCAACAAACAAAAGGAAGAAGCGGGATTAACAAGGGCACGCAACAAAGGTAATCCTCTCCTATAAGATAGGCTTGGTTTAGAGAAATTTATTTTATACGAGTTTGCTTTCGCATGGATCACTTGGAAGGGATCCTAATTTTTCCGTTGCGCATATGCCATTTGGCATAAAGAATTCCCTACAGAACCAAAAGAGGGCACAATTCAAATCAAATCAAAAGAAGGCCTTTCGTGCAACATGGGACAACGAACAAGGCGTCGGCATATCATGCATGGCAAGACCTGAAGAGTCCGAGTCAGAGTCTGAATCCGAATCCAATTACAACACCGACTCCGAACTCGAGGACTATTTCGAGAAGCAACTCAAAGCCGGACCAAAAGAGAAAATTAAGGTTAGCCGCTCATTAATTCATACGCTTTACAATACAATTAAAATGCTTAATAGGAAATTAACTAAGTCCGAGTCTAGGGTTGAGTCATTACTTGAGGAGGCTGAAACCCTCAAGCAAGAGGCTACTCTAACCTCTTCAACTAGTCAAGTTCAAGAGGGAAACTCAACCCAAATTGAAAAACTTGAGGAGGAGAATTCTTTCTTGAAAGACCGAGTTCAAGAGGTCGAGGCTAGGTTAGAAAGGTTCATGTTGGGATCTAAGAACCTTTATCGACTACTTGAAACTCAAAGAGCCGTGTACAACAAAGTCGGACTCGGATTTAAGTCAAAGACTACGAATAGGTCTTATATGTCTATCGTAAATCGTAGTCATCAAAGAGTCCAAGCATGGGTCTTAAAGGTTTTATTGAACTCACATATAAGGACTAATAAGTTTTGGATTCCCCAGGATCAAGTTCATTATTTGAATAGACCTTATTGGTTCAATGGTCCAGGGGGAGCTAACACTAAAATAGTATACCCGCTTACTTAGCAAAATCATTGAATATTTTACTTTAATTTTTAGAATGGCTAGATAGAAAAAATAGTTAGTCAACTCTTGACAACATAGTATCAGGACGCGGCGAGATGATAGTACGTTTGGGAAACAAAGTCTCGTGTATTCGAGCTAGATAAGGCGTATCTAGCTTGGTGCACTTGACCGAGTGGAACTAGCTGAAGCTACCTTGTCGTACCCTAAACTAGTTAGACCAGGAAGTAACCCTAAGTGACTTAAGTGATATTTTCTTGAATTTGGCTTTGTCTAAGGAAGTGGTCATTGTTCCGATCAAAGAAGGCCCCTGTGCCTCGCCACGACCTGGAAGCCAGTTTCTCGAAAAGTTACTTAACAATCTAAAGGTTAAATCCGAATCTAATCCAAGGTTGACTATCTTTAATCAATTTAAAATCATCTCACAAAACATATAAGGTGAACAAATTCTGAGACACATAGAATGGGTGAGATGTTAAGGATAATTGAAATATACTTAAAAAAACCTCTTCAAAATACTACTTACTTTCTCAACTATTATTATACTAAACAACTCTTAGGCCAAAATTTAGCACCCTCTACATCTCTTATACTTCATATATTTGACTAAGGGGGAGAGCAAACTAATCCTAAGGGTTATATTACAAACCTTTAGATTATTGGTGCAGAGGGTCACACCTCGAACCAATCTATCTGACTACTGCTAGACGTTATGCTTAGACTCATAGCTAATTTATATTGATGCATGCATATACCATATTATTTTTAAACCCCTATTTTACATAACAAACCCCAACATTTGTTTTGATTTATGGAAAAAGGGGAAGAAGAGCGAAAGTTAAGGGGGAGTAACACAAAATTTATTTAATTTTGAAAACTAAAGTATCTCTTTCAAAACTCACCTAGGGTTAAGGGGGAGTTTTTGAAAATGACATTCATCAATTACTATACTTGTTTTATGCTTTAATTTCCCTTAACTTTGTGTTGGTTTGCCATAGATAAAAAAGGGGGAGATTGTTGGTGCACGGGCACTAGATAATCGAACATGTGTTTTGATTATGGCAAAGACACAAAGTTAAGTTTACATCGTTATCTCACGAGCTAAATCGAGTGTGCAGAAAAGTACTAAAGCTAGAGCCAAAGGCTAGTGACACCCGGAGGAAGCCGCGGTGGTCGGGTGACACTCGAGTGACTTCAGAGGGAGCCGAAGGAATCGAGTGGAAGGCCAGAAGCGAGAGCTACAAAGTAAGTATCAAGGTAAGCTCGTGTGAGTGAGAGATGGTAAGGTCGTGTCCTCTTTACGGGGATGACCGTAGGTGGCGATCCGACTAAGACTTCCTGTGGAAGGTCTAGGTCGAGATCAGACGGTTAGAAACCATCGTATTTACCATTTTCCGTGCTAACCTCTTACTGTAGGGAAGTGGTCAGGCTGGCAGTCGACTGCTGGACATGGGGCAGTCGACTGATGCTCATCAGTCGACTGATGGGAGGCATCAGTCGACTGATGGCGACGAATCAGCCTTTGCGCTTGGTCAAAATGGATAACGTTTCACGCGGTCACTTCGCGATAAAATTTTATACAACTTCGGGATATGTTCCAAAATATTAGGAGACATATTCAGAGGCCAAAATCTATAAAAGGAGGGGAGGATTCCAACTCCAAATATCATCAAGTTTATTCTCAAGTGCTCCTACAACGCCAAAGCTCCAACACCGTTATAACGCCGACGCGACAAGTTCTAATCCTCTTCGTCGGCAATAGTAGCAAGTAATTGCTTTTATTATTGTATTCTTTGTTTTTATTCATAACGAGGTGAGGTAGGCTTGTTGCCTCATCTTCGTACTTCCGGTTTTGTAATCGTTGTCTCCTACCTCCAACGAGGAGGAGACATTATAGTGCTTTGCCCTCCGTACGCGGTCTAGGACCGTTAGGGCCTTAGAGTAGCAACCGTTGGGTTGTGAACCAAGTAAAAATAAACTTGTCTTTTTATTTTTCCGCTGTGTCTACTCGTGTTTTAACGAACGTAAACGAACGAAAAGAAATTCTACGCTCGCTATTCACCCCCCTCTAGCGACGCATCTCGATCCAACAGAGATGTCGAAGGGGCTGCAAAAAGAGTCGTTGCCAGAAGGCTCATTGAAGTCGGAGAGGAAAAGGGGGAGGTCGATGGTGATTGCAGAGTGTCGGAGACCACTTGCTATATGATGGAGGAAGGGGAATCCCGGGAGAAGAAAACGAAGGGAAGATAGGGAGGTTAAATGTGTCCGATGGCGTAGGCACAAGAAGAGGAGGTGAAGCAAAAGGAAGGTCGGTAGCTGAGGGGGGCACCGTTATTAATGGTTCTTCGCTAGTAGGAGGAAGGGTGGCGGAGTCGAGCTCTATACCAGACTGAGAAGAAAGACCTTCCGAGCTACGGGTCGATGGGGAAGATAATGGGGATGTGATCGGAATGTGTAAAGGCGAAGATGGAGGAGATGTAGCTAAAATTGGTTCTAATACTGGGGGAAGCTCAAAGGAAGAAGAAGAATCAAGAGAAGTGATATTCTCTTCTTGTAGTCGTTGGCACACAACTCATCTTAATTCGACCTGGCTCTGTAAAAAAGGAGGGGGTGACCTATGGCAACCCAAAATTGAAGGTGGAGAGGCGAACAGGCTAAGGTTTGGCAATAATAGTGATGTGGGAAGAGGAGAGGATTGTTGCGATGGGAGGTTTACATGAGGTGAAGATGACATAGCTGGGGATGAAGGTGCGGTGGAACGAGGAGAAGAGGTGGATGTTGAAGCAAGGGCAGGGGATACAGGAGAAGATGAAACAAGGGGTGGAAATGAAGTGGTAGCGAATGTCTGGTCTCTGCTCTGTTTAAGCCCCTGATGGTACTCTGCCATCAGTCGTTGAAGAAGAGACTACATCTCGGCCTTCAGGAGGCAAAAAAACATGAGGAAATCGTCTGAAGGGAGCAAGAAAGTTTCTGGCAAGGGGAGAAAGGTTGGAAGTTAAAGGGGGGCGGAGATGAAGAAGGGGGAAGGTGAAGAGTTTTATATATGATTCAGGGTATGTTTATGGTACTATTTGGGCTTTAGAGCAGAGATGTGGGCCCTCAAGAGATTCTGAGTTATGACTTGTCTTCTTTACGACCCGTTATCAGACGAAGTCATCATCCCCGTGCGGTGGCAGAACGGAGGAGTAGGATTTAAGGTAAAAACACCTGTGAAGAGTGACAGAGTAAAATATTTATTCCGACCTGATTAGGCAACACCCTGGATTGGGTCGTTGCATTTCTTATGGCTCGGTGTTAATTGAAGCCATCATCCCTGTGCGATGGAGGAACGGAGGAGTAGGGTTTAAGGTAAAAACACCTGTGAAGAGCAACGTAGTAAAATATTTATTCCGACCTGATTGGACAATGCCCTAGATCAGGTCATCACATTTCTTACGGCTCGGTGTTAACTGAAGCCATCATCCCCATGTGGTGACGGAATGGAGGAGTAGGGTTTAAGGTAAGAACACCTGTGAAGAACGGTGGAGTATGTTGGATCGATGCGGTTCGCTAGAGGGGGGGTGAATAGCGATAAAAACTTTTTCTCGTTTCTTTCGTTAAAACTCGAGAGAAAATTAATTGCAGCGGAAATGTAAAGTAAATAGAGACAAATAGGTTTTACTTGGTTCGTAGCCTTCGGCTACTACTCCAAGGCCCTAATGGTCCTTGACCACGCACGGAGGGCAAATACTAAACGAACTCCCTCTCAATGGAGATAGGAGTTAAACGAATACAAAAACTCGAGAAAGACTCAAGGTAGAGGGACACTCCCCCTCTCCTTGATATGATTTAAATCTTGAAATAAAAACAACTTATACAAATTTAAAGATTATACCGACGACTTCAAAGATTGGAGGTTGAAGCTCTAGTCGTC